>KZ651591.1:20282-35718 GCA_001010745.2 Gerris buenoi | reverse complement strand
TTTAGAGCTAATTAAAATATTTGTAACATAGATTTTTAAATTTAGAGTTGTTTTGCATTGATATAAATAAGTACCCGGTTTTGCCCCACGGGTGGGGTAAAACCGGGTTTTTGAACCTGGCGATTAAAAAAAATATAAAAAAATATTGTGTAATATTAAAGCAACAAAATAATAATATGGTATTAATGAATGAATAAGGCAACTGATAAACTTTTTTTTGTTAATCTGTTACTAATAGAAATTATTTTATTACAGATTAAAGATTAGGTACCCGGTTTTGTCCGACTCTCCCCTACATAGGACACATTTAATGACGTGCAGTCGTATTACCGAAAAGATCCCAGGACTTATAGTAGTTTGGACAGAACTTTTATTATTTGTTTTAAAATAATATATAGATTAAAAAGGAAATATTTATTTAATATAACTGTACAAGCAACACCAATTTTAAAGATTAATATAACCCCTTATAACAGTTTAATTAATGGCATCGTTAAATAATTTTTAAATATCGAAGGACCAGGATAAAATTATTTCTAAAATAAGGTTTGTCATTAGTTTAAATAAAAATTCAAAAATTAATTGATTCCTTCTTTAATTTAACTTCTCTTTTTTTTTTTTAAATAATAATCATAATTATGAAATTCGTTTAATAATTTAAAATTCATAACTTCATTAAAAATTCAGATTTTTAAAATAATTTAAAGATTAAAAACCTCAGAGAGCAAGCGTAGAAGTAATTGGGATTTTTTTCCTTTACTCTCTCTCTTTCTCTCTCTCTGGCGAAGTTTTAATTAATGCTATGCAATTAGTGAAAATGAAGTCAAGTCGAATTAACCAGCGCCATATTATTCAGTTTTTCCACTCGATTTTTCAACTCGGCCTTAATTTCAAACTTTCTAAGAGGGTAAAGGTATAGAGAAGGTAAGGTACCTATTACTGGAGGCCAGAGGTTTTTTCTTAATACGAAAGCCGATAGAACGGGCGCCTAAGGAAAATGGGCACTTTTTGATTAATTAAAAAAGAGCAGGAGAGGTTTCTAGGTAACGGAGCAGGCCTGATTTACATATACATGAAGGGTGCAGAGAATGGCGGGTGTGTGGAGAGTGACGCTAAATATTTTGACAGGTGGCAGCAAAACAAGGAAGCATAAAGAAGTGAGTGAGCAACTCAAGACCCTAAGTTCAATATACCTAAGGTTTATTTTCCTACCTTAGTCCTCCCTTCCAGGCCATCCCATTGGTCGTCTACCGACCAATAAGAGAAGCCCTTTTTTTCTTTTTCTTTCTTTTCAGACGAGTGATGCCCGTATATTGAAGGGTTAAGCTACTACTGAGACAGAAGGCTCTTAAATGAACACATATATAACTCCCCAGCCAGAAACTGCGACATCTCATATATCCTCTCACTATGATCCAATTTGCTAATTGAAATTTATTTACAGTTTTTAATTTACTTCTTTCTCTAAGGAATTTCTTTTTATTTTCAGATTTAAACTTGAGATAAGAATAACTCTAACGAGATATCATACTGTATTAAAGCTTATAAACAAGAAAATAAATATTACACTAATATGCATTATCTCACCCTAAAATTGGAAATTTACATTACATCCAAATACATTATAGATTTATATTCTNCTTAAGGCCGGGCCACACCTGTCCGCACCGTGCCCGCGCCGTGTGACGGCCGTGTGTTGGACAACACTCGGTAAGGAATAAACCTAAGGAAATGTTAGGCATGGTCCACACCTCTCCGCACCGACATTTTATTTGTTTTGTTTACTTTTTGACATTTCCTTAGTTGTCCAACACACGGCGGTCATACGGTGCGGGCACGGTGCGGAAAGGTGTGGTCCGGCCTTAAATTGTTGAATGAATGCTGAACTGGTACTTGATTTTTTTAAATGTAATCCTTGTAGAGCACCTTCCAAGCAAATTTTAAAAGATCATCAGCTGGTCAACAAAATTAAGTACCTTATAGGTACTCTAGTGCGCTTTCGTAGACATAAGATAGATCTTTTAATATATAACGACAATTTTGATGCCAACAACTGTAAAAATAATTTTTCTATTCATGTGACGCGCAAATCTTCAACAGTCGTTTTCTAAACTTCTACAGGTAAATGCTGTTGCACAATGACTGCTTAATCAAGCCTGAAATATCTTCTCAATCATGTTACGTTTATCCTCAATTTGAAAATACCTCCTTAACGTAATAATTTAAAGACATTACCGATGTGATATGCTAAAATATATAGCCAAAACTGAAGCTCTTTATTAGACTTACTGAGGTTGGAGAGAAAAAAGCAGGGGTAATGAAATAATTATACTGAATTTTCAATTACTATTAACTTCTGACAGCGCGGGAACATCGAAAAAAATGAGGAGGGGATCCAATGAAAGCACTGGATTTTGAATTCGAAAAGGTCAGCCCAACTAGGCAAATAAAAATTTCACTGGCCCCTGACCCCATCCCAACAAAAGGATTTGAGGCTTGATTTTTTCTCATATTGGTTAGCCGATCTGAGTTTGAAAATTTAATTCATATTGTAAAAAGAGTATAGTTTTAAATCAATTGTTATTCCAAATTCAGATTAGATATGATAAAGACTTTTAGTATGAATTCTTTTGGTGCATTTTAAACCCTTCAAGTCTTGGAGCTTGTAGCTTTCTTGTACCGACAAGAAAGCTACATCTCCAAGACTACAGTAATTGTTGTTTTTACAATTATGTCATATTTTATTTATAAGAGGGTAAGATTGGAAAAACTATTGTTCTTTTTTTCTGGTTTTACGAGTTAGCGGTTTAGGTTATAAAATTATAAATTAAATAAAAAACATAGATAATTATTACTTCTCATATCAAGACCTTTACAGCGATACCTCAGTTTAATTTTTTCGACACTATAGGAGCTGGTAAATGTTTGTGGGGATAAAATAATAAAATCCTCAAAACATCGCTGTGTATTCTAGATTGATGAAACAATATCGATTCAATGGGTACTTTTTTATACTGCCTTCCATTGGCTGAATCTGGAGTAGTCAGTTAGCTTCGGTTTGAGTCATATTCATTCATGGTGGTATTGTTCAAATTGCGTATTTCAAAATATCACATGAAGATAATGAATTATCTAATCTAATCTTAGAATAAATTTTATAATTTATTTTTAAATGTTGTTTTTTTTCTTAATTTCCTCTAAATTTTTTAAAATTAAGTTTTAGTTATTATTTATTATGCATAGGGTTTCCCCTTTCAAATGCATCAAATTGCTATAACTATTAAACTAGGAAAAATAAAAAAAAATGTTGTAGGTAAAAGTTGCAGTACTTTGGGCATGGTTTAATAAAACTATAAGAAAAAAAATTGTTTCCGTTAAAGGGTCAAAAATCACGCTTTGAAGAAAGTGGTTTCCTCTTGACCCTTAATATTTTTTATTTTTCTGAAAATTTCACTAAAAAATACTTTTTTTTGTAAAAGTTAGTGACACGTTTTCCGAAATATATCAATAACTGAAGGAGTGCTACAAAGAGAACCGTGCTCAGCGCTTTTATTCAGCCTGTTTATTGCAGATGTAGTTGATTTTTTTAAATTCAAATGTTATAATGGGGGTAAACTTGGTCAACTTCTAAAAGTTTTATTACTTTTATACGCTGAAGATGTAGCTTTCCTTATAAACTGTTGGACAGAAGCTCAAGAGATTTTGGATTTGCTTGATAATTATTATTGTGAAGAAAATGGTCTTCAAGTTAACACTAAGACAAAAGTGTTTATTCTTTTGCACTCAAACAGAACCCGATTTGCCCTTTGATTTACAAAGGAAATAAAATTGAATATTTAAAAAAAATTACTTATCTTGGTGTTCCGCTTTCGGCATCCTGTAAATCTCTATACAAGCCTCAAAACACTTCCTAAGCAAAGGTTCAATTGCTGCAGTGAAAATGCGAAGTATATACTCTTGAAATCGAAGTCTGAATTCTGGTCGACCAAACTCTCCCTGTTATATTGCTCTGGTTGTATCCACTCTACTATATTGTGAAATCTGGTCCCCAGGTACATAAATGACTTGGAATCATTCCAGTCAACATTCTTTACACTCCTGTTACATCTCCCTCATAATACCCCTCACTATATGAACTGCTTGGTTTTCCGGTGGAATCCGCGTCTCGAAGGGGGTGAAGTCCGACGTTTCGCTTCCACTACTGGAAGCATCTTTAGGGGTGTGGTGCATCGTGATGTTTACTTGAAGCAACAACAAGACATACTGACAACTGGAGAGATGGACGGCGATTTATAGTTGCTTTCTGGAGCGTAGATTATACCTAGATTCACCGGGAGTTTCATCAGTCAGGGATATCCTTTGTCGGGATGACGCAATCGGGCAGGTGTCGCCTTTGTCGGTGTTCCTTTGTGGAGCGGGTGATGTTTGAAGTCCAGAAGTGACCGCGGCGCCGCTTCTTGCTTTCTCCTTGGCACAGCTACTAACCAGCGGATTCCACTGGAAAACCAAGCTGTTTATTACGAGTCTACCCGCGCAAGCCTACGCACCAAGGTCCCTCACTATATGCTTTGAACTGAGTGCGGAGTTCTCACCATACAGTCGAAAATATTTAAATCCATTTCTTCATTTTGGTTGAAAGTACTTGCCATGGATGCTAATCGCCAGCCAAGAATCTGTCTTAAGAGACTACATGAACTTGAAGCCTAAACAGAAACAATGTAGATTTGAACAGGGCCTCACTGCATAAAATCTTGCTTTATAGTATAAATCGTGCTGACGCATTCACAACAGAATCATTTTTTAAACTATAATTTTTAAAACTACAAATGCAGGAAATTATAATTTATATAAAAATTCCATTTTTAAAACTTATTCTCAACTTTTTTTTTTTTTTTTTTTTTCTGTATTCTTCACCTAAATTGTTTCCATTTGCAAAAGATTGAAAGGCGGGAAAAGGTTCACAATTGGGGTAATAGGTGTGCTATGAAACGCACAAAATAGTACGTATGATACTCATTAGAGGTTACTAGGGACCCAATAGTCCGTGACTGATAGATCTGAGCTCTCCACACGTCCATTTTTGATCTTTCCAACAATTGCATGATCATCCTTGTGGTCTAGTTCCTTAAGTCGTTAGCAGTAGTAGACATATAGTATGTCTCAAAATATCTAAATGGAAAAAGTATCTCAAAAATCTAGCTTAATGATCTTTTAAGGACTGCGTTTCTCAATTACATCTTTACTCGGTTATCTTTTTACTGAAGTTATCGACATCGGCAGATTTCGTGACGCTTGGTTTTATGACGGTAATTTTGTGAATGTCGTTTTTGTCGGATTCACTCATGGGCTCCAGAACGTGCCGTACGGAACTTCATTCTATTAAATTATATTTAGAATGAACCATTCACTTATCAAAATCTGTTGTCTTATACCTACCATACTATGTTATTAATATTTTAAATTAAAATCTTTAGATACTCCCTAATACTGAGTAGAATAACTATCTATGACCAAGAAATGACATTGCTATCACGGATTCCTCACAAATTTGACTACGAAGTGAAAATAAGAATAAAACAAAATAAAAAAAGCCTGCCAATTATAGAGTGGCCCATAGCTTCCTCGCGTCCTAATATAGAATGAATGGTCAAATCAGATTTAATTCTGTTTCAACCTCCAGTAGAGTCCACTTATTTTTTTGGAAATATTAAATTTGCGAAGACGATTGAATTTAATATGGCAGTATCTGTAGGCTACTTGAAACATGCCATACTAATTTATTCGATATCGGATACTTATTAGTACTTATCGTTTACAATGATATGGAGATTCTCAAGAATATAAATGTCTATCCAGGAATTTTTCAAATTGTGGGCAAAAAATTAGATTTTAAGAATGACAATAGTTCTGCTACCTTTAGTCGCTCGGAAAAAAAACACTTAGAAGTTAAGAGCAGCATTTAGATGGGCTTTTGAAATTTGAAACATTGATTAAGCTTAATTAGCTTAGGCTGCATTGTTACTGAGTCACTGAATCATCATCAAAATTATAAGTGACTTACAGAACAGCTCGAAACTTGAATATTTGGCACACTTAAATTAAAAATTTGGACGCAACAATAAGATGTTGTGAATTATCGGTAAGTAGTATAGAAAAATTGATTACACAAACGGCTATTGAATTTCAAAGATTTACAAGTTTGATTCTATGACTTTTTTTTGTAGCTACGTCGGGTTTACCTTAGTTTAAAGGAAGATTTGATTAATAATTTTTAATTGTTGATTTTGATCTCTCAAAGCTTCAGAAATTATGATTGATTTTATTTCTGATATATATATATTGATATCTACATGGTGACCAAGTCTGCTCTTTCTTTACTGTATAACCTCACTTCACTCCAACTTTGATGAACATTACTGCTCTTTTATTTGGATTACTTGACACTTGGCCAGTTTATAGGCAGATATGGGTTACTTGTGTAGTGACAGGGGAGAATTCAAAAGAAATGAAGAAAGCTCAGGACCCCCTCCCAAGAAAGCCAGCCTATCAAAGCAGTGATATCTAAATTGCGACCAAGACTATTTTATGCTTTAATCAGAAATTGGCCACGTGTTAAGCATTCCAAATGAAAGAGATTGCTTATGAAAGTAGGAGTGAAATATGATTATGGTCTAAAAAAAAAAGCAGACGTGGCCACAAAGTTAATACCATACTAATTTGATTTGGCTGACTTTTATAGTAGAGGATCTGGAACTTAGGCCTTTTTCGTTGGTATGTTTTTGTTAGAGGTGGTCACATTCTTTTAAGATGTGCATTGCATATACCTTTACATTGTAAAGCAAAGGAAATCTCGAATTGTACACGAAGACAAGAATCATATATGAAAGACAGGTAATTTAGAGCTGATAAAACCTCCCTTAAAAGATGGGAAGTATCCACTATCCACTTAAATGTTTGCTCATCAATTAAACTGCTTGGACTTTTAAATAATTCATTATTGTGGTATATATATTGTTATTTGATATTTTGGGGTTATCTTTGTATTTTTCTCTAGATTTACTTATAACTTTAAGCCCATAAAATTTCAGCACTGAGTCACGATTTTTCGATTTTCTATGATTTAAGTCTAGTAAATAAGTTGCTATTTTGGCAAAAGTGAATTGCGATGTGATAGCAACATTATAAATATTTAGTAGAATATTGACGGTATTATGACACACACCTAGGTATTATGACACACCTGAGCATTCGCGCCGAATGAGCATGCATTCGCCCCCGAATGAGCATGCGTTCGCCCTCGAATGAGTAAGCGTTCGCCCCGTTTAGCTTACATATGAAGAGGGCGACCCGAACGAATCAAATCTTAGATCATAATTGCTAATAAAAAGAACTTTTTATATACTACGTTTTTAAATTTTCTGTCATAAATCATAAATTTGAAACCTGTCAAAACGAAGATTTTAAATATGGGGCATGTCAAAAAAAAAAAAATAACTTGCGAATTTTTTCCGAACTAACTTTCCATATGGCACAATTGGCTGAAAACAAATTAAATTTTGCTGAAAGATGGCTAAAAGTATTAAAATAATGCATTGTCATCGTGTTCTGAGCTATTCTAAAAATTTCAAATTTCTATAGCTACTCGGGGAGTTAGTTAAAAATCGATTACAAGATTTGTACTGGACAAACAAACAAGAAAGCAAGCAAATAAAAACAATGGCCTTATAAATATTTTCAGAGACACCAAAGGCATCTGTGCCCTTGCGATTTTTAGTCACTGTGGCTAAAAGATCGTGACTGCTATGAAAAACTACTGTGCCGCTCTTTTGTCACGTAACTTTTTAATATAGAGAGTTGAAACTAAGAACAATATTAGTCATTACATGTAGTTATGCCACCCGGAAAATCATATATATTAATCAATTTACACATCTTGCTGAGTAGAAAATCAATCAAAAATTCGATTACGCTGAAATACATACCAAATATGCCTCTTTATAAGACACCAAATTAAACTGAATTTTTTTCAGTATTATCAGTAGTTTTGATATTTGCTGCCATTTTGAAAATATAAATTTTGGAACTTTGAAACTTCAACAATAAATAATGTTTAAACTAAGTCGCCGATTGACCTGAAATTCGCACCAATTATATCTCTATAAGATAAATAATTTGATAATTATTCTCTCGGCCATTATGGAATTATTTTGTAAGGAAATGTTCTGAGACTACCCGCGTCCGATTGTTTGCTTTTACAAATTATAAATGTTCCCTAAATTATGTTTTAATGAAGTCTTATAATTATTTTTTTTTTTAACTTTATAAAACATACTTCTCAATAAGTCTAATAATTATCTATAGCACAAAGGAGAGGACTTAGTCAAATAGTTGATGAGTCAGATGTCTACCTTTATTGAAACTGCGCATTTGCATGTCATATTGAACATTATTTTTTAGCGATTTTTAGACTGCTAAACGCATTGAATTAGGTATTAAGCCGTTGACGGACGCAATGTATAAGTGCGAGCATGAAAAGTAGGGGAAGAATATTTTTGGTAGAGATGTAGAAGCTATTTATATGCAAGGTGTTAAGTTTTGCCACTCGTCCTCAAGCTAAGTGGGTGTGTATGGAGTGGTAGGTAGGCAGGCCTCTCACTCTGGCAGAGTGGCCGCTAGGGGCGACACCTCCGTCCTTTGCTTTGTTCACCCCTTGATTACCGGATCGTTAATGGGAGAAGCAATGGCGTCAAGTCTTGGAAATGGGAGGGAGGAAAAGGGCAACCTTACACAAAAAAATGACTTCTCATTACACCTCTTCCTTAAAACATTGCCGGAGTTTTTTACATTTGGATTCACTCGCAGGAGCTAACATAAAGGAATCTCGAGGTTTCACCTCCCATCTTCATTTTTTACTTCAGTTAATTTTACAAAACCTGAAATGAAAATATGATGTTTCCTGCTTGCACTCGGATTTTAATGAGATAGGGTAAATGTATGATGATTATTTTCCTTCAGTTTTTACTCGGGATAATTATTTAAATTTTTTCTGCACATCGTATTGAAAATGAAATATTTTAAGGCAAAAATTTAGAATAATATTAAGAGTAAAAATAAAATCACGGTACTTTGACGTTTGATTTTGATTGGTTTGATTGGTTTAACAGGGGCACTTTTTTCTGAACGAAAATATCGCTCACACTTTTATTCTCAGCTTTCTTATCCAAACATCTAATAGACGAACTCATATAGATGAACACACACATCATTCTAAAGTTTTAGAGAAACGAAACAATAAAAATCGATATAAAATAAAACAAAGTATGTGTTTTATGAAATGAGATAGAATTAAAATAGAAGATTGAAAATTAAATTGAACTAACAATGACCTAATTATGGCGTGCAATCCGAATTTCATTAAAATCAGGCGTTTTGTTCCCTGATGTCTGAAATGGATTGCTGTGACGAAATCTTTGAATTGGGAGATCATACCGAAATCGAAAAATTGGAATATGTGCGCTAGCCCGCACATATTAATAAGTGCGGTGTCAAGGGACACCCGGTACGAACGAAGCTCCTTACGCTTCTTATTAAATATAAATTATAAAATCACACTGCTCTGTATACGATGAAACTGCTCTAACTTCTCATATATAGTAGAGTTAGAAAGAGAAAAAATTAAAAGTAACTAACTATTTGAAATTAGCGGAGTTAAGGCAAAATTAAAAGATTTTTTTTTTTTTTTTTCATTTTAAAGAGTCTTGCAATGCAATACATGTATTGAATATTAAGATAATAGTTAATCATGATGCTTGATAGTTAAAGAGGATGGTTGTAGTATAGAGCTGAGTATTGAGGGAACAGGACTGTTCCCCACGGCCAGACTCGATTTAAAATATTATAAAATTTATCACTTCACTCGCCAAAATTTCTGCTTGTATCAAGTTGTAATTTTACATGCTGCTTCAGTTTTACTTTAAACTTAAACGATGTGTATCAAGTTGTATTCGTTACGTTAGAACGGAAATAACGGAAAAAACGTTGTTTTATCTATTTTAAACGTTCAGGTCTGCTATAATAAATTTAATGATCGATAACACTTCATAGCGGTGTCAGTTTTAGTTTTACTTAAAAATAAAAATATATAAATACTAGCTGGATACCCGTGCTTCGCTACGGAGTGTTTTTAAATTTGATAAGTTTATAAACTACCAGGAAAGCATACAAATTATTTTACTATGCGAGAATATCTAGATTCTATCCCTCCTACTTATATCCCCCTCCTCTTTGATAAGATAATTTGCAAATATCCTAAATTTACCCCCCTCCTAAATGAAAATATGACAAAACTGTACATAACAACAATTACTGTACTCTTAAAGAGCATTTCAACGATATGCATCATGAAGATGAAGGGTATTCATTACTTGTACCCCGTACCCCTGTGTACCAAAATTTTAATTTCGTAATCTCATGTAGGCAGTGACCTTCACCTTGTTTTGAAGAAAAAGTGTGTAAATATTCATCAAATTAGGATAAAAGACATACCCTCATACGGATACACTTCTTTTTATATAAGATATAGCTATATTTTTCAATTTTACCCCCCTCCTAAGTGAAAATATGATAAAACTGTACATAACAACAATTACTGTCCTCTAAAAGAGCTTTTCAACGATATGCATCATGAAGGGTATTCATTACTTTGACATTTGTACCCCGTACCCCTGTGTACCAAAATTAAATTTCGAAAATTCATGAAGTCAGTGTTTTTCCCCTTGCTTTGTAGGTCAATTATGCAAATTTACATCAAGATCTGACTACAACTGTAGATTTGTATAAAGAACATACATTCGTTGATTTTTATATATGTATGGCCGCCATCTTAAATCAAAATGCCCGATTGGTTAACCATTTATCTAAAGTTACTAATTTGATATAAGGAATCTAACTTCTAAATTTCAAGGTTCTAGTACAATTGGTTCCGGAGATATCGTCTTGTCGAATTTTGTATATAAATGGCCGCCATCTTGAATCAAGATGGCGGATTTTTAAAATATTTCTTAGCGAGCACCTAGGAGGTAAGAGGAACACACCTACAAAATTTCATGGTCGTAGGTCCAGTGGTTTCATAGATATCGTGATGTGTCAGTGAGTCAGTGAGTTAGTGAGTGGTATTTGGATTTTATATATATAGATAAAAGTTTTTTGTCTCATTGTATAGCTGGGTACACAAGGGAAGATTTATCTGTACAATTTGATCAATTTATCTTTGATTTGTAAAATCTTAAAGATAAGATCTGTAGGTTAGTGTCCTTCCTAAAAACTGATAGATCGACGATTTATTGTGAAAGATAAATGTGTCCATTATTTGTGTTGCAACACACATGCAAAGATAAATTTGTGAAAGATTAATTAGTCCAACTTATCTTTCACAATAAATCATAAATTTTTAAATGAAAAAAATCGATTGGATTTGATAGAAATCCGAAATATCAGCGATCACAGATATATCTTTCTAATTTAAAAGATAAATGGTTTTTCAGCACAAATGAACCGAATTAACTGACCGATTAATTTGTTACAATAAATCGCTTAGATAAAACTGCTTGTTAGTGCCAAAGGCTCGATTTATCTGAACGATATTTCATTCCAACTTATCTACCGATTTATAGGCACGATTTATCAGTGAAAATAATGTTTCCGTGTGTACCCAGCTAATGGATGAAGTTTGAATTTTTTCCTGTCCTGAAATTTCAATTTTACATGCGAGTGTTGCGCGCAAACGCTTGGGCGGATAACGTTGTCCAATGAACTTGTCCTGGTCATTGGCAAAATGAACATATATACCGAATTTCAACTAAATCGGTCATCTTTTACACAAGTTATCGTCATTGTCCAATTTCGTGACGGTCGTTTTTTTGGATCACTCCCTAGCTTTAGAAGGTGTAACATGCCATATAGAAATTTTCTCTAGAATGGTGAACCCTTTTTAAATTGCTCTAAGTATAGAAAACTTCTCTGCCATATAGAAATTTTCTCTAGAATGGTGAACCCTTTTTAAATTGCTCTAAGTATAGAAAACTATATGTAAAAAGTCTCTCCCTGGGTGTTAAATAGGGAGGATTCATTGACTACCTTTTAAAATTTTATTTAAAATATGTTTTACGTGATTATTAGTATGACGAAGTTGTTGTTTTTTTTTCAACTGAAATGAATTTGTGAATTTATTCAAAACCAAAAAATGTCATAAAAAGTATAACCAGCCTGAAGAAGCCCTGAGTTAGGGCGAAATATAGCTGTTTGTTTTTAAGAAAAGGAGGAGTTTATTTATTGTAACCCTAACCAGACCCAAAGAAAAAATATTTTTACATATAGTTTTCTATACTTAGAGCAATCAAAAAAAATATAGTGATTAAAAAAATCTAAAATTTAGTTCAAACGATATAAGCCGTTTTCCCGGGGAAAATCTAGTTCCAGAGAAAATAGTGTAAGCCCTTCGCACACGATTAATATTAATGTCAAAAATATTATTGAAAATATTATATTCAATATGCAATTCAATAACAAATTTACATCAATACTGTTTTTTTATATCAACACCAATTCCGCACACGGTCAATAGTATTGACAATTCTTTTGTATATTGACAGTACTATTGACCGTCTGCGGGCCGCTTCAAACGCTTAGAGAGAGAGGCCGATATCGACTCATCACCAAGGAGAAGTAATTTTTACATTTTCATGTCTTTACTTTGGCACATAAACTCGAAAAGTGTTACCCAATGAACGATACCGAAACGAGTTACTGTTAAAATAAAAATATAAACAAATAAATATAAACAAAAATATTAAATACATATACTAGTTTACAATAATAATGTTTTATGTACGTAATGTTTTATAAAGTGTATAAGTGGTAGTGAATATATTTACGTTCGAAAGTATGTCGTACGAATCATTTCACACGAATTAAGGCTCGAGACGTAAAAAAACGTCACGAGCTTAACGAACACCGCGAAGCAAACCTAGCGATATGTCATGTCGGTAGCTTATGCGGAGCGAAGACTGAAAATACCTTACTGTCTTTCAGACTCATATGCAAGAATTTCCATATATATGTATTATTATTATGATACATTATCATAAAATGTTCAATAATAATAAAATGTACCTACCTACGAAAACAAAAAAAAATAAATAAATAAAATATAAAAGCACTAAACTGGGCTTATGAACTCGTATATGATAAATTTTTGCTGAGTCTCGGACCGAGTCTTTTCCAAGTTGACAGGTTTCTGACCCATTATCCTCTATTAGGTTTTGATTGGATATCCTCTCTCGCCTTCAGATCCTAAGGATATTCCGAAGGCAACGATTCATGGAGATCTGGAGTTTTCTTGTTAAGACCCCTGTTACCTTACAGGAGCCACACTCCCAGGAAAGAGGTGTTAATTAAAACAGATCCTAGAATAGAAACCTCAGGGATCTTGATGATCTGGGAGGCTGTTGGTAGGCTGTTGGCAGGACGTCGAATCAGGTTGAATAGGACATAAATTGCTCAGCTCAGCAATGTTCCACCTAAGGAATTTGCATGATTTAAATACATTACATGTTCTAAATTGTTCATTTCAATATTTTCCCTAAAGAATTTTGCAATAAATATTGCTGCAATCGATAAATTTCAAGAACCATATAATAAATATAAAAATGAACAAGGAAATAATTTATTTAATTTATATGGAACCAAATAAAAATATAAAATAAAATAAGTTAAATTTTTTGCCTTAATAATATATATTTTACTTGATATTATAATTTCTTAATAAATCTAGTGTTTTCAAGGATTCCAGTGATTTAACAAGGAAAATTAATACAATATAATAACAACACAAGCAGATAATCATATAACTTTAACATTTTTTTAAAGTAAGATTAATGTTGAAGTTAAAGTTGTTGCTGGATAAAGCACAATGAAGGGTCCGCACCCATAGTACCATATCTATATTCAATAAAGTACCAGTACAGTTCGTGTACGGACGTTTTAGGCAGATAAAAAAAGAATAAAGTATATAAATTTAAATAATTATTGGAGTATAAATACAAATGATAATATGCATTTGTATTGTTCTTTAAAATTAACAATGAGTAAGAGCATTTTTTTCGATAGACTTTTATTCAGACTTCAGTACCTATTAATTTACCTCTGAAGAATGGAACATGCACATTCAACTCTTACCTAGTGATAATTATCAGGTTGATAATCGTTACTGCTAGTTCAAAAATCGTTTCAGCAAACTAGATATTTCGTTGCATTTAAAATACCGTGGTGCTACATATTTTATTCTTCAAGACATTTTTCATGTATATGCCAATAATTGCATATTTTACTAAGATGGTTGACTAGAGATGTGTTTCGGAATTTTTAGAGGGAAAAAAATAAATAATTAAGACAGAAGTGACATTTGGGTGTATAAGTATCTTCTCATATATGCCATCTCTTCACTAATGAGCTCATTTTAGTTGCAAGCATACGGCTAAAACTAAAATCTCTGATACAACTTGAACTAAACTTTCTCATATACGAGTCATAATTAATTATTTTATCTTTGTTGTCCCATATAATTTTATTGTTAGTCCCATATAAGTTTCAACCTTCTACACTCATGTGTTTCTCTTCCAAATGCGCACTAACAAACATTTTTTGTCACCTATAGCTTTAAGTACTTATCCGTTTTAAACTTTTATAGTTTATCAAAAGAGACCCGCAGATAGCCCCAGATTAATATGAACCGTGTGCGCTATTTATCTTTAGGTATATTGATATTTTAAATGATGTTAAATAGACTGTGAATTAGTGTGGTACATAGCTTCCTCGCACACTACCACGAACTTTACTGATTTTATGCTTTTACAAGCCATTTTCCCCTTTTATATAGTGTCAAAATAGTTTGGATTTTTTACATAAAGATATAATAGGTGTAAATGTATGTTCGTGCGTAACAGTGTGGAAGAGAAACAAATGGGCACAGAAAGTTGAAACTTATATGGGGCCAACAATGGGCTAATTGTTACCTATCATTCAAATTTTATCGCTTAGTGAAATCGGACGCTTAGTTTTTAAGATATGTTAGTTTGCAAAAATTTAACGACAGACCGACAGACAGACATAGAACAAAAATGTTCCTTGATGTCTGAAACGGATTTCTGACTTAAAATTTTTTAAATCGGAGAAATTAAATACTTTTGTGCTTCAGAACGATCACATAGCTTCCTTTACCTTTGGTAAGATTGGAGGCAAAATCAACACATTTTTGACAGATCAAAGAAACGGGGGAAACAATTAAAGAAATTAGACAATAATAACTTGTAAAAGCACAAAATCAATAAAGTACGTGATAGGATGAGAGGAAGCTGTGCCACACCAATAGGCAGTTTTT
>KZ651590.1:423690-433993 GCA_001010745.2 Gerris buenoi | reverse complement strand
TATTTATTTATTTGAGCTATTCTATTACAATTTAAATTTCTATTTTATAAGGAGACATAATAATAAGCATGACAATGAATCATTATAATAAGCAATTAAATTATAACATAACTATAGCATAAACCCAAGCAGGTTTATGATAGTGTTGTATATAAATGTGATAAGGGCAATAAAGAAGGGCATTACCTGTTGCACTGCAAGCATTATGAGCAATATAAGCTTGCATTAATAAATATTTGAAAAAAGGGTCTCCTGTTCTAGAAGGTTCACCAGGATGTTAAACCGTTCTTCTGACTGCTTAACTAGTAACACCACTATTGTATTCACTCATAAATAATAGAAAATTGACTATTAATGTTAGAAAGGATTAAGGAGAGAACCTTTATCGACCTTGGTCGTGCAGTCTCTCATTTCAGTGGTTAAAAGTGGCTTGATGAATTTGATGTGGTATTCAGTGTAGAACTTGCGAGAGGGCTTGCAGTGGATACATCCAGCGGTTAATTAAGAATGATAGGAAGGTGATATACAGATGTGTAATAAGGTTATTCTGCCCTTTTTGGAGTAAACTAGTCATTTTCTCCTAAGTATTTTCCTTAATGTTGGTTATTCCTTAATATTTTGTAAGTATGTATCAAAAGGATATTGAATGATCTTGTTTATTNTTTACAGGGCTAACAATTTTTGTTCACAATTACTGCACCTGACCCTAACAAACTGTTTAAACCAGTGAAGACGACAAAATATTAATTGATTTTTTTATGATTTATTGTCCTTTTAAGTTGACATCTATGGACACCGTTTAGTCGGCCGTCATTTTACGTTCATCGCAGTGACGTCATGCCCGCTAAATTACCTTCGCTATATAAGGGCACTGCTCTCCTGGGAAACCAGAGCTATACCGATCAATGGTTACCTACTCAGCACACCTCTGACTTCAGACAACTACAAAATGAAACTGAGTAAAATTGACAACAGAGCTAAAAACCACGGATAGCGTATAGTGTACTGTAAACAGACCATAAACAATTTTGTGGACTGTATAAGAATAGAACCTACAGGTCACAATTTACAACGCCGAATCACTTTCAATGTATAACACTAATTACGTAGGTATAGAGACTTACCAACTTACTGCTTAGTGATTGCTGCTTATTTGATTTTATATGATGTTATTTAAGTATTTACAACTATTACCATTTAATAGACTGTAGTTGGGTCATTATATGTAATGAAGGGGAGCTCTTAATAGTGAATCAATCACACTTAATGGCGAATCAATAGTAAAGCAGGCAGATACATGCTTCAAGCGATGTGAGGTTTCCTCTAGCTAATGATCCCATGTATTTTGGTGTTTGTGTTACATCTACTCGAGCACGGTTTAAGCACACTTAATATAGCCCATCTCCCTTCTCAACCTATTAAACGGGTTAGTGGCTATATTTTGGATTACTCAGATGACCAATTATACGCCTATTTAGTTTATATATTCGTTTCTCCTGCTAAGAAAAGCATTTCTTACTTTAGAATATCTACACACACTTCTTATGTTGAACTCAATTTTAATTGCCTACATTTTTTATATCGTATAATATGATATAGCTATACCAAGAAAAAAATTGCGCAAGAAATTTTGAAAAATCAATGGCAAATAGAAATAGTTCAAAAAATATTGGTTCGGAGTGATGGGACGAAATGACTTCAAAAATTATGCCTAATGACTGAAATATATTTTTGCCTTGAAATTTTTGAATTCGGAGGTCTGAAGAAGAATTTTTTATTAGTTTTACAATAAGATGCGGAATTCACTATTAAAGGCCCCCATAAACGATCAAAATTTTGGCGCAAAATGTTTGCGAAAACCTAATGTCGAGCTAATTTAGGCCATACATGTCAAACATCATGTTTGTGCAAACATTTTTATGCAAATATTTTGACCTTTTTATGGGGGCCTTCAGATAGCTCTGTTTATTTACCTTATAATATCTAGAAATATAGTTGTGTTAATATGAAATTATTTAGACTTAAATATATTATTTTGAATAAAAAATATTATGACAGAACATATTTTGTCTTATGACATATTATTAGTCTCCAATGTCTAAGATTTATTTTTATTTTCCAATAGTCCTTATTTGACTGGTGTATTTTCGTATCCTTTTAAGTCTTGTAGAGTTTACGTTCTGAAAAATTGTATCCTTCATTCATTTCTTTGCTTATTTTTATACTTCTTTACTCGTACGCTTACTATTTGGCAGTTCGTTGGACTAAATATGACGAGTATGGATTAGGTCTCTTTTCTCCGGATGCTAAAACACGCATCTCACTAGGTCTCGACAATCCTTGCAGGCAAAAAAACATTCTCAAAAAGAGAAAATAAGGGTATGGGCCTCTTCGACTGTTTCCTTTCGCTTCCGTGCACATTTTCTCCATTTCTCCCGCAATTTTCTACAGGTTTCTCCATTCCGAACCTTTACACCATACTCGCATTTCCCTCCGGTCTAATATTACTCAAACTGGAATTTTTAACTTACCTCCTATTTTTCGTCTCTTGGACTGGGGTAAAAAAAGATATGAAGGTTGATTCCCTCTTCAACATGAAGAAAAAAAAGAGGGAATTTTTCACACCATTCGCTTCTCTTTTGCCTATATTTCCAGAGTTCCTTACTCATTCATACATTCCCACCCCCCTTTCNTTTTCGTCTCTTGGACTGGGGTAAAAAAAGATATGAAGGTTGATTCCCTCTTCAACATGAAAAGAAAAAAGAGGGAATTTTTCACACCATTCGCTTCTCTTTTGCCTATATTTCCAGAGTTCCTTACTCATTCATACATTCCCACCCCCCTTTCACTCTCATTTTATTTATATTTTTTTATGTTTACGTGTATTTACCTCGAATCCGTTTGAAATATTATGCGTCAAGCCAATGCACATTTAGCGAACATTTCATCCAGTCCTATTTATTCAGCTTTCTGATTTTATTTTTTCTTTTATTTGAATTTATTCTACCGTCCATGAATTCATTTTTATAAAACAAAGTGTATACGATTTTAAAAATGATAGAATACATGGACACAAACACACACACATATTTTTATAATATAAACAATTTGAGATGGAATATCATCCAAAAATATACAATTTTTTTTTTTTTTTTTTTATACAAAAATTGTCTTTTTTTTGTTTCTGGGCTTACCGAAGGATGTTATGTGATCGTTTGAAAAAATTAAAACATTTTATGTCTCAAATTTAAAAAATTCTATGGCAGAAATCCGTTTCGAGCATCGGGGAATATATTTGGTTCCATGTCTGTCTGTATGTCGCTCAATTTTTGCAAACGAGAAATACGAGCTTACATACAGAAAGTTTATTACTTTGCTTCCGAACTTACCAAAGGTAACGGAAGCTATGTGATCGTTCTGGAAAACGAAAAATTTTTAGGTCTCCGATTTCAAAAATTCCAAGACAGAAATCCGTTTCAGACATCAGGGATCATTTTTGGTTCCGTGTCTGTCTGTCGGTCGATCTGTCCTTCAATTTTTGCGAACCGATTCAATCTTAAACTCTACATCTGATTTTAAATTAAATTTGAATGGTAGGTTATAATTAAAACCATTGTTGGTCCCATAAAAGTTTCAACTTCTGCGCCCATTTCTCTTAAATTACAACTTCTGAATTGATACTTCAATACATCTAAAAATCAAAGAAAATTGTGAAAAAATCAATATTGGGGGGGGGGGATGAAATTAATTGAGTAATAATAATTTGTCAAAGCATAAAATCATTACATTTTACGAAATATGACGCGAGGTAGCAAGTTCCGGTATGACATCATTGCTATACATGACTTGTATTTATGGTTGTACTCTAGTGATAACGCTTGTCGAATCCTAGGATATTGGTGTTATTAAGATTTATCTAGGACTTTGTAATGAAATACATAAATGCATGATTTATAATACACTCCATAGCAAAGACCGGAAACCGGCTTGTGTAATTATTCAGGAAATAAAGTATTAAACGTATGATGCATTTAATATAAATAATGAAGCCGTAATATGTTATTATTATAATAGAATTTAACGTTTCTTTGATACTCGATATGAGTAAAAACCATAGCCACAATATGGTAAATAAATAATACATATATATCGTATTTGACTATTTTGAAGTAAGCTATTTTTCGTAATGGTCCAAGTTTATTTAAAATATCATATACATTTGTTGCAATAGCAATAAATTTCTTTTACGGAATAGCATAATTATTGAGTTTATTATACTTACAACCAAACCATGGTATCAGTCGAGATGACAGAAAAGAAAAAATAATAAAAATAAATAATAGTATATTATGTTACTAGGCTGTGAAGTGAGTTTTTTCTTTACCGCGGCAATTACATTTACAGAAAAAATTGCCAAGGTAAAGAAAAAACACTTCACAGTCGTGTAGCATATGTTATTTTTTCCGGGGTAGCAGACAATAAAAAAACATTAAATTAATCAATAATCAATATAATAATAACAAATATTAGTTTAAACTTAAGATTAAAAAAAAGAAACCTTAAAAAGAGGTTACACTATAAGAAAAGATAAATAAAACGCATTGACATCTAGCGGAATTCAATCGTACTAAAAGCCCCATTAGTAAGAAATCAGCACTCCTATGGAAGTTTTGATAAGTTCTTGCAGTACAATAATTTTTTTTTGCGTCCTAGGACGTAACAAATTTTTTCTTTACTCCCAGGAGTAATGAAAAGATTTTTTAAGTCCACGTAACGAAAAAATTGATTTTAGCTTCGTTTTCTAGGCTCTAAAGTTACTATTTCACAGCCTACCACGGAAAAAAGTATTTTATATCACTTTAATGCTTTGTAGTATAAAAGTTATATATTTTTTTATGTGCAATAAATAGTATTCATTACTCCATTATAACTAAAAGTAAGGCAAAGTGTAAATGTATTTATGTATAAAATTATAAAATCAAGAATAAAAGTGATTGAAGGTTTACAATTTATCCATTCAGGTTGTTGAGATCGGCCAATTAAATTTCTTATTTCAGAACTTTTACAAATTGGCCTGAAAAGAATTGTAAATAGCCGGGAAAATGCCATTTTATTTTACTAGGAAAAAAAAAAATCATAGGTCGAAAACGAGATTACGGAAAACAGTTTACTGCAAGAGTCGGTAAAGTCTACTTCCAATGGCTAAGGGTTTTAGATTCGTTGCAGGGAGGCGTCCCTTGGCCCTTAGTCGAGATCCTAATCTCTGTCACTAAGTGGAACCTAATGTCTTGATTATTTGCAGTCGAGTTCTTTTTAAAACCCAGTTCCAACCCCTTCTACGTACTAAATATTTCTTTGCTCGTTTTTATTCAGGGCCCATTTTTACTTTTTTTTTAACGACTAAGTCCGGATCCCTCCTTATCTCACGGACTTTTAAAGATCCTCTCGAGACGTTTACATCGTTTAGCCTTTTTTAAAAAAAAAAAAAAAAAAAGATGTTAAAGCTCAGGGAAGTGAAACACTTTGGATTCATTCCAAGACGTTTAAAATGTTATGATATAATATATATAAATAAAGCTGCTGGTGAGTAGTTACCAAAAAAAATATGCTTTTTTAAACCGTCCATTCTTCGTTGGTTTAATGAGTTAAAATATACCTAAATAAATCCACTCCCTCATAACCACCCGATAACGGCAAATACTAAAATTTTGTAATAATTCATGAAAAAGCAATATTGGAGGCCCGTGGTTCGAATCCCAGCGCTGGAGTCTATTTTTCTCTATCTGTCTCCTGTTGTAGATAATAAGTATAATTTGATTTAAATTAAAAATTTAAAACTTTCCGTAGTGTGCATACTACCAAGAACTTAAAATTGAATTTCTAATTAATTGTACTTAGGTACAGGTACTCATTGGGTACTTTATAATTATAAGCGTTATTTCTCGGTTTAGTTCTACTGTCGTAAATATCGACTCTTGTGAAAAAGTTTGAAAGATAAATTCGGGTCTAGGTATCGTTATCAACAGAAAAAAAAATTCTTCAGTGTAGCTTAGATGATAAGTGATAAGCCTTAGGCCGATCGGCCACCAGAAGCTGAGCGGAGCGGAGCGGAGCGTAGTTGAGCCTAGCGACGCATCTCGACTCAGCTTGGACGGTCGGTTTTGGAAGCTGACTCCACTTCCCCCTCCACCCACAACAATAATATTATTAAAAAATTAAATGAATGAACTGTTTATTAATTGATTAATACACTCTTGTAGATAAATGAACGAGAAATTAAATGGCTAAATAAGTGTAGAAAATCACTATTTCGTTTGAGAAACGTTTCGACCAATTATATTAATGTCATCACCATGTTTTATGTCATTCAGCCTTGTTTTATTCTAAAATTCGAACATGCATAGTATATAACACTAGGCATCGCGTGGCTCTGTCATTGAAGCGAGCGTTTTGCAATAAATATGTGTATGTTTTAACGATCTTTATTAATTTATAGCGGTGTCGCTGTTGGTTTTACTACAAAATGTTATTTGAAAAAAATTATCGTCTCATCGAATAGATAAAGATAGAATTTTTTCCCGTCCTAAAATTCAAATTTTAATTTTGATCCACACGTTTACGCGAGCGTTGCGCGTAAACGCTTGGATAGATAATGTTGTCCAACGAACTCGTCCTGAAAATTGGTAAAATGAACATGTGTACCAAATTGCATAAAAATCGGTCAACTTTTACTCAAGTTATCGTCGTACGTTTCAGAGACACAGACACACAGACATGGAGCATATTTCGTTGAATGTAAGAATTAAATTAAAGTAATTATAATTACTAATTTTAAATTTTGACAATATTTTTAATCCTACTGAAATTAAGTTTTAATTAAGATTTGCATTCAGTAAAAAATATACTTACATACGTCATTATTGTTTCATTATATAATATACTACCTCCATAAGAGAGGGTCTAAAATAAAAAAGTTAACAGTTAAGACGTTTAACAATGGCACGTTGGCACGTTGGTATAACATACCGACATGGAAAAAACCAGTAAATGTTAATATGTACTCTTATAAATATAAATTAAAAATATTGAACAAAACTAGTAACAATTTATAACATTCTACAAAATATATAATAACAATAAGTACAAAGACAAATCAATGGTAGGTAGTATAAGTGATCTTCATAACAACTATTCATCGAGGAGATTCGTCTTATTATACAGTGGTTCTTAATTAAAACTTGATTTCAGTGGGATTAGAAGGATGTGTCAAAATTTATAATGAATAATTATAATTACCTTGAATTATTGTTATATATGTTTGTTTGAATTTTTGACTGAAGACGACATTAATAATTGGTGGAAACGTTTATCACAATTAAATAGTTTTTTCGGCACTTGTTACTTGGGTACATACCTCCAATTCACCTCAAAAAAGGAGTGAATATGTTTTTTATCTATCCGGGTAGACTTATATTGGCACTCAGATGGATTAATAAGAGTTTAGCATAAAAAAAAGTGTTTTTAAATTTCCTACTTCAAAGTAAATCCCTGATCCCAAAATACATTGACTAATGGATTTTGTTACTTTTTGTTACATAGGTGTGATGTTCCTTTGTCCCAAAATACATTGGACTTAATGTCCCTTTGTCTTATTTAATTGTTAGGCTACCAGATATTGTCACTTAAAATTACAGTAGTGTGATATTCCTTTGTCCCAATGTACATTGTACAAAATTTTAAATTTTCTTTATTCCTCCAATTTCTGAAATATATCTACATAAATATATACATAAAAAATGCCATATAATTTTACTTACGCTGGAACCATTAAAACATCTCCCACTTCGTTATCCTTTCAGTCAGTAATAGGACTTGTTTCATATTAATGCCTCAACTCTAAGTTTATCCATGTCTTTCTCTTCGAAATAGCACTTTTTTCCAACATTCCAGATTTGATTTTATTCAAGAATGAATTATGTCATTATTATTAAAAATGATTTCTTTGACTTGTCATTGTCATTTTTGTCAATAAAAATACTTGTTCTAGGTATGTACCCAACTAAACTCCTGCCCCTATATCGTCTTATTTACTTGGGTACATACCGAAGGTATGTACCCAACTAAAATTCTACCTCTATTACGCCTTATTTACTTGGGTACATCCCTTTTTCTTTTATTTTCTTCCCCCTTCTTAACCCCATACAAAAACCCCCGTGCTTTTCAACATCCCGATTAAGTTTGTCTATTAATTTGTTTTATTTTATTTCCAATTTATAAATGGTATGTACCTAGGTAAACTCATTCCCTATGGCACCTTATTAACTTGGGTACATACTTATTGGTATGTACCCAAGTAAATAAGTACCGTTATTTCTTTATTTTCTCTGTCTTATTAGCCATCTAATCTCTTTTCCAATCTCTATTTAGTGTTGGCGTATTTAAAAAAAGGGTTTTAATTCGGCTGTTACAGCTCTCCGATAGTTTGCATCAATCCTGTTTTATCATCTCTTATCTTATTTAAAAGTTTTGGGTGTACTAGTTAAGTTCACGCAAACGAAAAAAGAGCGGAGTCAGCTAGACTCCGCTACAGTCCGCTCGACTCCGCTCCGCTTTCGGTTGCCGCACCCCTTGGACTCAGCTACACTCAGCTTCACTCCGCTCCGCTCAGCTTCTGGTGGCCGATCGGCCTTAAACTTATTTGAAACAAGGAACTGAATAATTATATTTCATTTTTAAATATAAAGTAAATATTTCAGAATCAATGTGTCAATACATTGAAGTGTCAATGTATATTATATCAAAGAGCGTCTATACTGGAAATATAGGAGGCTCGTGGTTCGAATCCCGGCACTGGAGTCTATGTTTCTCTGTCTGCCTCCCGTTGTTAATAATAATAATAATTTGATTTAAATTGAAAATACATAATAATGGGGCGATAAAAATAACAGGGGTTTAATCCAATTTCTATAAATTGCAAACTTCTATAAATTACCAATTAAATTGCAAATTGATAATAAATAATTGTAGCAATTGTAATAAATTGCAAACTGATGGCCACTGATGATGGCCGAAAGGGCTAGTTAGAGCCTTTCCGTTTTTCTTTATTTTACAATGTTTGTTTCTTGAGTTTACTTTGAAGCTATTCGAGAGTCAAAAGGAATTATTTGCTTATCGATAGAACCTTTATAGTAGAAGAATCGAATGCTTTCTCTGTAGAGGAAAAGGGCGATCCCACAGACCTCTAGTCAAGATTTCCCCAACACTAGGCAGTTCCACTGATTGCTCTAGTTGAGTTACGTCCCAAAGAGATATTTAGATTCCGAACTGTGTTGACTCCTGGACAAGTCAAATTCTGACCCCACCCTTGTCAAGTTTTGAGGCACTAGGACATGGATATTTCGCTCGGCATTAAACTCGAAGGGTTTGCCGTCTCAAACAAGTTGTAAACTTGTCCTTCCCGCTGAGGTTTTACTTCTACGGACTTTTGAAATTGCGGCAGTGTCATTTGACGACAAGAGACCTCTCGCCAAGTCCTCTCCCTTTTTTTATCCTTTAAGCAAAATGTAAATTTAAGTTTCGAGTTGCCTTATTTTTATTTTTTTTATTTTTCTTTTCGACGTGTTATTACTTATAGTGCTCGGTCTTGGCCTTAAATTTTGAAATAACAAATCGTCTCTGTAACTTCGTGAGTGGGTTCATGTTGGCGTAACCTACAAACATTTTTATCTTTGGAGAACAACTGAGAATTATGGTGTTTTAGAGGTGGTAGATTTAACGATGAATAGAAAATTTATGAATAACTGTTACTTTTTTACTTGAATCACAATATTTTATAATACACACATTAAGAGATATATTAGATCTACAAGAATATTGGAGCAATTAGCGAGACCTACCCCCTCAACATGTCAAATTCATGATGTAATGAAATTTATAAATAAACAGCTGATTTTTCGCTCATTTGTGCTATATAAAATAGACTGCCAATTGGTGTGGCACATAGCTTCCTCGCATCCTATCCTCGTACTTAATTGTATTTATTCTTTTACAAGCCATTATTGTCTAATTGGTTTAATTGTTTTCCCCGTTTTTAGGGTTTCGTTGGTAAAACCAAAAAAAAGAAACCCTTATAGTGTCGTTCCTGTGTCTGTCTGTCACTCTGTACGGTTCCAATAACTTTTGAACCAAAAGAGATAAAAGCGTGAAACTTACCAGTAATAAAGATCGTTTTGACGCGCACACAGGAAAAATATAGAGAACTCAAAATAATCAGCTGTTCAAATTCAAAATGGCGGATAATTCA
>KZ651590.1:377179-388222 GCA_001010745.2 Gerris buenoi | reverse complement strand
TTATATTATATTAATAATATTTCTATTGTTAACTTTTAGTTCATCTGATAATAGCTCTGACAGACGCAGTTTGCCCAAACGTCTGGTTTTGCCCCTCGTTCCTTCAGCGTTGAACGTTCTGTTAGAGACTATAATCCTCTAAACTGCTCAAGAGAAAGTAGCTCTGCCTTAGCCATTTCGTTCTCATTGAATTACCTACTTACTCCGTAATGACCTTGAAATCATGCCAGAAGCTGTTTAGATCCAAATTATTTTAGCATAAACAGAAATTCTGTTTCTAATCGTTGTGCCTACTTGCCGGGTCACCAGCAGAGTTCTACCATATAAGAACAATTCGATTGTTACTTGATAATGACCATGATAATGAGATGATGACTATGATGCAAATGCATATTTTCTTAACGAGTTCAATTGTCCTGACATCTGACATCAGTTGGGTTCTGGGTTGCTTATTTAGTTCATTGCGGGAACAAAGATGATAGGTCTTGTTTCATTAGTAGCTCCCATTCCCTGATAGATTTTTCACAGGTGAACTACATCACGAATAATATAATAATTATGACGCGTCCTCTAATCTTATCTTAACGTCCCGGAATCTGGTTAATCATCATAATGAGCATCCCGTTCGTTAAGATGCATACTACTTTTGCCTGAACGTTAATTAAGCTTAGAAATCTAACGTGGAGACTCCTATAACCGTGACTTCTCGCTACGATTATGCAAATGTTGATTATGAAGCTTAGCTACTGATATCGACTCAGCTGATTGAATATATAAGCTTCTCAGGATTAATACTCTGTTAACATAATTTATTTTTTTCTGCAGTCTGCACTACATGCAGTATTAGAAGTTGTTTCCCTTATATATTCATAAAAATATAATTTACAATTCGATTTAGCTGTATTGAAAGGTAAAAAGAAATCTAAGCTTAGACTAATAAATATCAATTTTTAATTTCCTACTGCCGTTGTTATTTTATGGCTCCCATGCTTTTTTATTTTATATCCATTTATTATTATTATTTTGTTTGTACATGCAGAGTCTAGACTTTTTATTTCTCTCTCTCTCTCTCTCTCTCTCTCTCTCTCTCTCTCTCTCTCTCCTATTATTGGTTTAAAATAAAATTTTTGCTATTGAAAAAACTAAATGTCAGTAGCCGGTCTCGCCCAGTCTACTGCTGTCTAGCTCTAGCTCCCAGGCACATTATAGGATAAGGAATTGTAAAAAAGCTGTTGCATAGACGTAGTATTTTTATTGAGGATATTTTATAGGAACTGGTAATTGTGCAGTATTTTTTACATGCTTACGTTTAATAGTTAGATATTTGTTGAATATTATATATTACTAAATTCATTGATATACAAATATTTTATAGTGAGCCCATTGTGCATTTTGAAATACTTCGATAATATAATGATAATTATTGATTCCCGTGTATCGCTAAGAAGTATAATATTATATTTGATATATTTATTTTGTCACAGTGCTCAGAGTTAATTTATTTTTGTCATGAGTCGAAACTCTTCTTTCGTATTTCTACACCACTTTCCCGTAGATCAAGTTTAAAAATAATTTTCTAAAATCAGTTATCAATTGATTCTGAGTATTGGTGATTTTTTTTCAAATTTGAACTTTCTACAAAAGCAGAAGAATTTGAATTTTGAATCCCCTCCTTCCAGTGGTATCTAATCATATCCGTGTGTAGAAATCGGGATTATGTTATATTAATATTCTTGCATC
Organism: Gerris buenoi; assembly: GCA_001010745.2. NCBI lineage: Eukaryota > Metazoa > Arthropoda > Insecta > Hemiptera > Gerridae > Gerris > Gerris buenoi. Next base: position 386,482 of record KZ651590.1, on the reverse strand, counting down.
CTAGTGAGAAGTCCTTTCCCAAGAAATAAGTTCTAAATTTCAGAAGATCAGTCTAAGCTAGATTCCCCATTAATTACTTTGCTCATAGGGATCAAATTCAGAAGAAAACAAAATCTTTTTGATTTCAATATTCATATTATATAACAAATACAATAATTTATATTTTAGCGTTTCAAAGAAGTAGAGAAAAATATAGTGTGGAGGACTTGGTTCTTAATACTCGTACTTATTGTGTGTGTACTAATTTGTGGTTTAGTACTACTTTGGCCTGGTCTACGTCTCGATTCGTGCGGTTTCGTAAATATCTGCAGTTGAATAAAACTGTGCTGCTCTGCCCTGCGTTGCTTGCTCTCCATGTGTGCTTACCCAAAGATTTTGTTTAACAACTTATTATTTGGGTTCGCGTCCCATAATTTAAGACCCGTTTTTTTTATTGAGTATATAGGTTTTGAGTGGGGCATTTCATTTTGCTTTTTATTTCCTATTTTTTATTCTTTACTTTAATGTAAAATTGATTTATAATTAATTAATTATTCAATAATAAAATAAATTGAGCTGAGCGAAGCGAAGTTCTTATACTACTCTTTGCATTTTTTCTGATGCATACTCCTCCTGAACGGCTGAACCAATCCGCACAAAATTCGGCACGGTCATAGTAACCAACCACAGGAAGGTATAAATCTGAAATGGTCTAAATCGGTACACAGGGGAACGGGGTACGGAGTACAAAAGTTTTTTCCTGAACGGCTAAGCTGATCCGTGCAAAATTCGGCACGGTCATACTGACCAACCACAGGAAGGTATAAATCTGAAATGGCCCAAATTGGTTCACGGAGGTTCGGGGTAGAAAAGTTTAAAAAGTATATGCCCTTCAAGATGCATGTCGTTGGAATGCTCTTTAAGAGTACAGTTATTGTTGTTATGTTTAACTTTTGTTATATTTTCATTTATGAGGGGTCGTTCTATTGGTAAAATAGAAAAAATAAATAATATGAATAAAATTCACGCTCAGCTCAATATTGCAAGCATTGCAAACCTAGTAAATAATTATGACACATTTGTTTTATAGATAAGTAATATTGTTCAGGAATAAAATAAGTAAATGATTTTATTTTTTATATACACTTAAAAAAATTTAAATAATGAAAAAAATGTACAGACAAAACTCCCCCTTATTATTTATAAAGATGAATTCAACTCTTGCATATAAAATAACTAAAAATTTACAAGCATCGCTACATTTTTTACATTACATTAATTCCACTCTAATGTTCCATTTAATGTTTTCTGAATTATTTTTCATATCTTTTTATTTTTTTATCACTCTGTAGGGTTTTTACCAACTTGGGAGTCTCTAAGGGAAACACTTTTGGGTCATCTCAAGTTTAAAGGTTGCTTTTAAATTGGAGTGTACTCGACGCAAAAGCTCGGGGTTTTCATTACTTTCCTTGTTTCTTTCACCGCATCTTATTTATTTCTTACAAAAAGTATTTCAAGACCATTTAAATCCAAACGTTTTATATAATACTAGCCGTTAAGCCCGTGGCAACGGGCAGAATAAATATGGTTGAAAAAAATAGCTGAGAGATTACTGGTTATAATTAAAATATTTACAGTTTAAATAGTAAGTTTTAAATAGGGATAGCTCAGCGGTAGAGTGATAGCTTTAAGTGCTGGAGGTCACTGGTTCAAACCCAGCTTATGGCGCATACATTTTTAACGTTATAAATCATTTAGAGGTGAGTCGCCCGTCGTCGGGACACTACTCGATTATATAAAAGATACTACATATGTATATTCTTATATACTCTTATTTCTGTACTTCTGCAACGTAAACCCCAACCCACAGGCTCGTTTGAAAGCAACAGTAAAACATATTATATAGTTGGTTGATGATGTTATCAACGAGGTGGGCTTTTATATCTTAGTTCTTATACGCTGAGAATTTGTCTACTTTTACACTTTTTATAATATTATGTTTAACGCAGTTTTTTTCACTGATGTGGTTTTCATATTTACTCCCCTACTACCTCACCACCGATGTATTTCGTAAACTATGCTAAAAATTTTACAGTAATGGTCATACTCGTATAACTAATAATGAGAAAAAGGATATAAAATAAATATGTTATGAGTTTACATAAGAATACTTAGTTGACAATGGAAAAATGATAAAAAAAAATTGAATTATACAATGAAAAAATTGAAATAGTATATTATGTTACTAGGCTGTAAAGTGAGTTTTTTCTTTCGCTCAACAGTAAATATTGCCAAGGTAAAGAAAAAACACTTCACAGTCGTGTAGAATACGCTATTTTTTCAGAGGTAGCAGACAATGAAAAACATTAAATATTAATCAATAATAATATATAATAATAACAAAATTTAGTACATACTTGAGTTTAATAAAAAGAAACCTTAAAAATAGGTTACACTATAAGAAAAGATAAATAAAACGCATTGACATCTAGCGGATTTTAATCGTACTAGATACATTTGACAAAGATTGCAGCGCTAAAACGGGACTTTTGATAACTACCAACAGTACAATAAAAAAAAAAAATTCTGCCTACGACGAAAAAATGTTTTTCTTTACAGCTAGGAGTAATGAAAAAAAAAATTAAGTCCACGTAATAAAATAATTGATTTTAGCAATGTTTTTTAGGCTCTAACGTAACTACTTCACAGCCTACCACAGAAAAACATATTTTTATAATTAAGAAGGTGGGTGACTTGAAAATATAACCTTGTTTTAATGTTACTCTAATTTTTTTTTAAATGTATACCCCCAACAAAAACCCATCAGCGAAGATCAAGACCCCTTCAAAAAATCACCCTATTAAAGTTCTGATATTATCTTTGTAGCCAAGTCTGCTTTTTCTTTAGTCCATAACCTTACTTCACTCCTACTTTCATGAGCAACAGTGCTCTTTAATTTTTTGGGTTCTGTAGATACTTCTCAAAACCCTTATGCTGAGGGTTATGTGTCCGTCGTCCGTCGCTCTTTGGTTCATATGGCCCGAACCGTTTAAGCTAAAAAGCTGACTTATTTTTTTTTCTTCAACAAACGTTGTTAAATTTAACACCTTTTTAAATTGTAAGATATATTCAATTATTTGATGGATTTTGAAGGTGTTTATTTAAAAATAAAAACTAGTTGATTTTCATTCTTTTATTGTGAGACGTTTCGACCCTCTAAGGTCATCTTCCCATCACATCATTTTGATACTAAAATTGACAAAACATTAAAATTATTATTAATAACATAATTCCTTTTTACCTTAATTATTTTACAGTTACTTTAAAATTGGTATTTTAACAATGCTATTAAATATATATATATATATATATATATATATATATACAAAAATATATATGTACATGTACATAAATAAATATAATTTTAAAATAAAAATGCGTCGTAAATTAAAATGCGTCCAAAATATTTTACGAAATTTTCGTAGTATCCTAAATAGAATTTTATTTTTATCAAATAATAGTTTTATCGAAGAGTAGACTACAAAAATATATAGCACTCGTGGAAAGTGTTTAATCCCCACCATTTTGTCAAAAAGTATCAACATTTTGCGTACCACATTATTATTAAGGTCTGTTAATAAACTTACATTAGGNAAAAAAAAAAAAAAGTGATATTTCATCCCTTAATTGGGTTATATTATATAATATATAATAAAGGAATATTGAGGGATTAATCAGTTTATGGTAGTATTTCGGTTACGATCACATTTAGTGTAGTCTTCAATAATATACAATGCCTAGAAAACATAGACATAAAAGAGAATGTATCTTCACGAATAATTATTGGTGTTACTTTTTATTTATTTCACCTATTTCACTAATAATGCTTGTTCAAATTACCTACAATTTTGAATATTCGTGCTTTTTCTGTATAAAGATCGAAGGTTAAACCGTTCCTATTTAGTATGAAACTATAAAAAAGTGCTAGAACTACTGCTTACTGATTAAGTGTAACCGCTGTAATTGAATCATACATGAGAGTATTATTGTTATAATATTTTAAAATATTATGTAACATATAAATGGTGTAGTATGTTACACAAGCCTGAATATTGACGAACATGGGCAAATTAATGTTGATTTGACATATTAGGAGTTATTAGGAAATTATTAAGTCGCTGGCTATTCGTAATTATTTCTCCTGATTTATTTATTGGCTGCCTTCATTGTTATCCTTGAGTTTAAGGGTGAGGTAGCTGATTCTGTTTTTATTCCTCGTGTCTTAGAGGTATTCCAAAGTTTTTAAATGATTACTAATAAGTACATGGTTATGTTAGACCCGTCAATAAACTATGTATATTATCGCTTACTCATGAACTTGTCTGTAATTTTTTGTCCTGTTGTTCACAGTCTTGACCCCTGTCAGGTTTCATCTGTTATTCTTCCTTCACTTCTTTACGAGTTATCTTCCCTCATCTGTCTTCTTCTTTTATACCTTTTGTATCCATTCTTTTTACCTTTTGTACTTTTTTCTTTTCTTTCTCTCCAGTTTCGTTGTTTTTTCTGGTTTTTGTTGCGGTCAGAACCCTGAGGTCTACCAGAAGGGTATTTAACTTGGACTGGAAGATATTTTTTCTTTTTTGGGTTACATCCTTTTTGGAACCGAAGAGACCTGGCCAATAGGTACCCAAGGTACCTGGTGCTTAGGTTCCACCAGGTACAGGTTCCTTTTGTGTCTGGAAACCTTTAAGGGACCCCCCTCTCCCTGTTGATGGGTCGAAGGGAGGTAGAAGCTCGAGCCACGTTGCCAGATCTCTCCATCCCTAGTCAGCTGTGATCCATCCAGTAACTTAGAGCTCTACACTCCGTTCCTTCTATTTCTCAACTCTAAAAACTTTTCGGAGCTCAACAAATTTCTTCTGAGATCTCGCTTTTCGTTATACTTCAACTTTCTGTTATATCTCTTGTTTAAGAGTAAAATATAATTATTTAATCCTAACAGCTGATTTTAGCGAAATTATAACTTCAATGTGAAATGTCCCTTTATCGGCTGATTGGCTTGATTTTTTAATAAGTGCTGTCAAATATTATATATTTAGCACACTAACTCGCAAACTGTTAATCTGGTGGTGACTTAGTAGATTCGCTTATTAGATTTTTAGGTATCTTAAAACTCTAAACCAAATTAAATATTTTTAATATTGCTATTTAGGTAACTGTAACAATGTTACCTTAAAGGAAGAATATTTAAGCGACTATATTTGAATGTGATATGGTAATTTTAGCAAACTTTTATTGACAAAGAAATATGCAATGGTTGAAAACTTATAAGTTAATGGTTAATAGTATCTACATTATTTAGACATTTACTTAATTTGCGCTATCGGAATTAAATCTATTTACTAAATGAGAATTTATTAATTCAATGCATCGGGTAATATTCATTCTTTTTGTGGAATATTTAGAATAATAAATTTAATGAGGAATTAATAAAAATTGTATATAGGATTATTCCTATAGAGACTATTCTCTCTAAAAATGAGCATAAAATCAGTGCAGAAAATAGCATATAAATTTGCATTGTAAATATTTTTCTTTCCAATTGAATAAAATTCACTCTCTTGCAAATAAAACTTGGAATCATTTCCATAACTTGATTTTTGTATTAATTTTCCTTAATGTGTTACAGTTATAACCAACACTGTATTGATCTGTTATAAAAATTTGCACATTCCTTTGAAATAAATCAATTAAAAGTGTACAAACTTGAATTAAGTAGATCACATCACGTTGGGTGTTGTTTGTTGGAAGCTTTTATAAAATGTAATCTATTTATTTATTATCTTCGCTACTTGATTTATAAGTACACACCTCTTCAGCATTATTGTGCCGTTTTATATTAGAGGGATTTCGCCCTCGTTAAAATTGCGCAGATCAAGCAATCAAATTAATCTCTAAGCATATAGTCTGCATCTTAATTTTATTAAAGATTAAAAATTTAGTTGTAAGGTATTCAATTATTTTCTAACTTGAACAAATTATATCTGCTTTTATGTTGCAACATTTATAAGATTCATTTTGAGTTTGGTCTTGTAAAATTATTTTATATAAAACTTAAAGAAAGACTTGTTCAGCTTATTGATCTAATTTAAAAAAAAAAGATGTAAACTATATTAGTTTATTTATCCACTTATTGATTCCTTATTATTTTTGTATTAAATAACCATGATTGTTTTTGGCGTATGTATAGGCTGAAGCCTATCTTTTTATTATCACATTCTAATTTGGTTTATATTAGAACCTTAACTCTAGAACTACGTTAGCTTTTGTCCAAGAACTTATTAAAAAAAAAAAACCTAACTAAGAACTTAGTAAAACCTTAGTAAAGAACAAGTAAAAGAACTTAGTAAAACTTACTTACCTAATGTAAGTTTATTAACAGACCTTAATAATAATGTGGTACGCAAAATGTTGATACTTTTTGACAAAATGGTGGGGATTAAACACTTTCCACGAGTGCTATATATTTTTGTAGTCTACTCTTCGATAAAACTATTATTTGATAAAAATAAAATTCTATTTAGGATACTACGAAAATTTCGTAAAATATTTTGGACGCATTTTAATTTACGACGCATTTTTATTTTAAAATTATATTTATTTATGTACATGTACATATATATTTTTGTATATATATATATATATATATATATATATATATTTAATAGCATTGTTAAAATACCAATTTTAAAGTAACTGTAAAATAATTAAGGTAAAAAGGAATTATGTTATTAATAATAATTTTAATGTTTTGTCAATTTTAGTATCAAAATGATGTGATGGGAAGATGACCTTAGAGGGTCGAAACGTCTCACAATAAAAGAATGAAAATCAACTAGTTTTTATTTTTAAATAAACACCTTCAAAATCCATCAAATAATTGAATATATCTTAAAAAGCTGACATTTGAAACACTGGCGTATCTTTCGGGCCCAAACACAAGAAAAATATACTAAAGTTAAAAATTAAATATGCGCATGTGCAATTTGCAAAAATGTGGAAAACTCAAAAATTTATATTTTTTGTTTTCTCCTGTGTTGTCCTGAACTACTTAAGGTTAGTCTATCTTTCCAATTTTAAAAGCCCATATTATGAGGATATAGAGATCCAAGATGAGAAATTTGGCTTAATTGGTTCAAGTAAAGTTACACTGCATGCTTATTAGAACTTCGTCTTGCCCTCAGATAACTAATGCATGTTCAGAATATGGAGAAAAAGAGAAAAACTTTGCAAAGTCCTTGAAAAAAAGAAAGAAACGTTTAATATATCTCCACCTAAACACAGTTAAGTGTTATTTATGCACACGTTTAACCCAATATTCATTTACACTCTTCTCAGACCTTCAGTACCACTTTTACTCTCTTTTTATACTTCAACCAATATACGTTTCCTCTTTAATTAAACCTTGCTCCTTTCTGCAGTCAAATAAAATTCTTTAGTACATGTTTTTAAGTGAGAAGGGCCTCTATCTTATAATTCCCTTGCCTCTGTTCCACATATCACTGTCGCTTTTCCAGAAAGCAGTAAAAAGGGTCTAAGTGCCCTGAGGTCCTCAGTACCCTAGGTTCTTCTTTAAGTCACCCTCTTAGCGTCTGAAGCGCTCTTAGCTCTTTTTCCTCCCTTCATTCTTTCTTAAAAGAAAATTCACGTTTTTTTTTTTGCGTTCTTTCCTCTTTAATTTAAACTTAGTGAGCTTCTACCATTTTATTTTCTTTTGTCTTTTCTCCAGTACTATATATTTTATTTGGTATTTTTCTTGTTTTTGACTGCAATCTGTTTTATTCCCTTTTTCTTTTTCCTCTGTATTTATCAATTACTTGGGAATTTTTTTCTTACGTATCTAGAATTATATAGGAAATTCGATTGTTTTTTTCGTTGTCTTTGTTACGAGAATGTCTTATTCTGCAAATGTTTCTAATTTATTTATTTGACCAAACTTTGTAAAAGAATACAACTTACTTAAGTCAAATTATATAAGCTGGGTGGAAATTTCTAAAAAGAAATTATTGCTAGCTGAAAGATAACAAATAAAAACAACAACATACAACCATTATATATATTTTATTAATTAATCAAACTAATTATAAATATAAAAGTCTAGCTTTCTTACCAGATACCAGATATAGATATTACTGAGGCTCATGTAAAATACACGCTGATCTAGAGGACAATTTTTATCCAATAAGATGGTTATTGGAGACAAATTTCTGTAACAAGTATTATGTATAGATACTTGAATATTAATAGATAAGAAATATTTTATTTATTTATTAGTAGTTTTTAATTTTTTTTTAAAGATAAATGCGAAGTCACTGTAATTATGCTATTATTGTTAACTTATGTAGTATCATAATTATTATTTTTTATTTATTTATCTGTGTAGTATGATTTTTAATAAGTAATTGTACTTAGTTTATACATGGGTAGTTGTTAGTTAAAAATGTATTTTTACTTCTTTATTAAAGATAAATATAAATCGTCAGTAGGATATTATTGTTATATTATGTGGTATTTCATGTATTATTATTAGGTTAATATATAAGGCGGAACTCACCCGACGGTCGTTGACCAGGGTTGTTAAACGTTTGTAAACAAACAGTTGTAAACAACTTTATCTATGGAAATATACGTTTTTTCTATTCTATTAGGAGTAGTTTAACACCATTATTACATAACTTCATAATTTCAGGAGATTTGTTTGATATAATTTCTTCTTTTTTTTATCTTCTCTCCATTTTTCTCGATTTGTTTCCTAAAATTTGGAGGTGAATTCCAAATGTTTAATATAGGTGTAGTAGCTACACATAGTTAGCCTTCATTGGCCAAGATCTGATTTTGAGCTAAATATCATGCATTCGTATTCAATAGTGTCAGTTTCACGAATTCTGTAGATAATCAAGTGTCTTAGTAGGATTTATCTATAAATAATATAGATTTGGCTATTAAAGGCTCTCCCAAACGAAATTACGAATTACGATTATTGTATTTTATGATTTTGTAGTAGTTCACCAAGACTTTTTTTTATGGATATAAAACATAATTACATTAAAATTTGTTTATCGATGAATGTAGCCCAGAGCTTTCTCGGGTCCTATTTTGTATACAGTAATAATTATGCTTTTAGAACCTATTATTACCTCGCTCAAGCTTAGGCTTATGCGGACAGTAAGAAAACCTAGTTTAAGGCTCTTATTTGTTATAAGTTTTACTTTAAAATGTATTCTGTTTTACCACTGTATTATATCATAAATAAATAAATAAAAT
>KZ651590.1:347760-376807 GCA_001010745.2 Gerris buenoi | reverse complement strand
TATGTATGTATATATATTGTTCAATTTATTTAATTTTCCTCATATTTTTTAAATTTTTAAATCTGTTTCTGATTTTTTACATGAATTGAAGTATCAGTATAGCCAAATCTGGGGGTATCTGTGGGCTACATTCAACAAACCAACCAAACGTTAATAAAAGCAGATGAGTAATTTTGAAGATATAGGTTTAAATTGGGGTATTATCTTAATTTTTTTTTTAATAGGTGCAACACTTCCTAAAATTTCAACCTCCTAGGTAGCGGTTAGAAATTTGGAGGCCAATTCCAAATGTTTGTCCACATGAAAGTAAAAGAGAAACAAACGGGCGCGGAAGGGTGAATCTTATATGAGACTGTTAATGGGCAAATTATAAATTATTACCTACTATCTAAATTGATATTAATCGGAGGAGTATTATTTAAAATATTTTAGTTCACAAAAAATGAATGGCAGACCGACAGACACGGAATCAAAAAGTTCCCAGATGCCTGAAACGCCTTGAAATATTTGAAATCGGAGACATAATGTTGTTTTTCAGAACGATCACATATCTTTCGTTACCATTGGTAAGCTCGAAAGGAAAGTATAACGAACGTGTGTTCATTTGTAGGTGCGAAATATCTTTTATATAATCGAGTAGTGTCCCGACGCACCTCTAAATGATATATAACGTTAAAAATTGATGAGCCATAAGCTGGGTTTGAACCAGTGACATCCTGAATATGTGCCAACGACTCTACCATTGCACCATTCCAATGTAACGAATATCAGAGCATAAAACTTACTATTTAAACAGTAAATATCTATTTAAATATTTTAATTATAACTAGCTCTTTTTTAACCATATTTATTCTGCCCGTTGCCACGGGCATAACGGCTAGTAATATTATAATGTAAGATATTCCAGCGTTGAATTAAAATCAATATGGTTAAAAAGTGTTTTGTGTTTTTAGAGGAGGTAGGGAGAGACTATATCGTTGAAATTGCTAAGCTTGTAGATAAACAGTATTTCTAAAGTAGTTTTTAGAAGCAGGAGTGAAAAACAGGATATATTTTATCTGAATTAGCCCAAGTGGGTTATAATAGAAGGATAAACTTTCCTTTTTGACCCCATTTAAAGATATTTAGTTTCACTTTGGAGAAAAATATTTGGTCAGGGGCCCTATTTAAGATGTCTTAAAAACTTATTGCATACAAACACACTCGGATATACTGTGAATGTTCGTCTTGTTAAATGTGTTAAAAATATCGTATATTATTATATTTTACATCGATTATTTCCTTTTCTTTACACTAGTAACTTTCTTTATAGTACTGGGAACTAGTAAGTTAATAAATACTAGTATGTCATGAAATAAATGGCGTATAAGATGCTTTAATATTATTTATGCTTATCCATTTATCTTTTTACAATCATTAATCTTATTGTATAAAACGTTAACATTCTTTTATTTTACTTCACAAATGGTCTCCTATTAATTTGAATCTTTTGCGCACTCTGGAACATCTTTTAGAAACACTTATAGTTGTAAATATATCACATTTTACTTTATGCAATACTCATTAACAACCATTCGTCCATTAATAGCGTGGGACGAAACAGAGATAAAATGATCGAGTGCATACTTTATAACATTGGAATACAAGAGTGGCTGAGAAGGGCACTAATAAGAAAAGTTTATTCAAACCAGTATGCCCGCTAAAGTAACAGAAATTAATTGATTTTCAGACTATTTATAGTATTTATTCAGAAATTGTTGATTGAAAAAGTTGTTTTGTGTAGGAAAGAGGTTTCTCTGAATGCTAAGCTTAATCTATCATACGTTTTTTTATATTACTTACTAGCGTTCACACTTCATGCTAGGTATTAGTGGCTATGTTTCCTATTATCATTTAGGCCAAGCAATTAAATGAATTGCCTAAATAGTTTTGTTCCCAGCCATCTTAGAATAGAATCAGGACTATATAATATTATTCATTCCGTATTCCAAAAAATACGGAATGAACAAAAAAAGTTACAATAAAACAACGATTTTCTTATAATATATATATATTTTTTTGATGTATGGTCAAAAAAATATATATATATTTTTTTGATGTACCGGTCTATAAAAGTACCTGGAATATACAAAGCACCTGCCAAGCCTAGCTGGGGCTTGCTGGCCGGTGCAAGCGCCGATCATGAGACCAGCTATTACTATTTACTATTTTACTACTTTTATTTTTTTAAAAAAAAGGGGTTAAAAAAGCGTTTAGATTGCACCTCATAATAACGTATACCTCATTATAACGGACTCACAAAATTATTCACATATATAGTTCATATTTGGTAAGGAAAAAGTTCCTAGACGCGCAACGTCCTATATTTTATTTTATTATTTCTTTGTAGAGTTAAGATTTAGAATAATGGGTTGATATTTTGCTTTTAGCCGTCTCTTTTAAGTTATTAACCTCATTAACATTAGTTTCCACCATAAATTAGGCTGTTGTATACAGGCTTCTATCCGGAAAATTGCACCCGAGTAAAATTGCTCGTTGTTTTCTTCATTAACTTTTTAACAGGAAGAGAATCATTGTAGTCCCTCTTATAGTACCGCAATCCCAATCTAGATTCTCTCTTCGTGCAATGGCTCCAGATGGGGTTTAAGCCAGTATTTTTTTCTCTTGTCTCAATCTCTCTCTCAAAACCCCGCCCTAATTTTTTTTCCGAGGGCTCTTCAGATATAAAAAAAAATAAATAAAACGTTCTTCTGTTTCAATCCATCAGTGGATTTTTAGCCGATGACATTCCAATTATCCTGGACACAACTTCGGTCGCCGTTTCGTTCTCCAGTCCTCTCCTCATCTCATCCAACCATATCTCCACGTATTCCTCTTATAATATCTTGTATTTTTTTTTTTTTTTTTTTTAAAAAAAAAGGCATTTCTTTTTCTTTTTATCTTTTGTGTAAGCCTTTTCAAGCGCTATTTTAATAACTCTCAAAGCAATATTATCTCTTTTGTTTTTTTCAGAAGGCCCTCATCCATGTTTTATTTTCACATTCTGCTTCAACGTGTTTTTTTCTTTTCTTTCTTTCTTTTAAAATACAGTTTTTAACCTTTTCAACTATGTGAATTGGAGTTAAAAATACAACTTATACTGTCTCTATTGTATTATTTTAAGTAATGTAAATGCTATCAAATTCAAAGGTGTGTGGCAAGGGCATTAATTTAGTTAACACCCTACTCAAATAATTTAAGATAAAAAAAAAATAATAATAGTTATAGTGAAAACAAAGCTCCTTGTTCTTTTATAATTGGACATTTATTTAAATTTATCTAAACTAATTTAACAATTTTACTAAATTTATAAAAAAAAATATACTAATTGTCCACACCTTCTCTACCACCCATTTGTGTTATTGAGAGCTCAAATTACTATTTTACATTAAATTACTTATTTTTAGTTGGCCCTTTTTAACACATTATTTTATTAATTAAATACTAGCCGTTATGCCCGTGGAAGCGGGCAGAATAAATATGGTTAAAATGAATATGGAATAAAAAGTTGTAATTAAAATACATATTTAAATAGATATTTACGGTTTAAATAATAAGTTTTATGCATTGAGTTTCATTACAATGGAATGGCGTCGAGGTAGCGTTTTCGCATGACGCACAGGAGGTCACTGGTTCAATTCCAGCTTATGGCGCATCAATTTTTAACGTTATAAATCATTTAGAGGTGAGTCGTCGCCGTTGCCGTCGGGACACTACTCGATTATATAAAAGATTGTGTAATTATGTATGTAATACATAATTAGTTTGTCACATACCTTCCTTTTGTCTTATACTTTAATCATTTCATGCCTATACAAATTATTACTGTCGAACCTATATATTTAATTTTCTCCCCGTTTTCATATTAAACCTGTATAAATTGTTTTGATGTTTTTACACATATTAAAGTATCAATTTAGCAAAACGTATTGAGCATGGACGGTTGAAATAAATCTAGGGCTTGCTGTAGGCTACTTTCAACAATCAGATATAGGTGTAAATAAATGTAGAAAAAAAAAAAAAAAAATGCCCGCAGAAGGTTGAAACTTATATTGGACCAACAATGGGTTAATTATGACGTATCGTTCAAATTATATTAAAATAAGACGAGTTGTTTTTCGTTCGTTCTTCGGAACGATCACATAGCTTCCGTTACCTTCGGTAAGCTTGGAAGAAATAATGAATTGCTACAATTACTAACCCGGATTGAGACGCAGGTGACGCAGGGAAGAGCAACGCAGTTTTATCAACAGTAATATACTACAACACACGAATAGAAATGCAGAGCTGAGCAGTACGGTAGAACGCCTTTAAGTAACCTACTCAACGCTTGAGGATCTGTCCATTCATATGATTCTTTATATTATCCGTGGTTTAAGGAAAAATTATGCTGCCCTGTCTTGTGTCGCATCTATTAGACCACGTAAATACCTAGAAATGATGTTTTTAAAGTTCGTATCTCATTTTAATTTCATCATATCTTGGTTTCAGAAGCCATTTCCGATTGAAAATTATGATACTAGTAGTTCTGTGAACAGTAGACCTCGCTCGTTTAAATAACAAATCAAGGTATGAGCTAACGTTCATAAAAACTATTTATCGTTAAAAAGGGTCTGAAACGTGGCTTTTTTAGATTAACATTTATACCGTTTTAAAGTAAGTTTTAAGGGCTATCCAACAATAGCAAACATGGCCGGCTTGCTACCAGTTTTACCTTTTCTTAAACAGAAGAACAGAAGTTTGTACTCCTCATGTACCCGGTACAGTTTTAAATTTCAGGTATTCCTTTCACGTACACTTTACTACTATAAAGTACTAAATACCATATGAGTTTCAGCCCATTTTAAATTATAACCAAAAAAACCAACTCGGAAAAACAGATGAATTAACGGTTTTTTATGTTTTACCCCCCTTAAAAAGTAAAGTTTGACAAATGTGCACATAACAACAATTGTTGCACTTTAAAAGAGCTTTCCAAATATACCAATTTCTTTCAATTTAAATGATACAAAAGAAAAACGGCAAATTTACATTTTTTTACGTTTTCCCCCATTTAAAAATTAAAATTTTGAAAAAGCGTACATAACAACAATTGATTGATGTAATTGCCAAGAGCTTTCTAAAAATACCAATATAATCAAAATCAGAGCATTTTTATTATTGGTCACGTGACCGAAAAATTACGCCAAACGGAAAAAAGTTTACTCTCAATATCTCAGCAAATAGGAATTTTTAGGTTATAAGTACTTGATTTAAAGAGTATGAGTGTAAAATTAGTACCCCGCAATCAGAATTGAAATCGATTAAGAATTGCGAAAGTTATGAACGCTCAAAGTTGAAATTTCGAAATTTCAGTTTTTCGTTGAAATTTTAAGATAAATTAAATTTTTTTTCGAGTGTTACAACTTCAAAACGTTATCAGGGTAAAAATTTTTTATTTTTTCATACTGCTTTGAACCAAATGTATTAGCGCATATAAATTACTATAAAAGAAAAAAAATAACCGAAAATAACCCACCACTGTACCCCCTATGTACCCCGGACTTTGATGTACCATAACTCGATAAGTACGTGTACGAATAAAATTTTATTTCTTTGGCGTCTGCACAATTTAGTACCCAATTTGGGCTCAAAAGCCCAAATTGAAAAAATGATAGAACGTGAAGAAATGATAAAAAATGACACGAAAAAAATATTTTTTCGATAAAAATTACCTGAAAAGTAAAAAAGTTAAAAATGTTTTTGCACAACTTTAATCTACTCTTAAAGGGCTTAGCAACGATACCAATCTTGCCAGGGTACTAATAATTCTTAATTTACCATAAGCAAAGGTACCCAACTTTGTACCCCTATCGCACGGGGTACACTTATAATTTCAAAGTCCTTCTTTCGTGCACACTTTACTACTATAAAGGCCTATATACCATATGAGTTTCATCGCGATCCTAATAAAAGCACAAACGGTACAGGAAAAAGAGTAAAAAGTGGTGTTTTTCGACCGATTTTTCCAAACCTATACCAAAAGTACCCTCAGAGGTACAAATAAAAAAATATTATTATCAAAACAGGTACAAAGGCGATAGAACATATATAGTTTCGAGTAGAAAGGCGCAATTGTTTTGCTCTTCAATTCCATATGGTCCCGTACAGACGCCAAAGTACTAAAACTACCCTTGTACCCGAACCCGTATAGGTACGGTACAAAAACTTCACAGTTCCTTGTAGTTTTATTACGCGCAACTTTTCACAGAAGGAAATTTCCTAAAAATCCCTCAGAGCCTTTAGCCATATTGTGCGACAACCTACCCCCTACCCGGACCCCAAAATGTATAAAAGGGTACAAAAGTACCTCACAGGTACAATTTTCCGAAAATGTTTTTGCTTACATTTGGTACATTTTCAAAGAGCTTTCCAACGATACCTATCTCGAACTCGTACCACCCCCTCTTCTAGTTGCGGCTACCCATGGAAGACGTCCTTTACATCGTTGTTGCTAATAAATTAAAAGTCAGACAAAAACTTTCTAAACGGGACCATAAAGAGGACAATTTTACCTAAAGTTCAAGACCCTTTCGAACGTTAAGGAACAAAAATAGGCAAAGTTACAGAAGGTCAAAGTCAAAATTTCCCGGAATATAGAATTTTTCCTTAAAAATACACTATAACCTTAACAATTTCCATAAAACTACATGCCTCTGCGACAAACACACCTATTAGTACAAAAAACACCCTATTTCGACCTTTAGGGTCGATTTTCACCCTTAAGGAGTGGTTTAAAACAGCCCTTACCCGATGTTTGGTCAAGCGATTTTTAAGTTTCCTAACCGATTATGACATTAGCAACTCGAAATTTTTCCGAAAATCAAGAGTCGGGGTATAATTATTTTATAGTTTTTGGCCGTGGCGCCTTAAAATTAAGTAAATGTTTCTGGGCCGAAAGGTAGGTCTCTCTTCAACATTCGCACAAACTTATTTAGACACGAGAAATTTATCTGCCTCACTAATTTGCATACTATTTTAGTAATTATTTTAAAATTTGACACATTTTAACCTCATTTTACATCAGGAACACGTTTTTAACCAAAACGTATTTTAAGTGTTCTCTATTGTTCATTATAATTATTATTTGGTTAGTTTGCTCATATTGTTAACAATATTAGTTCACGTTAAATGGTCTCTCTGATCAAATAGATATTCGTGGTTGATCAGATTGATTTGTAATACCCAAGAGAATTGTTTGCTAATCCCAAACTAAATTGGTGTTTGTTAGCTAATTTAGGAATAGGCGTTCTATTCTCAGTGTTCGGTAGTGTGCTATGTCCTAATAATATCTAACCATCTAATAATAGGCTTGATCATGCATCTAATTGCTTCCGATGGGATTTAATACCATATGAAGGAGGTATTTGATTATTAATAGTATGTAATATTATACCTATGATATTAATTACAGGGTAACACATGGGGGCTTTGTCAGTTGCTTATTAATAATTCGCTTTGATGTAGCTTTTTGTAATCAGACGATCTTCTGCCTTCAATGACTTAAATCAATTATTTGATTTAAGATTGATTATTAATATTTAAATTATTAATAATTTCATGAAATTAAACTTCTATATATTATGCACGTATATATTTCTACAATTGTACGTAGGCTTTCAAGGTTGGATTCACTATAGAGTTTTAGGTTTTTCGGTGATTCCGGTGATCATAGTGGAATTATCATCCATTTTGACGGGTTCACCACTGGAAGACTTAAAACCAGGGTGCCTAATTCTTCTGCATAATAAGTTCATTATTTAGCAATAATTTATACAACCCAGGAGATAGCGTACATAAAATGTGTCTGACTAACAGCAAGCTAGAATTTGGTTGTATGTATAAGTTAATCTTTTGGGGCCTTTTAAGAATTTGTGATCAGCTAAGTTCGTCTGCAGGACAAAGTTTGGCAATAATAGGCATTTGAAAAAAGACAAACCGGTGGAGAGCGGTCACGTTGACAATGTGATTTCATGATCCTGAGTGCAAAATTAGTCAGTAGAAGTTCAGACCGAAAATTAAGTTGGTGTTAGTTTGCCATTTGATAGGTGACTTCTTTGATTTAATGCAACATTTGAATAACTAACCTAACAATTAACAATGTGTAAAGAAGGTGAAATTATTATGCTGGTTGTATTTAAAAAAAAAAAAAAAAAAATGGGTGAACATTTTTACGGATTGACCGGAAATCGGTAATACCCTTACTATCTTTTATATAATCGAGTAGTGTCCCGACGGTAACGGCGACGTCTCACCTCTAAATGATTTATAACGTTAAAAATTGATGCGCCATAAGCTGGGATTGAACCAGTGACCTTCAGATTAAGAAGCAAATGCTCTACCACTGAGCCACACCCTTGCACTGAAGCTACGAGCATAAAACTTACTATTTAAACAGTCTGCCCGTTGTCACGGGCATAACGGCTAGTTATATATAGAACCTCTACATGGGTACGTGATGTATAATGTTTACTGATGTTTGAAAATTATACCTTATTGTTAATAATTATACCTTGCTACCATATTGTTTTATGATGAAGTACCTATGTAACCAGTATTTCGTGCATGCTTATTTATAAGCCGATGTTAGTGGTTTTTGTAGGATAACTTGTTAGTGGTTTTGGTAGGATAACAACACCAGTAACTGAGAGAAAAAAAAGTTAAGATTCTGTGTAAATAGATGTACAAAGTGGTTAACTATTAACTAGTTACATGGAATACATGTTCAGACACTATTTTTCTTGGCTGAATAGACTGCACTCAATAGTTTATTATTAGAAAAATATTTTGTACTTCTTTAGATTGTTATTCCCACTATTTATTTTTTTAGGGGAGTAACAATCTAAAGAAGTGCTGGTTATTTAATTTTGAAGCGAGGAAAAATATGTTTTATTAATGTAGTCAGACTAACATCATTAAATAAAAAATAATATTAATTCTCGTGAATTGTTCAATTTCTTCCACATACTTTGTGTTAGAGTTTAGAAGAGATGAAAATTAAAAAAAATATTTCCTCCTTTAAGTTTTGAAGTTTACTTCTTTTCTTTATCTCTTGGACCTTTCTATTTTTCTTCATCGTCTTCCCCCTTCTTTACCAGAGTTTTCAGCCATTTCACTCCCCATTTCCTCTTCTCCCAAGGAACTGTATTCCCGCAGTCTGAGGACGTCCACCGATCATCAATCTTGGTTTTCCTTTTCCAGAGAAAGGGTTAGAACCGTAGGACGAGAGGAAGGGACTATCTCTGTCCATTACTCCAGGATCCGCCTTATTGCCTTTTACACCCTTAAACCATAGATTCTTACCTAAAGCTTTCCATTTCTAGCATAGGTTGAAAAAAGAAGAAAAACTTGAAAAGAAACCTTTACATTTTCTTATGTATTATATATATATCATTCTAAAAAAAGGATATTGAATTTATTTGTCTTTGTTTTCCATCTTTACTTTCCATTCACGTCCTTTTTGACACTGATCCTGAAATATTATTTTTAACTCGTCACATTATTTTTCTTAAATTGTTACAAATGAAAAATTATTTTATTATAATTTCAGTACAATGATATATTATATCAATGTATGCCTTTCATAGTAGAAAACCAATAGGAAAGTCATACTAACAGGCTTATTTTTATATTTAAGAAAAATGAAATATTTAGAAAAGTTGTTATATATCTATTTGAAGACCAACAAATAAAAACAAATATTTGTTTTTATTGGAATAAATGTGGTTGCCTTAGCTTTGCAAAAACAAATAATTTTATAGAGCGTCGTCGCCAGGACTCTAAATGATTATATAAATAATATATATTACAAATAAGCATTAATCTTATAAACACAATTAGTATAGGATATAGCGTATAAAATAGTCTGTGACAAAAAACGAGCTAAAATTCTTTGTACCACTTAATTTTTTGATTTGCTCCAAGAATACGCGTTCGGCACAGTTTGTCTACGGGACAGCTTGGCTATTACTTGTTTCTTGGTACATACATATGCGAACATCAAGTGTAACTAGAGTTGTTATCTAACAATTTATACGGCAAATAACCCATTACATAATACATTATTATAGACTAATATTTAATTCATAAAGCTCAATGAATTTTTTTAGACTTTGATGGTGAGGTTAATAGCCCCCAAGTAAAGGATTCGGTTAGAAGGGGCCGCGTCTGCCACCTTCCAGGGGTGTCGAGTGGAACTTGTTGCGGGCAGAGCCCCTTGGTCTTGGTATATAATATTAAATACTAGCCGTTATGCCCGTGGCAACGGGCAGAATAAATATGGTTAAAAAAGTTATTAAAATACATATTTCAAGAGATATTTACTGTTTAAATAGTAAGTTTTCTGCTGGAAGTTTCATTACCATGGCATGACGTAATGGCTAGCGTTCTCGACTGACGCACAGGAGGTCGCGGGTTCAACCCCAGCTTATGAAACATCAATTTTTAACGTTATAAATCGTTTAAATTGCCTCCATTTGAGTTCGTCGCCGTCGCCGTCGTTGGGACCACTACTCGATTATATAAAAGGTATTCCAGGGGTAGATCCTTGAGTTCGATTTATAGGTACTCTTATAGAAAAGGGCCCCCCTTTTTGGAGCCCCTTTTCTATAATAGATTATATAGGGTAGCATTATAGAAAAAGGCCCCCCATATTAAATCAAACAATAACTCATCCCCTAACGGGACAGAATGTTGGAAGATGGGGTTTTGGGTGGGGAGGTTATTATAATGAAGAAAAGAAGAAAATATAGGGCAGCATTATAGAAAATGGTCCCCAATCAATTTAGGGGGGCCCTATTCTAAAGAAGTCATAGAGGGCAGCATTATAGAAAATGGCCCCCAATCAATTTAGGGGGGCCCTATTCTATATGAAGTCATAGAGGACAGCATTATAGAAAATGGCCCCCATTCAATATTGGATAAAAGTATAAGGGGGGCCCAATTCTATAAGAGGTCATAGTGGGTAGCATTATAGAAAATGGCCCCCATTCAATTTAGGGGGCCCTATTCTATAAGAGGTTATGGAGGGCACATTATAGAAAATTGCCTCCATTCAATTTAGGGGGGCCCTATTCTATAAGAGGTCATATAGGGCAGCATTATAGAAAATGGCCCCCATATAATAATGAATAAAAGCGTAAGGAGGCGCATTCTCTATAACACGTCATATAGGGTAGCATTATAAATATGGTCCCCATTTAATAAAAGATAAAAGCGTATAATAGCAGTTCATAATGGAATGGAAGGTTTCTTAGTGTGATTAATATTGGTGTTTTTTTTTTTTTTTTAAATAAGTATGAAGAGGGTTTTTTTTTATTATTTTATAAAGTGACAAAGCTGTCAAATTACCAATCAAAATTTGATGTGGAAAATTATTTATACTAAAAAATGGAAAGGTTGAGAAGTATGAAGAAGGTTGAAAGGTTAAGAAGAACCATATCTAGCTATTTGCCGCACATCCTTTTGTTTCAAGAAATCATAAATCACGAGAGACTATGGACCAACATAAAACATTGGAAGCCGCCGCATTAAATTAAAAAGAACAACGACAGAAAGATTTTGATTGGTAGATATATTGTAAATATGCTCTTAAACACCCACCTTATTTAATTGTCCGATTGACTACCTTAGGCTAACAACTTATTAAGACATTCATTCCAATGTGCTCTGGGACAAAGGAATATTACACTTTTATATACATATATAAAAAAAGTGTTTATAAGTGGTTAGACTAAGGTATATAAACGTTCAGTATATTTCCTCTGTCTAAATAACTATTACGACAAAGAGATATTTAATCTAATTTACATTGGGACTAATAAAGGAATATCACACTTTTGTATGTAAAAGTGTGATATTCCAAAGCTTGTTGAACTAAACATTTCTTTGTCTTAAATGGTAGTTAGACAAAGGGATATGAACTCCACATCATTCATTCATAGGGTGACAATTATAGGTCAACTTGGGTGGATCAAAATCATTGCTCTCCAGTTAACCTCCCTTTAATGGAGAATAGGGATGGAAATAAAAAAAAAAGTGGGGGGCCTTTTTCTATAAAAGTGCCGATTTATAAACCCAAAGACACAGACCATGCTGACCGTATAATACATAACTAGGCATTGCGTGGCTCTATCATTGAAGCGAGCGTAATGGAATAAATATTAGATAGCTAAATATAATGGTCAAAGTTGGTTTTACTAAAAAAATGTTATATGTAAAAAACTTTCGTCTCATCGAATAGATAAAGTTAGAATTTTTTCCCGTCATAAAATGGGAAAATGAAAGCTTGGGCATACAGCGTAGTCCAACGAACTCATTCGGAGCATTATTAAAATAAACATTTATACAAAATTTCATCAAAATCGGTCACCTTTTACTCAAGTTATCGTCGCTCGCTTCAGATACACGCACTTACACAAAGAGACATTGAGCATATATCGTTGAATGTAGGAGACAATGCTCAGGATTGGAGCAGGTTCATCATTTGAAACACATATTTGACAAGATCTATGACTGTTTTGAGTATACGTCATTCTTTATAAATGTGATTTTTTTTATGTAAAAAACGTTTGGTTAAATTATTGATAAACGCTTTGCTTAAAAGCTTAAAACATATTACTATATTTATGTTATTTTTACGATGTGATAAACTCCAATGCTCTCATCAATTTCATTTTGAATTATACTGAGAAGGTTCTACAAAACCTTTTTACGTCAGTTTTTCTTTACATTTCCTCATTGCTTGATACATTTAGGTGAGTATCGTAAATTCTTTACGTCTCATCAATTCAAAAAGCTCGATTTATATTTCTCTTACTATAAAAACAAGAGATAAAAAGTAGTTAAAAAAAAAATAAACATAGTAAGAAATGAACTCAAAAAAGACTTTTATTTTAAAACTTGGGTTAGTGTATAGAACTTAAGGCTTTTTTCAAATCTTTCCCTGGTAAATTTTATTCAAAGAAAGTATTCCCTCAAAAGAAATAACTTCTAGTAGCAACACTCTCGTATTGTTAAGGAATATTGTAGAGAAGGAAATAAAAATATCCTGAAGAATTGTTTTTTTTTTTCAAATTTTATGGTTTTGCTTTGAAGTTTCAAACTCTAATTTATTTGAAAGGTTTAATGTTTTTTTCTTTTTACACTAGTACTAGTAGTACTACGTATCTTTTTACACTAGTAGTAGTAGTGCTACGTATCTTTTTACACTAGTAGTAGTAGTACTACGTATTTTACACTAGTAGTAGTACTACATATATTTTTACACTAGTAGTAGTAGTACTACGTATCTTTTTACACTAGTAGTAGTAGTACTACGTATATTTTTACACTAGTAGTAGTACTACATATATTTTTACACTAGTAGTAGTAGTACTACGTATCTTTTTACACTAGTAGTAGTAGTACTACTTATCTGTTTACACTAGTAGTATAAGCACTACATATTGTTAAACAACAAGTAGCAGCAGTACTACGTAGTAAGGTACTGTCTTTTTATACTAGTAGTAGTAGTACTACATATATTTTTACACTAGTAGTAGTAGTACTACGTATCTTTTTACACTAGTAGTAGTAGTACTACTTATCTTTTTACACTAGTAGTAGTAGTACTACTTATCTTTTTACACTAGTAGTATAAGCACTACATATTGTTAAACAACAAGTAGCAGCAGTACTACGTAGTAAAGTACTGCCTTTTTATACTAGTAGTAAGGTACTATCATTATATTCTAATAGTAGTAGTACAACATAACAAGATAATGTCTTTTCAAAACTATATAGATTATGAGATTATGCACAAAGTAAACATGATCTATTTAAAGTTGTTGGTAAACAGTAATGAATGTAATTAGATCCCCATTAAAAGTACATTACCAGAGCGATTAGGTAGTTAAAGGGGAGGTAAAGCTTTCCTTCATTAAAAAAAAAAATACATAATTACAAATTAATGTTATTTTTGAAATAACAATTAATATAAAATATTAATTCTTGATGAATTCTTTAGATGTTAAATTAATTCTATCAAAACTTAGGATTCTCATTTGAAATATTTGTAAGATAAAAAGAACTTTTTATATACTACATACGTTTTTAAATTTTCTTAAACCGTGCCATCGATATATTTGAAATAATATAATCGATATATTTCCTGTTTTGCTGTCATTTAGTTTATCTCATATTTATAAAAATCATAAATTAAACCTGTCAAAATGAAGATTGTAAATATTATGGGATATGACAAAACAAATAAAATAACTTGAGGATTTTTTCCGAACCAACTTTTCATTCAGCAAATTTGCTGAAAACGAATTAAATTCTGCTGAAAAATGACTCAATGTATCAAGATAATGCATTGTCATCGTGTTCTGAGCTATTCTGAAAGTTTCAAATGTCTAGCTACTCGGGATGCTAGTTAAAATTCGATTGCAAGATTTGTACCGGACAAACAAACAAGAAACCAAGTTAATTAAAACGTAGTAAAAAATCATGTATTAATTGTGCAATTACTTATTTGAATTGTTTGTATTTTTTAATATGTGTGGATATATATTTGATTTTTAATTTAATTGTGACGAAGTCTTATGAAAGAATTTTTAAATGTTTTAACCAACTGTATACAGATTTTGTAGTAAAAGAAAAGAGATTCAAAATGAATCTCTAACTATAGAAATGGGTCGAAACGTTTCAAAGTAAATATATATACGAAAAGTAATAAGTTTTGATTAGTAAAGTATTTATTCAACACCTATAATCATGTAATATGATTGCAAACCCAAGCATGATCTATTCATTAATACATTTCATTCATTCATTTTTAAATTTAAGAAGCAGTAAATATAAAATACATTTATTCACCTTTCCGAAGGTAGGTCCATTAGGTACCATCTCTCTAAATCTTGAGTGAGAAACAGTTTCCTATAAGCTCCTTCATTTAATTAATCTTTAACTTAAAATAATTGTTAATCAGATTGTTATTAAGTTCAAATATCTTTATTAATGAACAAAAGGAATAATCCTCTTAAATATCAATCCTTAACATTTCTAGGTGTACTAGAAGACATTTGTTAAGTTACAAATATTTTAAATCTTCTCTTGATGAAAAATATACATTCTTGTTTATCTGCACTATTTGAAAAACTGTAGTAACAAACCACGATTCTTAATATTTCTGGAAAAAACGTACAGCCCCTTTTACAATTAATATTAAGAGGGTGTAAGCTTTGGCGAGATTTTTCTTTTCCTAATCTGAAGGATTTAGGGAACCCC
The DNA here is from genome assembly GCA_001010745.2 of Gerris buenoi. Classification (NCBI taxonomy): domain Eukaryota; kingdom Metazoa; phylum Arthropoda; class Insecta; order Hemiptera; family Gerridae; genus Gerris; species Gerris buenoi. The sequence goes on along the minus strand of KZ651590.1, from coordinate 361,462 downwards.
GAATTTTATTTAGGAAGGTTTAGGCCCCCTGAAGTGTTTTATGGAAGGGGTCTCTTGCCCCCTCGGCCCGTTTATTGTCGACTCTTTCCCCTTTTTAACCCAAGCCGTAACGTTTAAAAAGAGAATTCATTTTATTTCGGATTTTAAGGGATGCTAGGAAGGGCTCATTGTTTGGATTCCTGAGCTACCAATTTAGGATCTAAAAGAGGGGTCTGAACCCCCTCTCATGTCGCCCTTCCACCATCCCCTCCCCAGTAACGGTAATGAAACCATAACCCTCTCACCGCCAAGCCCTCTTTATTTATTGGCGGTTAGCATTAATTTAAAAATAAGGGGCAAAGAAAGGAATTGTTTAAAGGAGAAAATCGTTCATAAAATACGTTTATATTCAAAACCTTATTTTAAAAAACCAGAATGCATAACGACAAATAAAGCATTCGTTTTTCAAAACGCATTAAGTACAAGATAAATTCTTCGAGCATCCATCTATTGTAAAATTAATTAAGAGTTAGAATAATTCATCCGTGAAAAACTATGCATTTTTTTTCTTACAAATTAAAAATATATGATTTAGATTGTTCAAAATTACAGATTTAACCTAGATGGCCAAAATACACCTTAAGAATCCAAACAGACACAAATAATATGAATTTCTTTACGGTCATTGGTTATTGGTTAGTCCTTGAAAAATATAAAGCCTCGTCCTGTCGAACCGAACAGAGGAAACAAGCCTAGCATTGGTCTTTGCGCATGCCCAGTCTGAGATAGGCAGGCGCAAATTAGGATGGACATGCGCAGAGACCAATGCTCGGCTTGTTTCCTATCATAGGTCGGCAGTCTGGACGAGACTTTAATTTTATTCTTCCTTTGGAAATATTTGTGGATAAGTATCATCAAAATTTTCAAGGCTTTCAATTTCCCGTTACAGAAAATGAAGCTAATTATTGTATGTCCATTTCTGACATAACCTTTAGGGGTTCTGTGCACCGCAATAAATTATTTTTTGTTGTTTCAACAAGATAGAGATGTTTAATGCTTAGAACATTTTTCATTTAATATGGAGCTGATGTTCATCTTTTATATAATCGAGTAGTGTCCCGACGACGGCGACTGCGACTCACCTTTAAATGATTTATAACGTTAAAAATTGATGAGCTATAAGCTGGGTTTGAACCAGTGACCTCCAGTACATGAAGCATATACTCTTCCACTGAGCCATCCCACTGTAATGAACTAACACTTACTATTTAAACAGTAAATATCTATTTAAATATTTTAATTCTAATTATTTCTCAGCTCTTTTTTCAACCATATTTATTCTGCCCGTTGCCACGGGCTTAACGGCTAGTAGTCTAATAATTGATATATTTTCAAGTATTTATTTACCATTGTGTTTATCCAGTAAACTAAATCTTCGGGCCTGGAGGGTCATTGTAGGAATGATACTGTTGGGGTCATGCGGTATTGCACTATGTGTACTAGGGCATGACCCCCTTTTGAACCCAAGGTCCCTCATTAGTGTGGAGTGTGGAGCCTCGGTTCAATGGAGGGGGTGATAATGAATTATGCCTCCTTGCTGTTGTAAATCGTGTTCAATTAGTGGAACTAGTGTCAAGAGTCTATTCTACCTCAGACAGCCTTGAGAAAATTTATTTCCCCTCACTTTCCTGCATTTTCCATCTTTCAGCATTTGCTCTTGTAACAGGGTAACGTTTAAGTCTATTATCTAAATTAATTTATTAACGTTCGACCTCAACTTGACCTGTTTATTATAAACTATTATATTGATCTTTATCTACTATACTAATAATATAGGGTGACTCGCTGTAAAATGTCACAACGAAACTGGCGGATTCTATGGGCCAAATTCAACAAAAATTCGAGTAAGCATATGCCCATATCTCAATAGTTCTCTTGATATCTATTTATTCCTTTTTTTAAAGTGCTTCACGCAATTTTTCAAAACTAATTTTTTCAAATGTCCTAAAAAACTCAAAAACTAAATGAGATAGAGAAATTAGGCTTAGGACCAATTATAAAGATCATAAAAAACCGTTCAGAAGCTTTTTATTATTTATTTTTTTATGAGACGCTGTTAAGCATCTTATAAGTTCTATCACATTTGAAAATTTAGATTTTTTTTAAATGGGACCACGAAATTCCTGAGCTTATTACTCTTAATTTAGGGATGTTATAGTACAGGAGAAATAGGCAAAAAATATGTGTTAAGAGGAACTAATTCCCACAAAAACGGAGTTTGATTTGTTTAGTTCTTTGGTGGTGTCTGTTTGACATACTAAAAGTCTAGAAACATCTAACTATGCAAAATGTGATTTTTGGCCGCCATATTGGAAAATAATGGCTCATTTGCTTTTATTTCCTTAAATATTGTAGATAGAAAAAAAAGTTACAAATAAATAATGTAGAAAACAATAAAATAAACAAATTTTATTCCTACAAGGTCTTCTCTAAACCTAATAGGTTTTAAGTTATAGACGATTTAGTTTTATTTGTCCGTCCAATAGAAACCATATGGGACCATACCTGGAAGAATTCATGGTAGTTTTGGAAATGGGGTAACTTTTGGTTTTTTGGGTCGCAGAATCCGAATTTTGAACTTTTCAACTAAGTCCCCCCCGCAACCCAACCAATTTTTTTTGAACCCCCAAAAATAATATTTATTAATATACGTGATTGTTTGTGGGAGAAAATAAATAGATTTTCTTAAAGAAGACAAAATTTGCAACAAAATTTATTCTATAACATTTTGAGGTATGGGGGAATCTTATATAATAGGGGGAATTATATAAAGGGGTAAAAAATTCAGTTCCAGCTACCCAAAAAAAAGTTATCCCATTTCCATAACTACCATGAATTCTACCAGGTATGATCCCATATGATTTCTATTGCATGGACTAATAAAACTAGATCGTCTATAACTTAAAACCTATTAGGTTTAGAGAAAATCTTGTAAGAATAAATTTGTTTATTTTATTGTTTTCTACATTTTTTATTTGAAACTTTTTTTTCTATCTGCAATATTTAAGGAATTACAAGTAAATGAGCCATTGTTTTCCAATATGGCGGCCAAAAATCACATTTTGCATAGTTAGATGTTTCTAGACTTTTATTATGTCAAACAGACACCATCAAAGAACTAATAAAATCAAACTCCGTTTTTGTGGGAATTAGTTCCATCCTAAACCCTATATCTCCTCTACTATTAGATGTGTGGCATTTTCAGGAAAGACTTCTGCTTTTCATAAGCTTTCAAATAGTATAATTGAAGTTTAAGATGAACGAACTAGTTTCTGAATAATGAAGATGGAGAATTTTAGGTTCAAATGCAAAAAAGGTTATTACGAACGAAACCATAGTACTCTTATGGGAAATTTGACTCTGAACAAAAAAGTTCCTTTAATCATGGACCCGGAACAGTTTTGTTTTCGAGATATTCACATTTAAGCCTTTTCTAAAAAAAAAAAAAAATAAAATAAAAGCCTAGAGAGAGACCATCTCATTCCGGACTACTCTTTTCACCAAAGTGTAATTTATTTCGATTTATGTACCGTGAACGAAAGAAGAGAGGGCAATATCTCTTGTTTTTTTTAGGCATTATAATACGGGCCATTTCATTTTAAGTAATGTCTTTACTCAAATTGAGGAAGGGAACAAGAAGTTTTTTGTTAAAACCAGATCAATTTTGTGTTTATCCTGTTTGATTCTCATTCTTGTATATTTTGCTTACTCTTGTCATGATATGGTATATAGATATATCCTTTTAGCGAATTTTCGAAGAAAATTAAGCTATTGCAATGGCTTCAAAGTTTTTGTAATACGAATTTTTGAATTTCTTTCTCATGTAAATCCTTTTAAGACCATTCTTAATCGATTCGTCAAATTTAACACTTTTAATGTATTTATGTATGTAAATATGTATATAAGTATACATGTACATAAGTATATATGTATGTATAATTTGTGTATATGTATATACGTATTTATATGTATTGTATTATATGTATAAAATATGTATGTGTCACTCCAGAAGATACCTCACCTACCTAGGATGCACTTAAACAAATTTAAAAATGTCAATAATATCAAAAGAAAGGATGAGTTGGTTGGCCACAATTTTTGGAGTTCATTTAGGGGTTAAATTTTGACAATTCAAGCTCAAAGTTTCAACCTTCTCTGCCTATTTTTGTCTCTTACACACGCTCACAACTAACTTATGCACACCTACATCTTTCAAAGTACTTATTTCGTTATTAAAAATTTTAGATGGATTTTTTTAATGTAGCCCACATTTAATAATCATAATAATTTCAACCGTCAGCGCTTATTACTTTACTTGTCTAAAGGGCGAGTTTTTGGCTGGGAGCAAATTAAGACAAAGGGCAGAGCAGTTTATTTTACCGCCGAAATAAACGAGATTGCGTGAACTGAGAAGCTAGATCCATAAGTGTCGGGTAGTTGCTCTGTATGTAAATTCACTCACTCTCGTATATTTCTTCGGTTAAAAAAAAATACTCTGGGTCATTTGTGTCTCTTAAAGCCTCGTCAAGAATGCCGAACCGAAATGAGAAAACAATCTGATGATTGGTTTCTGCGCATGACCAGTCTAAGGTGCGCAGGCGCACTTTAAACTGGGCATGCGCAGAGACCAATGGTTGGCTCGTTTCCTCTGGACGGTTCGGTAGTCTGGACAAGGCTTTATGAGCACCTCGATTTAAGCCAATAATTATTTTAAAAACATATTAAACCACGTTTATACCTCATTTAAACCTTAATTTAATTTTATTTATAAATATCTCACGAATTCTTCAACAACGAAAAGTATGTAGTTTATTTGAATGAATAAAATAAGAGTATACCAAAAGAAACTTTTATAATATTTCGTTTACTTGTAATTTGTAACAAGTAATTTACATTTTACAAATATTAAAATATAATAAAAACATTCAAAGACTTAAAAGAGAGAATAAGAATAACTTGAATATAAAATATTTAATAAACTATGTTTAAAACGAACCTTTTTGATAAAAGAATTTTAGAATCAAAGGAAATTTTTTTTTTTGTTGAAATATCTATTTTTTTTTACTATTTGTTTACTTTTTTATCAAAGCTACAAAAATATTAATATAAAAACACTTTTCTTCTCTTCCTCTTTAAATATTTTAGCAGGTACTAAGAATATTACTAAAGGTTTTCTATATAACAATCAGCTAAGAATATTCTTATGAACTAAAGTAAAAGTATAAGAAAGCGTTATTCTTCAAACACTTTTTTTTATTACTACTAGAGACATTATTTCTTTGTAAATTTTAATCTGTATTCATACTTCAAATAATATTTATCAATGAGATAATGTTTTCTTTTTTAGACACTCTTTTAGTTTGGTATCCCCTGTTTAATTGCAAATTTAAGAGAACCAGGTTGGGTAAATTAGTAGGGAATAGTATTATTAGGGAATAGTATTATTATATATATACTATTATATTATATAATAGTAGTATTATATATATATATATATATCTATATAAACGAAGACTCCTTAACTCAACACGGGGGTTCGTTTGGTCAAGCTGTGGTGTGTTGTTTAATATATATATATATATATCTGACCAAAAACCACTTGTGTGGTAAAAAAACACCCCGCCAAGTCTGTGGTCCAAAAAAGTTGTGAAATCAANTATTAATTATGAGTAGTAATTATTATATATAATAGTAGTAATAGTATTATATATAATAGTAATAGTATTATATATAATAGTAATTGTATTATATATAATAGTATTATTATTAGTTATTAGGGAATAGTATTATAGACTTGATTGGTATGTCCAAAAAATTTAATTGTGAGCGAGGCTTTAATAACACTAGCCATAATAAAAATAATTTTAAATAAATAATATTTTGTTTGTATAGCCAATTGGCTATATCCTTCGTATTGTATATTCCTTTTCAACCTTTTATTTGCTATATTTAAAAAATAACATAAACTTTTCTTATTATGATGGTATGCATAATATTATCTAACTACTTTTGAATGTGCTTTAAAAGAATATACTTTAAACAAAGAATAATATTATAAAATAAAAAGTAATCTAATTTATCTAACAAAATAATATAAGGTAGAGTTAAGTGAAGTATTGTATTTTATTTTTTCTACTTACTTACTGTTTGCGAATACCAATGGGCTTTCATGATTATAAAATGAAGTAGAAGAAAATAGGGAAAAGCAGACTGCTTGAAGAAATTCCTTAGATCTTCACTAAAAAGAATTGCCTTTCCTCTTTCATTTGTCGGCCTAAATAACAAAATATATAGGTATACTAAATTTTACTTGAAGCCAACTTCATCATGATTAGCAGAAAGGTGCGCATGTAGAATAAAAAATATCTGTAGTAATAATGATGCATCATGATTAGTAGAAAGGTGCACATGTAGAATAAATATATCAGTAGTAATAATGAGATTAGCAGAAAGGTGCGCATGTAGAATAAATATCTGTAGTAATAATGATGCATCATGATTAGCAGAAAGGTGCACATGTAGAATAAATATATCAGTAGTAATAATGAGATTAGCAGAAAGGTGCACATGTAGAATAAATATATCAGTACTAATAATGAGATTAGCAGAAAGGAGCGCATGTAGAATAAATATCAGTAGTAATAATGATGCATCATGATTAGCAGAAAGGTGCGCATGTAGAATAAATATCAGTAGTAATAATGATGCATCATGATTAGCAAAAAGGTGCGCATGTAGAGAACAAATATCAGTAGTAATAATGATGCATCATGATTAGCAGAAAGGTGTCGATGGAATATACAGGGTGTATCAATTTCAGATTTCAAAGGGATAGGGAAAAGCTCAAGGGATATTAGTCTAAAAATATTAATATTGGAACAATGAATAAACCATCGTTGGAAAGAGCAGGAAATTTCATCTAAAAGGATGTATGTTTTAGTTGACTTTTAAGAAAAAAAAGTTTAAAAAATCTGAAAACCTTTGAGCCCACTTATCGATATGACCCAAATGGGAGGAATGCGTACAGAGTTAGGAAAAGTTGGCGCATTTAATAAGCTTTATAGCAATAACATATACTTTATTATATTCCAACTCTAAGTGGGTGAACAAAGCATCGTTTTAGAAAAAAAACATGTCGTGCTTGCAGCTAAAGGTCTTACCGCCAACTAGAGGTCTATACCTCAATCTTAGCTATAATGGCGGCAAATAAAAAGTGACCAAAGTATAGTAGTAAATCTTCCACCATTTTGGATAAGAATGATTTAGTGACCTCTAGTTTGCGCTTATTTTAATCTTTTATCAGGACCTTAAGAATAAAGTTTCCCTCTGAAGGGGTTTTTATTTTATTATTTTTTTTTTTACTATCTCCGAAATACAGAAAATTTCCCTATCCACTAAAAAGTACTAATGAGGGGTAATTCAAAAGTGTAGGGTCATCCCAATAACTTTTCATAGGGAACTCTTCCTCGGCCCCGAAAATTGTGGATTTTGGGGATGGCTAAAAAACAACAATGACAATCTCCACCTAACGACTATTATACTATTTTAAAGGTATTGATAAAATAATAAGAACGCAGCAAATAAAGAAGTTTATACATTAGTCCTCTGTAAAATTGCTGCCGAATAACTTATTTACTTTAATTGATTTTGATTTACCGTTATTTTAGATTTGATTTCAATAAATACCTCTAGTTTGTGCTTTTTTATTCTTTTATCAAGACCATCAAAATAAGGCTTACTCAGCAGGAGGTTTAAGTTTGAAATTATTGAGTTACCTCTAAAATCCATACTTTGGGGGAGCAGACAAAGTTTCCCTAAACCCTAAAAAGTGCAGTTATGCGTCATAAAAATTTCATGATTGTGGTTTTTCTACTCTAAAGCCCTAAACAAATTATTAAGGTGTCCTGACACTTTTCACTAACTCTGAAAATTTGTTTGTTTTTTTTACGCTTTTTAGGGGCCATAGTCTAAAACGGGGGCCCTTACACATACCTGCACTAATTGCCTGATCTCCGAAAGTAGCCAAAACAAAAATTTATAACTTTGCAGTTAAAAAAAAAAAAATAAATAAAAAAATAAAAAAATATTTCTCAAAATGAAGGGAAGGAAGTTTTAGGTGTTACATTATTTATATTAAAAAAACATCCCCTTTGATCGACTCCTAGTGCTGCCATAACAGTATATAGAATATGTCACTAAAGATAATCGCGTCAGGCACTACATAAACAGTTTATATAGTTTATTGTCATTGTTTGTCAATTTTTTGACTACGCCTCACGTGTTAATAACTATAATAGAATTTTTCCCGCGGTTTCGAGGAAACGAAGTGGGGGTTGCCGGGTTGCCAAATATTTTTGTGCCTCACAGATTTTAATTATTAAAATGTTAAATATAAAAAAAAAAAAAATCAGAGCCCTAAAATGAATTATTATAATAATATCTTATTTATAATTAATAAGTAACGTGAGTGATGAATTAATTATTAATATATACACCTTTTTAAAGAATATAATTAGATTTTTAATATAAATATTGTTATACTATAGCGATTGCTATTATGTCATCATTTTTAATTATACTAGCAGAAATATGATGTAGCGTTATATTTAATAATCCAAATTAATTTAATAAGTATTAGAGACAGTAATTAGAAGAATAATAAGCAATGGCTGAGGAAAAAATATAAATAAAGGAAAAAACAAAATGAAATAATTCGAGGAATTTAGAGGAAGAAATATAAACTTAAAAATGAAGGTATTATGAAATACCTTAATGGAGGTCTTATAAATAATTATTATTAATTGTGTTAATTAAGAGATGAAGGATGATTAAGACAAAAGTACGAACAGAATTTTAATAAACTGCTCGTAAATAAGATAGTTGAACTGCAGTGGACAATTACTGTGAAACATGGTGCATACATTAATCAAATATTTCCTCCTGTGACTCTTTAGGAGTAATATTTCTATTTCACTGCCTTGCTCAAGAAAAGATCGAGAAGATACACCATCCACAAAACGCGGATGATTAAAAATCAGTAAATAAAGGCTGAAAAATCCCTATTGGTTTGATTGTCTAATCAAACATTTCAAATATAAATTTACCTTAGCTCTGCATACCGATATAAGTTATCTAAACTTTGATTCATTATCTATTAAATTAGGCAAATTATGTTATAAAATCGGTCTGAGACAACTCAGACAAACTTTCTCATATACGAGTTCATAATTACTTAACCCAGAGTTTTTTGAGCTGAGCGAAGCGAAGCTCTTATACTACAATTTGCGTTTTTTCTGATGCATACTTCTCCTGAATGGCTGAACCAATCCGCACGAAATTTGACACGGTTAATGTGACCAACCTCAGAAAGGAATAAATCTGAAATGGTCCAAATTGGTACACAGGGTTACGGGGTACAAAAGTTAAAATAGTATATCCCTTCAATATGCATGTCGTTGGAAAGCTCTTTATGAGTACAGTTATTGTTGTATGTTAATGTTTGTCATAATTTCATTTACAAGGGGTCATTGGTAAAATAGGAAAAAATGAAAAAAATAAATAAATATGATTAAAATGCACGCTCAGCTCAATATTGCATGCAGTGCACACCTAGTTATTTATTACTTTTCGTATGTACTTTTAATTATTATTGAACATTTTACCAAAATGTGTTATTAAAATAACATCCTTAGTAGGGAATGGAATCTTGCCTCTCTCTGTCCTAGTTTTAATCTATTTTCTCTGGAACTAGATTTTTATGTAACGTATTGTAAGATTCATATTTAAATGGACAACATTTAATTTTTTTTAACAATCAAAAACATCGGGACAGTTTTTTATAAATTGGGTCAATTTTTTCAGAATTTTTTTTGGGGGGGGGGGGAGGGGTAGAGACCCCAAATGTAGAGCCAAAATAAATTTCTCGATTAGCCTCGAGTATGATTTTTCTTATCATATGATAATGATATTATATATTATATCATACTTTTTAATATGCTAAATTACGAATAATAAATAAAAATACAAACATTTTAAGAACCTATATAATATATTATTGAAAATTTTTGTTATTTTTATATTATAAACAAAGTTTCAACGTGATTCTACAACTTCAATCAGGTGTAAAAAAGAAAATTGTATAAACACACACAAAAAACATTTCTCATAAAAAAATATGAAAGGAAAAAAAAAAACTTTGTTTAAAGCACTCAAAAGTTTTTAGTATTTTTTATAGTCTCTTTATCTCTCTCCCTTTGCAAGTTAGTTTACCTCCAGATCCTTTGATAAGGTAAAACAAAAGGTTTCTTAAAGAGTGAAGAAGATTTTTGGTTGGCCAAAAACTTTGTGTTAGAAAACTTTAAAAGCATTAATAGAGAATCTAAAGGTTCCACCAATTACGTAGCCCTCTTACTGTAAGTAAAAAAAGAACCCATCTTAAAATACTTAAGGGTCAACCTAAAGTCCTAAGTGTAAAAGAGACAACACTCTCAATTTCGGCCCCTCTCAAAACTTTATCTTAGACCACAATGCCTGGGTTTCTTTTGCTCTGAGTAAAGATCGTTCCAGTGCGTAAAACCTGTAAAAAAGTTTAGGGAGGCCTAAAGGCGTTCAGAGCCGTTTTCCACCCTAAAAGATAATAATCAGGGATCCTTTTGTTGCTTTGGTAGTAGTTTGGACCTTGTTGACATATTAACGCCTCTGCAAATTCTACAATAGCATTTCTATCTTACTTTTTACGAGACTTTTTCCACCCTTGCGTACTTTTTCACGTATTTTAGCACTGTTCTCAAACGAATACTTTCTTAGTTAGATTTTTCAATGCAACATGCATGTTTTCTAAAAATAAAAAAAAAAAATAAATAAATAAAAATAAAAAAAACATGATTTTGATCCTAAATTTGAATTACTATAAGATATTTCTAGAGTTATACTCAAGGTCTTTTTAAAAANAAAAAAAAAAAACAATAACATCTAATATAGTTTTTTTCAACTTAGTAATGTTTTGGAACAAATAATATAAAATAAATGTATTTAGAGTCTTGAGCATATAATTAGAGACGGTTATTGCAATGTTATATTTTAAAAATCCCAATATTATGAAAATTTTGACTATGCTTCCCTTAAAATAAAAAGTTCAAAATAAAAGATGAGGATGGTGTTACTTTTGGACCACCCATTCTTTCAAGAGAGATAAAATAACCAAGCATTAACCGATATTGCATTTTATTTATTAGGTTAGTGATTACAGTTTACTAGTAATACTACTACTACTACTACTACTATTACAACAGTTTAATACTTTGACAGAGATTACCAAAGGTAACGGAAACGGAAGCTGTGTGATCGTTCCGAAGAGCCAAAAATGTTTAGGCCTTCAATTTCAAAAATTTTAAGACAGAAATCCGAGTCAGGCATCAAGGAAAATTTTTGGTTTCGTGTCTGTTTTTTGGCTATCGGTCTGTCCTTCAATTTTTGCGAACCAACATATCTTAAAATCTACACTCGATGTTATTGAAAGTTGGATGGCAGGTCGTAAATTAGACCATTGTTTCAACTTTCATATTATTTTATTTACTTTCATATGCGCAAAAACACATTTATTTACACCTGTATCTTGAAAAGTACTTTTCTGATTGTTATGAAATTCTGATGGTTCGTCAAAAGTAGCCCCAGATTAATTTCAACTCTATATGCTCTATAATCTCGCTAAATTGAACTTGAACACGTGTGAAAAATAGGAACAATTTTGAAATATTAAAAAAAAAAATTAGGGGAAAAATAAAATTAATTATATATTAATAGATTTTATCTCCAGCAGGGACGAAAAGTAACTTTTTAGGGCTAGTTTATAGGTAATAATGTTGGTCTTTTCATCCCTGTTCTCAAAAACGGGGAAATAATGTAAAAACAGGGAAATAATGTGAAAACGGGCAAATAATCCACGTTCGCCAACCTAATTATTTTGTAAATAGTAGAGAATGAATGGTAAATATAGAGAATTGGTTGAAATCAGGTTGGCAGCACTGCTTCTAAACTCCCAGCTGTATTGCGAGTCATTCTACGATGATTTGTTTACTTTTGTTTAACTTCCGTTGAACTTTATATTTTTTATTACTTTAAAAGTGATTATTAATTGTTTTAAATCATTTAAATAATTTATATACTATAATAATACGTTTAATAAAGAAATACAAATGTTTTCTTTGTTAAACGAATCTTAGAAAGCGCTTTTTCTGGAGATAAAATTTTGTATGTACCTCGAGAATAATGCATTATTATTCCCTTGTTATAATTATCTCCCTCGGCTTCGCCTCGGGAGCTAATTGGTATTAATCCCTTGGCTTCGCCTCGGGAATTAGGATACCTGATACCCTCGGCTTCGCCTCGGGAATTAGTTGCCTTGATTCCTTCAGCTTTGCCTCAGGAATCAATTCTGTCACGCGGGAAATAATGTCTCACATTATTCCCTTGGTGCATAAATAACTATTAAAAGCATAAAATAGTTAAATTATACAAAGAAGAAGGCAGGAATCGGTAGAGTAATTTTTTTTTCACGCAATTTTAATAAATAGGCTACTAAATAGTAAGACTCTAGGACTTTCTATATCATTACAAAAAGCTATACTAGACTCTTTCGAGCATTAAAGATGGTTTGAAATTATTAGATTTCCAGAGCAAGAAAGAATTTAATTTTGTAATACATAAGCGGTAAAGAATAAATATTGTGAAAACTGGTTAAAATTCCGTGCTTTTTATAGTGTAGGTTCAACAAAATCCTGAATAAACAACGAAATTAGGACTAAAAGTAATAGTTTTTCAGTGTTGTATTTATAAAACATATAGAATCTGTATATGTAAGGTGAATTTTCTAAAATATTTTATAATTGGTAAAATAATACAAAATAAAATAAATAAATGATATAACATTTACTTTACAAAAATGGTATCATTATTTTAGCTAATAAAACCCTGTTTTATAGATTGCGGTCCTTTTTCTGTAGATATGTTTAGTTACTAAGTTTTTTTTAGCCTCAGGCTATGAAATACGAGAAAAAGATTTTAAATTTATGCTAGTTATTTATAATATTCATTGTAGGTAAAATGTAAAACAAATGATAAAAAATGTATTTCACTTTATAATGAAAATAAGCTTTTGTCATACAACATTTATAATAAATTTAGGTTGCAAAGAAATCATTGAAGTTTAAGGTTTTAAACAAATTATAAAGTCTCAGGGTTATTATGTGAAAAACAAATTGCATTTAGTATTTATTTTACTGTTAAGACTAAGGTACTTTTTTTAACTTCATTTTCTGCAATACAGAAACGTCTTTTATAATTTAACTTCATCGTCATTAAAATAAATATGGAAAATATCACTTTTTTCTTTCACATTACCTTCGTTATAGGTTTGAATATTTATTCTACACATTCTTAATTTTTTAAAAAAGATCTTGTAATGTTGAATTCTGCAAACATTAAGCTGAAAATTCCTAACATTAGCCTCAAATTGAAACTAAGCTATTTAAAATAAAATACTTCAAATTATGTACAAATAATATTGTGTATACATATACCATTAAAGTATTATAACAGAGATCACACTAATAGTAATCTCCGTTTTGTCATATAATTTGTCATATATAAAAGCCCCCCCCCCCCC
>KZ651590.1:337231-347678 GCA_001010745.2 Gerris buenoi | reverse complement strand
AATAGTATATTATGTTACTAGGCTGTGAAGTGAGTTTTTTCTTTACCGCGGCAATTACATTTACTGTCGAGCGAAGCGAGACAGGAAATATTGCCAAGGTAAAGAAAAAACACTTCACAGTCGTGTAGCATATGCTATTTTTTCCGAGGTAGCAGACAATGAAAAAACATTAAATATTAATCAATAATCAATATAATAATAACAAATATTAGTTCAAACTTAAGATTAAAAAAAAAGAAACCTTAAAAGGAGGTTACATTATAAGAAAAGATAGATAAAACGCACTGCCATCTAGCGGAATTCAATCGTCTTTTCACTAAGAATGTAACGCTAATGCGGAAGTTTTGATAACTGCCAGGAGTAAAGAAAAGATTTTTTAAGTCCACGTAATGAAAAAATTGATTTTAGCTTTGTTTTTTAGGCTCTAAAGTTACTATTTCACAGCCTACCACGGAAAAATAATATTTCATCTACCACCTAATATAACCTATAAACACAATCTTAATACATTATAATAGTATTATTTTGGTTTTATAATCCTTTTTTTAAAGTAGGCGTAAGGTTAAACTAACAATTAAGGAAAGGACGAAAAATTGAGACTGTGAATTTATTTTTAAAATAGAGAAAACACAACTAACTTAGCCTACGCGTTGATTAAATGAATATTTAAGCTAATTATAGTTTGCGCAGGTTTATAAATACTCATATTAAATTTTGAATAATTGATAGGTTTGATTATTGAAATTAACATCGGATATGTTAATGAGAGTATCAGAATATTAATGTTTTACTAATGACAAATCTTTTCAAGCTTCAATTAGAATTATTGCATCATCTGCTGAAGTTAATTTTTCTATTTTTCTCTTCCTGTAATCATGGCTTAATATATTTATGTACCAATCACAATTAAATTCTATTAGGGTATGTACTTGTGACAAGTTTTTCCTTCTATTAATTTAGTTCTAAGACAAATCGTTCTAATGTAACCATCGACAATTTATATTTTAGAGACAAAATGAAATAGCGCTTGGTTCAACCACATTCAACAGGCAGTTTATCTGTGAGGGGGAGGGGATGCGGACTGCGGACAAGGTGGGTTTTGGGGTTGGACGGATATTTAGTGAGACCATACTGTGGTCGCTTTCAAATAAATCTCTAAAAACACAGGAAACCATGTTTTATAGGTCCTTTCCTTAATATAAGAGAGAATTAGTGGTTCAGGAATAAAAACTTCACTTCTAATTATTGTCCATAAAGAGGAATTCAAAATGAAAAAATAAAAAAATAAAATAGTGTGACTCTCGCGCATTAAAAAACTTAAGTTCTAGAAACAGTTGATTTTATGTTCCATCCTACATAATAATATAATATAATTATATTAATTTATCATATTATATTATTAATTTTTATTAAAATAATAATTTGTTGGTTCAAACATAATGAAAACACTTGTATTGTTATTAGTTAGTGAACACTTGTAGTTTAATTAATAGTGAAATAACACAAAATACTTTATTTAAGTAATGCTTATTCTTATAATATAAATCATTTTATTAAATACGCAACATACATACATATCTATAAACAAGAGTTTACAATGCTACCACAGTCAGATAACTTCTCAAAGAAACATAATTTCAATTAATAAAATATTTTCAAAACATTTTAGTGAATAATGGAGAAAAAACAAGAAAACTTCATGTGTATTCATGTATTATATTATAACTAGCCGTTATGCCCGTGGCACCGGGAAGAATAAATATGGTTAAAAAAAGAGATAGTTATAATTAAAATATTTAAATAGATATGTACTGTTAAAATAGTAAGTTTTATGCTAAGCGATTCATTACAGTGGGTGGATTAGTGGTAGAGCTTTCGCTTAATGAGCTGGAGGTCACTGGTTCAAATCCAGTTAATAACACATCAATTTTTAACGGTTTAAATCATTTAGAGGTGTGTCACCGTCGCCGTCGCCCGTCGTCGGGACACTACTCGATTATATAAAAGTAAATGTAGGTATATAGAATATTACGCTTATATACCAATTCTGTTTATTGAAAAAATCATTTATCTCCATGGTGCAATAGTTAGTACTTATGCCTACTAAATTAGGGGTCGGTGGGTAAAGTAATAGTATATTATGTAACTAGGCTGTGAAGTGAGTTTTTTCTTTACCGCGGCAATTGCATTTACTGTCGAGCGAAGCGAGACAGGAAATATTGCCAAGGTAAAGAAAAAAACACTTCACAGTCGTGTAGCATATGCTATTTTTTCCGAGGTAGCAGACAATGAAAAAACATTAAATATTAATTACTAATCAATATAATAATAACAAATATTAGTTCAAACTTAAGATTTAAAAAAAAAGAAACCTTAAAAAGAGGTTACATTATAAGAAAAGATAAATAAAACGCATATCTAGCGGAATTCAATCGTCTTTTCACTAAGAAAGTAGCGCTAATGCGGATGTTTTGATAACTGCTCGGAGTAAAGAAAAAAAAATTTCCTCCTAGGACGTAACATTTTTTTTTTTTTACTGCCAGGAGTAATGAAAAGATTTTTAAGTCCACGTAATGAAAAAATTGATTTTAGCTTTGTTTTTTAGATAATCCAAATAAAAATTGAATTTGTTTTTTAGGCTCTAAAGTTACTATTTCACAGCCTACCACGGAAAAAAGACTTTTTTCAGATACATCAACTGTCGAATAATACCAGTAGTTGATTTACCAGTAAATAATCTATCACTTAGATGAGTCTCGAATCACAAACTTTGTTACATGATATTTCGTTAATTTTACTTCGAAATCTTTCACTAAAACGAGTCTTGAAACACAATCTTCGTTACACGATGTAGTTTTTTTTTTTTTTTTTTCTCACGAAGTTTCTCTTAAAAGAAAATAATAATATGTGTGTGCATATGCAATATGCATATAACATAATAGTTATTATTATTTTCGAAATGGCACAAACAATATAGGTGGATGGTTTCAAATATGGATCAGGGTAAATTAAAATCATTTATGTCGAAAACATTTTTCTATACAAGTGTTTATTAGACTGTATAAAATAAATGCAAATGTTTCAAGTTTGCTTATTAAATATGGATTTACCATATAATTAAAATTAAATCCTTCACTAGGTGCTAATGCCAGTTAATATGGTTATTCTTGCTTTAATTAAGACTCAAGTCTGAATATAATTTTAATGGAGTTATGAGAACCGAAAACTTTTCTTGTTAAGAAGTCTACTCTGAGCAAACTGATAGATGATGACATCATGCTGGAGGCAATGTTTTGGGAAACTTTGGACAAGGAACCGTCTGTTCGCCCTTAGGGAGGAGGGCTTCGTTCGACCTTTAGGAATGGAGATTATTAGAGCCATTGATTTTCCAAAACAAGGTAGGAAATCCTGAGAAGAGGATGCAAGATTTCCATGGGTAAACGCTATACCTACCCTTCGATGTGAAAAGCCCTTTCCGTACCTCATTTAGGATTACGTAAATAGGAGTTTCCGAGTTTCTGCCCTTTGGAAGGTTTCTCTGCCGGGTCAGCTCCGAGTCTTCCCCTTACTATTTTTAAGGCTTTTTTTCCAAATCGTTCTAGATTTCTAAATTGGAAACTTTTATTTGTATTTTTTTGTACCAATACGTCAATCTGTTTAAAACTAAATTGTCTGACACTGTTACTTTATCTCTCTCTTTTGTATTCGTTTTTCTCTTAAATGTTTTTTTGGTCGTTTAGAAATTTTAACAAAATAAAAAGAAAACACCTAAATCAATATTTAAAATGATTTCACTTTAAAATAATAAGTATTTATGATATAAATTGTAAAAAATAAAAAATAAAATAAAAAAGAAATTATAACTTACTACTTATAAAATGAAAAAAAAAAATAATAATAATAATAAATAAATAAATGAAAAATACCATCCAAAAAATGATCGAATAAAATTGTATTTAGAATATAAATTGAATAGACTTGTAAACTTAACATTTAATTTTAGTTTTATGGATAAATGTCCCTATATTATAATAATTTAATTTGTACTTTTAATGATTCAGAAGATCTAATTAGATTATTACTTAAACTCAAGGGGTTAACCTGATGTTATATAAAATGGGAAACAATATATTTATATGGTAAATTTGCATTCAACAACTAATTTTTTTTCAATTTTCCTATTTTTATTTATATATTTTAAGAACTTCTATCGCTGTAAATGTTAATGTCAAAAGTTTGTTGATGCTTTTAAATATATGAAATATCCACTTACACAAAGTGTAAAACTTGGAATAAAGAGGGCATGGATGCGCGAATATAATAATACTCTTTTAAACATTACATAAATTCACATCAAAATGTTAATCGATCATCTTAAAAAATGAAACGAAGAATATTAAGAAGGTTTTTCTATAATCGTTAAATCGCAGACTGAGCAAAAATGTATTTTAATTTTCATATACGGCAATGATATGTTCTCTTATCCTAAAATACTCTTGAAAAAATATTCCCTAATTCATAATTACCTATTATACGACTAAGGAATATTATTATTTGTAAACAAGAAGGTTTATAGTACTCTGGCTAAATAATTATTAAGACAAAGGAATTGTACAAATATTGACTCTGCCTGTCTAAAGGAATTCAGGGTTATCATTTCCTTTGGGCAAAAACCGGGAAAAACGCCAATAAAATATTTAATTAGTTTGACTCGGTTCAGGCGCGTAAGCTGATACTGGAACCACAACATCCTGCTACTCCAGCCAAAGGTTGGAGATAAAGATTGCTAAACGATAAAAATGGTTTGTCAATTATTGTGGCTCATAAGTAATCACGTGCCTTAATGATGTTACAACTCATTATTATCTGATTAATTTAATTGTTTCCCCCGTTATTAATAAATTTTCCAAAATTTATGTGATTTTTTTTCACAACTAGAAGTACAAATAGAAGTGGCAATATTTAATGTGCACAAGTGGTTAAAATTAATCCAGAGATGTCTGCGCGCTACTATGCACAAACCATACCAATGTTTTAAAAATCTGACGAGCACTTTATAGGGGTAAATAAATGTATGTTTCAACGTATATGGAAGAGAAGTAAAAGGGCGTAGAAGTTTGATAGTTATATGGAATCAACAGGTATTGAAATCGGACAAGAGATTTTTAAGATATGTCTGTTCGTAAAAGTTGAACAGATAGACTGACAGACACGACACCAAAAATGTTTTCTGGTGTCTGAAGAGTATTTCTGCCTTGGATTGTTTGAAATCAGAGACATAATTATCTTTAAATTAGTGTGACACATAGCTTCCTCGCGTCCTATTTCGTATACTTTAAATTAGTGTGACACATAGCTTCCTCGCGTCCTATTTCGTATACTTTAAATTAGTGTGACACATAGCTTCCTCGCGTCCTATTTCGTATACTTTAAATTAGTGTGACACATAGCTTCCCCGCGCCCTATTTCGTAAACTTTAATAACTGGATGCTTTTAAAACCTATTTCACTAATTGTCCAGGCTTCTTTTGTTGGTTATTTTCTCTTTGGCTCATATCGACCTGAAAGGAGGCCATTTTCTTATTATTAATTCTTCAGTTGATGCCTTAACATTCCCTTTCCTTGATTTAACCGTCTTTAGAAATTATGTTAAAGCTGAAAGGGATAACTGAAGGGGAAATAAGGGACAATTATTTATGAATAAATAAATTATGTGGTTTTATATCAAAGTGAGAAATACTGTTGTTCTAATTGGCCATTAGTTTTAAGTTGTCCATCTACAATGAACTGATATTTGTTTTATATTATTAATATTTAATAACACGTTTTTTTTTGTTTTTTTTTAATTTGTGTTTACAATTATGGCTGTTAAACAATTATCTTGCTCTGAGACTTCACAAATTTTAATTTTGACAAAATAAAAAACCATAGATTTCTTTTTTTAAATTTTGTTTCAAATATTTGTTTTTCAAGTTCTTATTTTACCACTAATTTGTAATCTATTAAAATGAAAGGTTTAAATATACACTCTTATTTCTAAAAAAAAAAAACAAAAAAAAAACACTAATGCAAAACAAAATGCTCTTCAATTTTTTTTTTTTTTTTTTTTTTTTTTTTCAATTTGTACAAATATTTTGTCTTAATTTTAATTTTTCCAATGTGAGCTTAATTATAATAATTGCAAGATAACAAGAACTTTTTATTATACTACGTTTTTAAATTTTCTTTCATAAATCAGAATTTTGAAACATGTCAAAATGAAGATTGTAAATATGGGACATGCCAAAACAAACATAATAACTTGCGGATTTTTTCCGAACTAACTTTTCATACAACACAATTTACTAAAAACGAATTAAATGTTGCTGAAAGATGGCTAAAAGTATTAAAATAATACATTGTCATAGTGTTCTGAGCTATGCTAAAAGTTTTAAATGTCTAGCTATTCGGGAAGTTAGTTAGAAATCGATTGACAGATTTGTACCGGACAAACAAGAAACCAAGCTAATAAAAACGTAGTAAAATTGCAAGATAAAAAAAAGAACTTTTTATATACTACGTTTTTAATTTGTTTTAAACCGTGCCATGGATATATTTGAAATAATATAATCGATATATTTCCTGTTTTGCTGTCATTTAATGTTTATCTCTTATTTATAACAATCATAAATTTGAATCCTGTCAGAATGGAGATTGTAAATATTATGGGATATGAGAAAACAAATAAAGTAACTTGCGGATTTTTTATGAACTAACTTTTCATTCAGCAAATTTGCTGAAAACGAATTAAATTCTGCTGAAAAATGACTAAAAGTATTAAAATAATGCATTGTCATCGTGTTCTGAGCTGTTCTGAAAGTTTCAAATGTCTAGCTACTCGGGATGTTAGTTAAAATTCGATTGCAAGATTTGTACCGGACAAACAAACAAACAAACAAACAAGTTAATAAAAACGTAGTAAAATATAATAAAAAGAATAATAAATTAATTAAAAGAATATTAAAGGACGTATTTTCCAACCACCTTGTGTTTCATTTATCAAAATATTCTTTGGACCTAAAAAATATTTAGTTATATAAATTAAAGCTTTTTTCCCATCTTGTTTTTCTCCGAATTAAAATTATATTAAGTCCTCAGAAAAAAAGGAGGGCAGAAGCACCGAAGGAATTTTTATATTAACTAATTAACTCCTCATTATTTTACGAAAGAACTAATTTAAGTCATTTGCAGTACTTTCATTTTTTTATAGAAAAACTTCGTTTGAAATGATGTTTCATCATGAATTTGATGTAATGTAAATTATTATGGTCTAATAATACAATTTTTATTAATTTTAATTCAATGTAAATCTTTGCTGTGGAATACTTTATTAATTATACAAATAAATAATTAGTATATCTTTAAGATTAAAAGGTATTTTTTTACTAAGATTTTGTGGCTAATTAAATAAAAGTTAGACCTTAACGTTACTGCCTTGTCATGACTTAAAATATTCATTATTTAAGAATTTTTGATTTTATTTAATTGTTGTCAATATTTTATTGTAACAAATAAATCTATTTCACTGCGTTTTTATTAGCTCTATTTTTTTTTTGTCCAATACGAATGTCACAATCGATTTTTAACTAACTTCCTGACTAAGTAGAAAGCTGAAACTTGCACAGTGTATGATGATGACCATGCAATAATCAGTATTATTATTAGTCGATAAATCACTAACCTTTTTAAATATTTAGGCGGTCAAATTCAAAATCAATAGTAAACAAACATAACCAGTGACAGCTAAGTAAATTCATAAGGAACATTTAAAAACGTAAAGTCTATAAGATTAGAGTTGGCACAATCGAAGGCGGGAAACAACAAACAGGGAGGTAGTTTTGGGGTTATAAAAAGGGAAAATTGGTGTTGCCATGTTATATTTTTTTGCGGAACAGGGGTAGAGTAGAGCATTTTTTTCTGAAGTTGCATTCAACATGGGGGACCAATAAAATCGTTTCCCTCAAAATTTTCCCGCCTTTTGATTGTGCCAACTCTAATCTTATAGACTGAGTATGTAAAAAGTTCTTTATATCTGCTATTTAATTTGTATTTACGTTATATTAGTCCAGGAAAAATAGACTTTATCTTATTAATAGAACGTTTAACTTATGGCATTTGTCTATCTAGACTATCTATTATACTATTATCATAATGAATTCTTCCATATTTGGAGGTAGGGATCAATGGTAGAATAGAGTTGTTATTAAAAGTTAATTTTACCCAGATTTAGTAAATATCTGAAAAATAAACTATTCGTCTTAGTTGTAAAATAAACAGGTCAAGTGTGTGCTAGTTAGCACACAACGAGGGTCCGTAGGCCATACTGTATAGTTAAGTAGTACCCTATTTATGTTTTTTTTTAAATACTAAAAAGCTTACTTTGAAGTATCCTATGGGTCTGTTATTCTCAAAACACATAAAAAAACTTCTGATGATGTATTTTATTGCCACTAAACCGGACTGTAAACATATAAATACATTGAAAAGACCGTAATTAAAAAAAAAGAAGTATTTTGCCAATAAAAAATAAGCGAGATAAAGGGGGGGAACTTTCACACCCACTTCAAATGTGCCTACGCCTGCCCTATCAAAGTTATAACCAAAAAATTATATATTTTTGTAATCAGCTTGACATACCCATTAATATGATACCCCTCACGATGTCGAGAAAAAAAAAAAATTAACCCTTAAGTTTTTTTTAAGTCGCTATATTTTTAACATGTTTGGGTAGGTAGAAGACATATACATGCCAAATTTCAAAGTCATCGGACGAAAGGTGTAGCCGTGAGAGCATGCGACAGACATACGCGCGAAAATATAAGGGTCCTTAGCTTTTGCCTACGGACCCTAAAAAGATTCTTGTTAGACATCAAAATTATCATTGATGTGTTTGCACATTAGCCTTATGTGCTACTAGCCTTTTCAGGAAATTCTTCTTACCTAAAATTTCTTACCTTAAGGTTAGATCCCTCACTCCCATGCCAAACCACTCCACATTTTTAATCTAAGCCATCTCTGCCAATAATTTTATCCACGATCACAACTGAACTGACAAGAAATCATGTTGAAGGTCGAATAGAAATAATGGGGGAATCAGCGTGACAAAAGACAAGTCCTTACTTACCTTTAGACAGGATACCTTAAAGCCATGACAAACAATTTCATATTAATAAGGGTAATCCTCTAGTAAATCGACAAGAAATCATTTTGAAGTTCGACTAGAACTTATTTTGGAATCAGCGTTCCATTGTCCTCTCGTTCCGACATCCACTTTTTGGAATACGGGTCTCCACAACACTAATAAACTGACAAGAAATCATGTTGAAGGTCGACAAGAAAATCTTTTAGGAATCAGCGTTCCACTGACCAGTCACGTCTTGCAAACATCCACTATATCCTATTTGAATAAGCTTACATTCTATAAATTATTAGACCAAGAAAAACTACAGAGAGATGTTAATAAGTATATTTACTGTGTATCGGAGGTAAAGGGCACTATCTCCATTTTTTAAGAAATTGAAGCTTTAACAGTTTCCTATTATAATAATTTATTTTATTTTATTTATTTATTTTTTTTTTTTTTGCTTTTTTAGAGGTACATGGCACTATGTTCTAAGACTTTAACTCTCGGATTTAGCCAGTTGGAAAAGGCACTATGAGCGAACATGCTGGGGAGGTAAAGAGCACTATATGGACATGTAGCTGTTTACCTCCAGAGAATTAAGAATAAGTTTGCACTATGTCCAGATAGTGCCCTATACCCACTCCACTTAGTAAACAATAAAAGTACAAAATTAAAAAAAAAGAAAAAAATGTGTAAAAAAAATCATCAAAATAGCTCTCCTGAAAAATTTACAATTTGGCACATAGTGCCCTTTACCTCCGATACACAGATTAGAAAAATTAAATATTTAATGTGTGGTAGTTAAACCTGATAAGAATACCACTTTGTCCCTTAAATAACCTATAAGAATACCCAAATACATTCTAGAGTAGATAATATTATTTATACGGGATAGAAAAATATTATGCATTTATATACATTCTAATAGCTGGCCACACACGAGTGGATTTTTGCAACGGTCCACGGACTTTTCCAACGGATTTGGGGAAATCCGCGGACCCGGTATGTGCGTTAGTGGAGAAACGAACGACAGGACCTTGTCGGCGGACATGAGATCCGCGGACAACACACACGTACAGACCAAGTCTGCGGATTTTGCTCCTTATCGTTTCTATATTCCTCACCCAACTATCGTTTCATGCCATTTATTTTATTTCTCGCTGAAATTAAATTAATTATATTTATTCAATATATATTTTTTTTTTTACTTTCTCATATAAAGAGAAAGTATTGCGATGGGGCAAAAATTCAATTTTGAGATTTTGATGGATTTATGTTTGATGGG
>KZ651590.1:298721-330542 GCA_001010745.2 Gerris buenoi | reverse complement strand
AAAAAAGGGGGGGGGGGGCTTATCCTTATATAATTATAATTATATACAATATCCTTAATATAGCCTCATCCTTATATATAATATAAGGAGGGGGGCCTTATCCTTATCAAGGCCACCTCCCACTCCTCGTTGTACTCTTGAAAGCATCTTCTAAAGAATATCTTCCCTTCCACTTATCTCCTATCTCAGCAGCCATTATAGATGACGGTTTTTGAATATGAATCAATTATGATGGATTTACTGGGTTTATATTATACGAGCTGATAAACCCGTGGCAATAAGCTTGATTTTAAAAGTAAAATTAAGTAAATTGAGTTAATACATATATTTAAATAAGTTATTATGTCTATTTGAAGACACACAAATCAAAACAAAAAGAAACATTATAGTTTTAATAAAAATAAATATGGTTTTCTTAGCTTAGCAATAACAAATCATTTCGAGATGCGTCATCGTCGCTGTCGAGGCAGTACTCGATTATATAAATGATTGAGTGATACATAATAGACTTATATCATTAATTTTGTCTCATCAAAAAAGAGTATTCTCAACCCTAATAATGCCTGGGGTTAGCGAAATATAGCAGATTTAAAGTTTAATTAAAAATCTCTAAAGACCTGATTAGAAGCGGGATTAGCTACGTAGTACATATTTGAGTACTTACTATCCCTATAATAACATTATCCTTTTGATACGAGTTTAAAATTGAATATTCAATGACATACATGGTAAGATAGCATAAAGCATGCACATAAATTAAATTAAAATTTATCATCGTGAATTAGAAATTAGGATTATGAGATTGTAAGTAGTAGTAGTCTAGTACTTCCTACTAGAACGGGTAGGACGAACCACTTGTTCGAACCTTGCAATTAGGCCATCACTTAGGCCCTTTGTACGCCCCGTAGTGGAGAGTTCCAGCCACTTCACGCATCATACATTTGTACATTGTACCGCCGAAGCGAGTATGATGTGATCAATAGTGAGCCATATAAATCAGAATGTCACACCGAGGAATCGAACCCCATCTCGTTCAACTCATGATTCAGTGATGGCCGAGCAGACGTGGTTTAACCCGCACGGCTACGCTACCTCTCAATGAGATTGTAAGTAAGTATAGTATAATTTATATATTCGAGTAGTGTCCCGACGGGGACAACTTACCTTGAAAAGACTTTTTATTGCTAAGCTAAGGTGACCACATTTATTCTAATAAATAAGGATGTTTGTTTGGATTTTCTGGTCTTTTAATAGATATAATAACTTATCTAAATAGATATCTACATTAATTTACTTAATTTTACTGTTTTTCAACGGGCTTAAAGGACCGTTTAAAATAATGTAATAATACAATAATGTATTTTTAATGGAAATTAAAATATATTTCTAATGAAAATCTTCCATACTCATTTTCTTCTAGAAGCATTTTATAACTTTAAATCTTTTATTTTTACTTCTAAACTTGCCGAAAGTAACGTAAGCATTGTCATAATTTTATAGAATGATTTTTTAAGTTTCCAAATATCCTCTGATAAAATATAGAAAACATCTGTCATCCGATTTTAATTAAATGTATACAGTACTAGCTGAAGTACCCGGCACAGCCCGGGTTCCTATCTGTCGAAACATAGTTTTACCAACTTTGAAACCTTCCCAGGCATGTGTTTAACCATTCCCCCAAGTTTCATCGTAATCGGATGAACGGTTTAGGCAGGCATAAGAGGCAGACAGACAAACATTCATTTTTATAAATGTAGATATAATAACTAGCCCATTGTTGGTCTCACTGTTTTCCTCATCAGCATTGTACGAATTTACGAATGCATATTAATACCTCTATCTTTAAAAGCACTCATCTGATTTTTAGAAATTTATAGATGGTTCGTAGTTTCACATTATTTCAACTGTATGCGCAAATTTAATATTTCATTCTGAGACTGACCTCTAATGGGATAGTATTGTTTATGGGATAATAGTGTTTTCAACTTATCTTAGTTTTTTTTAGAATTATAAATTATGTTTTCAATTTCAAATAAAACCACCTCAAACGTAACACTTTAAAACGTCTGATTTCGGATATTAATAACTTTAAAACTCGAAGGATCTACATGTAGCTTTTAAATCAAACTAAACTTCACATTAAAATGCATGTTAGCTGCTTACTTAAAAATGTATATGATTAACAATCACAGAGTTAAATCAAAAGAGTTTAAAATATTAGTACAGATTCACCCCTAGAGACACGGGCTAACGCATTGAGTGCGCCAGGAGAACGAAGTTTCTGTAAATTTCAGATAAACGATGCGAGAATAATAAACCCACACTCTACCCTACTAGAGACCCTTAAAACGGACGAAACAGTCTGCTTTAATTATTGTTTCGTTATTCATTGTTTTGCAGTGTTTATTTGCCTTGGTGCACTGTATACGCCACCCATGTTAGCATGACCGGTAAAGACATTATGCCTTCCAATCAATATTTTTCGGTTATGCATAAGTCGTCAGATTAGGATGATGATTGTGAGGAGTTATCTAAGGACTTCTAAACTAATAATAATTAATTAAGGTTGAAAGCCCGATAATAATGCAGAACGCTGAAGGAGTAATACCTGATTTGTTAAAGTATTTTTTATTTTATATAATTAAAGATATCATGGAGAAATTAATACATTAAAATATTATATTATTAATTTAATTTTTAGTTCAACATTTCCAAAACTCAATCTAGATAATTTAGATGTGATCTATTTATGGTTTGAAAAATGCATTGGCGCATAAAGTACGCCGCGCCACCATTGCCTCATTGTCTGTTCGCTATATACCGTGCAAATTACATTTATATAGAGCTAGTTCAACGAAAAATTAACCACAACACGTCACTTGTAGACATAAAAGAAACTACACCATATTTAATATTTTTCATTTTTACGTTTTTGGTTGTAATCATACTACGGAAAGATTGAATTTTAATTTAAATCAAATTATAATTATTATTAACTGCGGGAAACATACAGAGAAAATAGACTCCGGCGCGGGGATTTGAACAACGGGCCTTTAAATTTCCAGTCTTTAGCTGGTGTATCTTAGTTGGTAGAGCGCTAGACTGGAAATATAGAGGCCCGTGGTTCAAATCCCGGCACTGGAGTCTATTTTTCTCTGTATGTTTCCCGTAGTTAATTATAAATATAATTTGATTTAAATTTAATGCTTTTGTAAACCTTTATGTCTTGTTAATGTTATACTGAAGAATCTGAATCTCAGATTTTATCTAAAGTTTTCTATGATATTTTCCATATAATTTATGTGCGTATATGTTAAGTTATAGTTGACTTCTTCTCGAGTATATGGTATATGACATAGAATATTTGTTATTATTTCTTTAAATTGTCGTATAAGTTTATAATTATTGCAAAAGCAATTAATTATTATTATAAGATTTTATAAATGAGAAGGTAAAAGGTTTTTCCCAAGGTAATTACGTGCGAAACTCTGCAACACTATCATCTCTCTGGTAAACTTTATCATTTTCACTGGTGGTTCGGGTAATTCCGTAAAACATCGTTAGCGCCCACCCCCCACTCCCTCTTTTTAGCATCATCTCTAAACCACACAAACTTTTAACTTCATTAACATTAAATTTATTACTACAACAACTTCATCCTTATAACTAATTTTAATGTTGAATATAATTATTATTATTATGGTCTTCCTTTGAAATTTTGTATAATGGGTATTTAATTTGTATTATATGTATTATAACTCAACCACTATTTAGGTATCTGAATAATATAATAAAAAAAAGGAAGTCATAATATTAAATATGATTGTAATGTAGTTTACAATTTCGAAAACTATTTTTTCTTCCTACAGCTTATCTTGCAGGCTTTAAAGATTATTGAATGATTATTATGGTTATTTTTAGCGCATTCGAAAATTAAGGACCGTTTGATCTTGCAAGAAGTGTATTTATAGTAAGTGGATCCTAAGGGGTAGAAGGAAGAAGAAGAATATGACTAAACTAAATATTTCATGTCTACTAACGGCAATATTTCGGCTTAACCAGCCATTTTCGAGGCTAAACATAGTAATTTAATAATTAATAATTAATAATTATATTAAATTATGAAGAATTTTCAGGCTTGAAGATGGCTGGTTAAGCCGAAACGTTGCCGTCAGTAAAAATAAGTAGTTCTAGTCTTCTTCTCCTATCTTCTACCCTTTTGGATCCACTTACTGTACATTATAGTTACTATACAGCTAGCATCACTATAGAAATGCATTCTTTAGAATGTTTTTATTGATGGATTTAGTTTCCTATGCACTTTTCGTGGCACTGCATCTGCATTCCTAACATGCGTAGAAGTTCACCGCTTGAGAATTGATCTAGTTTTCAACGGCGGTCTTAAGTTTCTACCGCTTGGGGAATTAATCTAGTTTTCAACGGCAGTCTTAAGTTTCTACCACTTGCTTGCGCTTAGAAATTGATTTAGTTTTCAACGGCGGTCTTAAGTTTCAAGTCGTTTTAAAGCGACCACATAGTTTTCAACCAATTGAAATTCAATTTGACTACATTTAACGCAGCAATTTCTTTTTGTAAAGATGTCTACCAAATCTAGTCAAAAAAAGTTTGTTGAGGGAGGTTTATGGGTTTGAAATGAGTGAAAAATTGGTTCACCTCATTTAATCATGAATTACCCATGTGAAGAGAAGAGGCTCGTAAAGAGACTTGTGGACCAACATAAAATTTCAATGACCAACCTGTCCACAGTCGATAAACCTTGACTTCAAAATGGCATATTGACGTGGTTAACAACCAAGTTGAAGCAGCCTTAAAACCTGCAAAGAAGCGAAAGTGCAAGAAGCGAAATTAAACAATAGATGCAAGCTCAGTCCATAAACCATAAAAAGGCTGGATTTTGTTCCATAAACTAGACATCTACCAGCATTTAGGCAGCTAATAATCCTTCTTGTACTCAAAAATAGAATTTCAGCATGCATCTCTCAAAAATCTTCGCGGACATTGTTCCTGCATTCAACAACAGACAAAGACTACTAAATTAAAACAATAACTTCATTGTCTTCGGAAACAATAACTAGATGGCACCCCATGCATACAACTTTGTCCAATCCAACCAATATATAAATTAATAGCAAACCGCCACATCTAGATTAGTAAGTATTACATTATTTTATCGCCCTCCACTTGTAAACATTGGTGTCCTGAGCGGGAGGTAATGTTCCATATTACAGCCCTGGGGCTGGTAATGATGTATGGTTTATCCATTACAGTGCCGCTTATTTAGTTCGAGAAGCGGCCGCTTCATGCCGGGCAGCGGCGTGCAGGAAGCGCTAGTAGTACTCAGCGTCAGCTGTTCAATTTGTAAACAATCAATATTTTTATAACTGCCGTTTGTTTTGGTAATGTTTTAACCTTAATATGCGTTTATTGTTTTTGAAGATTACGGCAAAATAGTTTTTTGAAGTTAGTTTACATGTGGTGAGCGATAAAATAGTGTACGCACCACGAGCAGTAAGCGCTAAGACAGGCCTCGGGCGTTAACGCACTCGTGCTTTCAAACTTCGCCCTCGGCCTGTAATAACGCCCTTACTGCTCTAGTTGCGTAAATAGCTATACAAATTATTTATTGCATCATTTGGAAAACCTAACAGATGATGTTATACAATTGAAACATAATATATTGATTAATTTAAAAAATGCAATTTTTGGTTCTAACTTTTCACCTATTCGAACTTTTATACAGAATTAATTATGAGATCTGGCAATAAAACCGTTTTTATAGTTTTTTTTTCTGGCCAAACGCAAATATTATTTGAGTTTGAAAAAGTTTTTAATTGGAATTTAGTCCATACGTGTTTTTTGGATAAATTTTTATTTGAATTGTCCAATTAAGAGAGGAATCAAAGTTTTTCTGGGGATTATACTTGCTTCTGCCATTATTATTGAAGCAGTTAAAATGTTTCCTTAAGTTGAGCTCACGGTAAAAAATACATTTTGTAAACTTTTTATTAAACCTCTTTACTAAAAAATAAAAGTATTATTCTTTTATAAGCCTTTATTATATATAAAGAAGGCTTTCTGCCTTTTTAGATCAAACATTTTAAAATGATAAAATTTTCTTGAGGTACCTACATTTAATTATTCTATCTAATTTTATTTATTATTTTTATATTATTTTATTTTATTAATTTTTGCTTCCGAGCTTACCAAAGATAACTAAAGCTACGTTATTTTTGACATCATGGTAATATTTTTTGCCCACAGGCCATTTATCTGCGTCTGTTTATCGGTCTGTCAATCGTTCAATTTTTAACTAAAATTTATTAAAATCTACTCTCCCGATTATATTGGAATTTGCATGGTAGGTCATAATTAGCCCTTTTTTCAGCCTGCTCCTCCCATATGTTTCTCCTTCACATCTATCTTTAAAATAACAGCTAATTCATATTGTACGAGCCATGCAAAATAAAAAGCCACCTCTAAACACTTAAAAACCACCTATGGTGGTTCTCTAACCACTCTTTAGGAAATTTCTCTGGCTCATACAATATGAATTAGCTAAAGTAAGTACTCATCTTATTTTTAAGAAATTTTAGACGGTATGTCGAACATAGCCCACAGATAGCCCTATATTTATGTCAACCTCTTTCACTCTTTAAAATTAGCTAATTTTATGCTCATGTAAAAAAAATTGTCACATTTAAAATAAAAGGACAATTGTTTGTAAAAGTAAAACAAAAGTACGTTAAAGAATGCGAGGAAGCTGTATGCCCACGGAAATTGCAAGACTATTATTACTCCATTTGTCATTAATTGCGTCAAGTTAATTTATTATGTTAAATGTACGACGAGTTAACGTGCAGATGATAAATTATTTGTCTGCATAATTCAATAGAATCATAAATATTGTCTCATTCATTTTTTTTTTACAAATTGTTTTGGAACCTACTCTCTCGAGGCATTTTATATAAGACGTGTGGAGTGGGGTAAGGGTCTGTTTTGACCATTTTTTTACTTTGGCCTCCAGCCCGGTTCATTTATCCCTTCCTGCAATATTTATTCTTTTTCCTTCTTATCGTAAGAAGGAAATATCGAGACTGTTAATTTATTTTATTTTAACAAAGGTATAAATAAGTTGTTATTGCAATAAGTATCTCTAAAAACATTACAATTTTGATTTCTTTTGATGAGGAATTATTTGTCAAAAGTTTCATTCAGATTTAGGTTAATTTACTCGTATTTTAGTTATTTCGCTTTTAAACTACATTCTTATTTTATTTCTGAGCTTAACAAAGATAACAAATCCATTTTGAAAAAATAGAGTTTTTTACTTTAAAATACTCATTTAAAGGTTAGTTTTATTCCACAAATAAGAAATATGGAAATTTATAAATTTGGTAAATTCATGTTGTACGTGCCAAGCTGAGATTTAGAGCTACTTCCACCTCAAACCACCTATATCCACCTCTAACCGCCTATAACCACCTCTAACCGCCTATAACCACCTCTAACTTCCTATAACCACCTCTAACCACCCTAATTTCTCTGGCACGTACAATATAAATATGTCATACACTTTCTCGGTTCTCTCCAGTCCGCTATGCAGTGAACCAACGAGAGCCGAGACAATTTTAAGACGTACGGATATAAAATTCTAGCTTTATGTTGATCACACAATTTTTTGGACGCTATCTCCTGGAATATTAAGGATAAAATTAACTATCCAACGATTATTATTCAAGTTTCAAAGTTAATAGAAAATAAAAATTAAATCATAATTTATCACCCACTTTTTTTTTTTTTTTTTTTTTTTTTTTTTAACAAACCTAATAGTCTATTAGTTCTGGAACAACTACTAATTTACTGAGTATTCACAAATATCAATTAGTTTAAAAGTATCCTTAATAACTCCAATGGGAGTAGATGCAGTACACTACTACCCCATTTAATTTGTTGGAAAATGTATGACTGTGAATATTTGTGTCGAAAGATCATAAATCTTCTAGTTCTCTGTGAGAATAAAGAAAAACAAGTAACACTAAAAACTATAAATTACAGGGGTTTCTATTGGAAGGTTGTTATAGGTTTGATTTGTCAACCTTTTCGTGTATTGTATTGTGCTCTTCATCATCCATCAGATATGTTAAAATGATTGAATTTTGTTGTTTTTGTTGAAAAATCATCTACTTCTTTTTCCTTAAAAACTACTTTAACCTATTTTTCACTTCTCTTATCACCGAAGGCGCTAGTTCTGTTCTATTTTCTTACCGTGATGTCCTCTGATCTTTTGTATCGAAATTGAATCTGATATTCTCCTTTGCTCAGGTTCACTCCAAGGGAAATGTTGAAACGTGACAAGGCTAAAGCCTTGAATTTAAGTTGAAAAGCTCGAGATAGAAACCTTCGTTGCTTCTCTCACTGCACTCCCTTAGAAACGCCGATAAAGATAAGGGAATATATTCAAAGCCTTGTCGGGGTTTCTCTTACTGTTAAGACCTTCTCATGTCTTAAAGGGAAAATTTGATATTACGAGGTTAAATTTTCTGCTGTTGTAGCTGTAGCGGGTCGAGTTTGAGACATTTTGTGGTTTCGTATCTCTGCAGACTTTTTAGAGAACGTTTCCTTAGCTGCACTTGAGTGTAAAACCTGAAGGATTGTCTTTAGAGAAACGTAACTAAGGTTTCAAAAATATAAACTCCAAGTAAGGTTTAGCTCCATACTAGCTCCCATTTAAGCAGGTTTCCCAAATAGTTCAAAGGTTAAGACTAAAAGTCAATTTCAATTTTACAAAACAACAGCAAAAGGTTTGGCTTCAACCCTGTAGAGTTTCTGAAGACTCTCTTAGATTCTCTTACTAAAGCATTATGAACATTAACATCGAAATGTACTGAATTTTCCTTTATTCTTACCTTATAGAAAAGATCTTTAGTTAGATTCTATCTTTAGCTGTGCAATTTCAATGTTACGATAATATTAACTTATCTCACCTCTATTTACATTAAACAACCTTAACTTTTGATCAAATATTTGTGCAAGGAGTGGAATAAAGTTAACATTTACGTTAAACAAATTGTATATTTTGATTCATACTCCAATTAGTCCGGGCGCAAATTGAGACGTAGTTGACGCAGATTAGGGCAGCACCGTTTTTGTCAACCGAAAATATATATAAAAATGCTTGAATTAAGACGCAGAGCAGAGCAGGGCAGTAGTACGCCAGTATATTCTTGGTAGTACACCACACGTTAGAGGTGCACTACCCGATGCTGGTGGATCTGACATCTCAATTGGCCTCTTTTAATTTATGTGGTCGAAAAAACTGTTCTGGGTCACTCCCAGGCTCTCCTGCCCTGTGTCACCTACGCCTCAGTTTGCGCCCGAGCTTATTGTTCCGTTAAATAATTCAAAAACCAAAAATAATAATATTTCATGTAATTTGCCAAACGTATTAGATTGTATAACTATCCCGTTGAAAAGCAGATAATCATTTTTATTAAAGTAAAATGTTTAAGTTGCAACTTATAATTTAGTACGAAGGATTTGATTTATCACTGCAGTAAATAAGTTAGCTATGAGTGACTAATTCACACTTAAGGCGTCTGGGTGGCCGAGCGAGGCATCAGCTTGGAACTCACCCAATATCGGAACAAAATTACACGACCCATAACATTGGATTGATTTTTTCTCCCCTCTTTAGTTTACTGCTAAATTATAATTCTTTCTAGTGTTGAAATTGATGGGAACTATTAGCATTATTGTAAAATACATTTACTAACATTTAAAAAAAAAAAAAAACCAACGTCATTTTACACTAAACATAATTTGACTATTTTATTTTTGTAAACTTTATGCCGATATATATTTTTTATTATATTTTAAATGAACTCAATTAGTCAGAAATGAATAGCTTGGTTTTTTAGTGAAGTCGCGTCACGAAGGGGTATCTTAAATTCCTTTTCTTTTTGCTTCCATTGCTGGAAGCATGTTCAGGAATGAGCAACACCAAGATATACAATGGTATTATCTTGCTGTTGCTTTAAATTAACACCACGATGCACAACATCCCTGAAGATGCTTCCAGTAGTGGATGCAAAACACCTTTCGTGAATCACAAATTCAGATTTCATCAAGCTATTTATTATGACTTAAACCGTGAAACTACGCACTCGATTAGTCAAAGTTAAATTCTATTCCCAAGGGAGTTACCAATGATGTGAGTCATTACAAACTTACTTTGTCAACTTGAGCAGCATATTTGGGGAAAATCCTCGTCATGTCTAGGTTTACACAATCTCAGCAGATATTTTTGAGAAGGATTTGTTTTAATGATACTAATCCCAGAAGAGGATTCTACTGGAAAATCTAGAATTGTTAGATGCTACAAAATAATAATGGAAAATTATTATCTGGATGATAAATGTTGAGATTACAGTTGTCTTTATTCTTAATTATACAATCCATATTTACTGTTAAAAGTCTTTTTGCAACATTTTCGGGCTTTAAATACTTCAAATGTCCAAAAGTCTCATCAATTCTCAAAACACTGAAATTTATCTTTCCCCTTTTCCGGTACAAGTCCTAGTTAGAAAATCAGGTGGTTTCATAGCCCAGTTGAAATTTAGAAATGCTTGCAAAAGGGTTCTTCTCATCTCCGATGCTCAGCTGTCAGTCGAGGTAAACAGTGCGGGAGGTTTGGATATTAATAACGGGGAGAATAGGGCAAGGTGTTTTCTCTCATTAGGCTGTGCTAGAAGAGGAAAAGGGTCCATGAAGGAAACAGGTGGAAGCAGCTCAAGGATTAATACCTACCCCCTAAGGCTTTGGGTTAGAGCCCTATTTAAACCTGCAGAAACCATCCCTACCGCTGAAGGGGGTTTATATAAACTCTCGTCCTTTCTAACCGATACCCGCAGAGCACATGCCCTTCTCCCTTAACCTGGAAAAACCTTTTGGATCTAGTTATTAATCATGACACGCTCCGGAGAATCTTTAATTAATTATTAACCAGGAACACTGTCGAGGAAAATACTCCAATGTGTGGGTTTTGGGAAAGATTAAATTTCAACAAAAAGGCATGCTTCTTGCACAATTCAAAAAATATATATATATTATATACACATTGGTGAATATTTACTCTAATAGTAGTTTCTGATTTATAAAATATTTATATTTTTGACTTCAAAAAGTAAAAAATCATACTTTAAGTAAAGATCTGGATGGAACATTTTATTTTAAGAAAAATAATGTTAATAAAGTAAAGAAGATAGTAAGAATCATTACTAAAAACTATGCTGCAGCTTTTTTTATTGCTGAAGTTTTAGCTTTAAAGTCACTACTTAAAGAAGAGTCAGGGGTTTTATCAAGTTCATTTTAATAGCTTTGTCTTAACTTCCTTTACTGTGAAGATTTCTGGGTTAATCGATATTGTTATTAAGTTTCTTTTTGTTTCTTTAAAAAAAAAAAATAAAAAAAATAAAAAATAAATAAAACTTTACTTTAGCTTAGCCTTAAGTTCCAAGAAAGGTAAAGACAAGAAAGTTTTAGGTAAACAATATCATGAGTTACTAGTTAGTATAGGTATTACTTCACTTCATTTTAGTTCAGATTAAGTTCTTAAATCTAATTACGTTGAAGCATACCAGTAATTATGTTTTAGCACAATGCTCCTTTTATCAGATCCCGAAAATTCATTAGTTCTCTCAAACAACACTGAAAAACTTAAGCATATGCTAACGCATAACATAACCAACATAATTTACCTATAATTGCTAAAATAATTGACAACTTAACCAAATATATATCGAACTTAATTATAGTAGTAATTGAGTTAAGGAGAGGAACTAATTGGAAAATACGTATACATGAATTTCCTTTATCATTTTGCAATTCTTAGGGAAATTTATTAGACTTTGTTGTCATTTAATGAGATATTTCATTTCCGAATGTCTTTTAACTCAATACAAGAATTAATGCTAAAGATAATAAGTTATTATTAAAGAAAAGGCCTAATGTTGGTACTTACTGTCAAGGGTCAATGTACCTATTTCTTTTAAGACACAAATGGTGAAACACAAGCCACGTAAATTCCTTTGAGAACTCAATAACTCTAAGTTGAGCTTTAAAGTTACTTAATGAGACTTAATATAATTAAAATAGACACCTCTCCACCGTAAGTAGATTTTTTTGTTGAAATTTGGAATACGCATGTTACCATAAGGTTAGTCGTTAGACTGTGTTAACCTTCTAAGCGTTCACTTGAAACGCAA
Organism: Gerris buenoi; assembly: GCA_001010745.2. Classification (NCBI taxonomy): domain Eukaryota; kingdom Metazoa; phylum Arthropoda; class Insecta; order Hemiptera; family Gerridae; genus Gerris; species Gerris buenoi. The sequence goes on along the minus strand of KZ651590.1, from coordinate 318,258 downwards.
GAACGCACTTGAAACCCAAGAGCGCACACGGTTGTAACTAATCTGGGGCTATCTGTGGCCTACTTTAAAAAAACCATCCAAATTTACTAACTAGATAGATGACTACTTTTAAAGATATTGTTGTAAATAAATGTATGTTTGTGCGCATGTGGAAGAGATTCACATGGGCGCAGAAAGTTTAAACTTATATGGGACCCTCAATGGGCTAATTATGACCATCCCAAGTTCATTAAAATCAAACTATTAGAAATTCATTTTTTATAAGTTTTTCGTAGTATTCATACTACGGAACGTTGATATTTTAATTTAAATCAAATTATAATTACTATTTATAAAGGGAGACAGACAGAGAAAAATAGACTTTAGCGCCGGGACTCGAACCACGGAGAGGGAGGTCCGTGGTTGAATGTGGTTGGGGTGTGGTTGGAGGTGGTTTGAGGTGGTTGGGGTGGACCGTACAAGTATATGACAGGTGGTTACACTAAACCATCAACGGGATCCAGAATTCTGACTCGAGGTCACATCGGAGCCAGAAATTCCGCACAAGGTCACATCGGATCCAGAACTCCCAAAAACATACTACTGACAATGTCTGACACGGATTTGTAGCTTCAAATGTTCGAATTCTGGGACCCGACGAAATTTTCGTTTTTTAGATCGATATAGCTTCCGTTACCTTTGGTAAGCTCAGAAGCAATAAATAAATAAATAACTGCGTCAATAACCAAAATGTCCATTTTACAGTCCGGAAGAAAATTTAAATTAAAAATATTTTACGTTGATAGTTCCATAATTATTCAAATCATTACTGTTTTTGGGGCTTGATTGTGTCAATTTTTGTTGTTGAAAACCGAAATTATGTAAACATCACAGTAATGATTTGTGCTTTGATTTTATTTTCTTACATACTGACTCTTTAAAAAGCCATTTTTTATAGTTCCAATTTAATCTGATTTTCAACTGTGTTTATTTCTTCTTTATAACCTTCTTCCATTTAAGTTTTGAAATTGTAAAGATGATTATTTGGTTGAAAGTTTGCTCCTTCAAAATTTTAATCCTTAAGGATGTAGATTATTTGATTTAAAACTAGCTCTAAGAATTTGGTTTATGTTAATCATTGGTTAATATTTTACTTCTTGTAAATTTCTGAGGTTTATTATTTTGTTTAAATGTAGCTTTTTCAGAATTATGTAGTTTAATTATCTGGTTTAAATCTAGTTCCTTCAGAATTTTGTGTTAATTAGCTGGTTTAAATTTAGTTCCTTCAGAATTTTGTTATTTATCTGGTTTAAATTTAGTTCCTTCAGAATTGTGTGTTAATTATCTGGTTTAAATTTAGTTCATTCAGATTTTGGGATGTTAATTATTTGGTTGATAGCTTCCTCCTTCTAAAATTATTTTGATAAATTTTGGTTGAAAACTGGATCTATATAAGTTTACTATTGAAACTGTGTAATTACTTTTTAAAGATTTAAATCTTCCCAAATATATTATCTATTAATGTATTTTACAGAGCTAACTTTTATCAACTAATATTTATCAGTGTCGGATAAAAATTAAGTTAAAAGAAAGTGTTTTTTAAAGTTGATTGTACCATCAATATTGCTCTAACGATAAGAAGTATAATAAAGAGAAAGAATTGAGCTATAAATAATACTGTAGAACTGATTCTATTGTATTGTTTAATTAACAATTCAAAACTAGAAATCTTCTGAAATTATATTATCTCGCTCAAATACGAAACATACTTGGGTGTAATTTATAGAAGAAGAAAAAAGACAAAGAAAAAAAAAAGAAAAAAAAAAATCGAAGAAAGATAAAGTTATAATCATCAACTATCTAATTTAGTTTTCCATTCTTCATAAATGTTTACTGACTATTTGCATTATATAGAATAATTTTAAGAATAATTTAATTTGTTTGAATGGGTTTGAAGAATAATATTTGTGATTTTTATCAAGTCATGCTTTATGTGAGATGAATTAATGGTAGTGAAAAGTTGAGAAAAAAAAAGTTATAAACGAATGTTGAAGAAGGTAATTCAAAACAAATTTCTCTTATTTGAGTTTGCTCAACTATTGGAGTAAGTTTGCATTTTACGTTATCTTAAAGACAAAAATAAATAAATAAAATTTAAACAAGATTTGTTGATTTTTCTTTTTTATCTTATGATATTTCTCTCTACTAATTATTCTGTTGTTACATTTACTTCTTTATCTCAGTCATTAATAGTTTTGTATTTCCTTCTTGAGTAAATGTACTTGCGTGATTTATCTTACTTTCTTCGTTATCTATACCTTACTAACAAAGAACTATAGTAACAGTGACTTAATTTAAAGATACATTTTATAATAGTGGGAGTGAATACTTATTCTTATATACACTACTTAACTTTTGAAGAGGTAAATATTAAAGAGTTGTAATGAATAGCTAACTTTATGTAGAGTAGGTTTCATAGACTAATCAATGTAAACGAAAAGATTACTAACTGTAAGGTGTTACTTTTTTTACAAACAATTTTCAGGTACTATTTTCTGTAAAGAAAGTATTTAATTAAACAGAAAAATACTGCCAATTAGAGTAACACTTAGCATTCTCTCAAAAAATAATAAAACAACCTGTGGGTCAGTACTCAGTTCCCTAAGTATCCACCGATTCTGAGCAAAATCTGTTCAGTAGGCCTTGAGAAATTAATGTTAATTGGCTTATCACGTTTGCGCATGCGCAGGGGCTACTATAAATCCAATTTAAATTACATTCAAGCGGGACTGTACAGGGCTTAACTAGCTCAATACCTGAAAATTCCATCGAAATCGAATGAAAATTGTGTAATTAGTGCTTGTGGCAAGGATCTCACGTTTGTTTAGTGGCTTCTATAAATCCAATTTTAATGTCATTTATAAGGGATCGTATAGGGCCTAACCCACGTAATTCCTAAAAAAAATGTCATCAAAATCAAAAGAAAAGTGTGGATTTTGTGCGATTGGCAAGGATTCTTGGACACACAGACTGACAGTCACGAAAACAAATTTTGTTCAGGAAGGTTTAAAACGTAAAATCAAAGTGGAAATATTGTTTTTTATAGGTAAGAAATGTGTACCTCCCAAAAGAGAACACAATGCTTCAGCTACTTTAGTATATTCAGAAGCAATAACATTATTACGACCTAAACTTTTCTGGGAATAACTTTCACTTTATGTAAACAACTCACGAGAACTCAAGAAATGACTACTAATGTACAAAGGATTTGGAGATTGATGTATGTTGGAGAATTATGGCCAAGCAGTATGGACCATTACCACAAGGCGGAGCTAGTCTAGGAGTGCGACTGTATCTAGTGATTAAGAAATTTGTAAGAAAACCAATTACTAGACTTACCTGAAGAATGATGAGTTGAGGTATAGGTATCGCGGTGGCGGTAGCAGGGTCACCTTGAGCTGTGCACAGACGTCGTCTTCCAACTCTGTCTTTTCACAATTGGCGTTTGGCGGTAAGCGGTCGAAGAGGGATATCTAGCTCTAGCCTCGCCTCTTCTCCCGCTTCCTTCCTCTAATGTAGGAACCCGGTATAAGGGCCGCGTTTATACACAGAGGCGTAAGCCTAGTGATTACTATATCTCACAAACTCTCATCATTAAATCCACTAATGTATTTAAATTGGCGAAAAAAAGAACAAAATAGAAAAGAAACCAAATAGACATATTTTCTTTAGGCTTTGAAAAATTAGCTAAATGATTGGCCCTTTACATTTTATTCAGTGAAGGACAAGTTACATCAAAAATCTATCTGTGTTTACAACAAACTATAAAATATTGTTTTAAATTAATTTGTATTTTTTTTTTGTTTATTCAGGTTGGCAGTCCAAGTAACAGAATGCTCATGAGTGATAAAATACTGCAGTGGAGTTTCCTACCCCTTGAACTGGAGTTGGAAACGATTCACTTCACTAAAGGCCAGCTCATACTCAAATGTACAGCAATAGTTTCAACGCTCTACCGAGAAACGTCCGAACTAAATTTAGGACCTTCAAGACGGAGCAACGAACCAGTACCTGAACGAGGTAATAAGAAAAAATTCAATTTTAAATAACCTTCCATTTGTATTAGGGTTGGGATATCGAATGAAATTATCGATATTCCTGATATATCGAGAACCTTCCCGGCTACCCCTCCCCCCAAAAAAATCGCCAGGGCAAATTTTCCCTCTATTGAGCAGAAGAGACATACAAATGGTCACTGGCTTCCGATTTTCGATATTTTCTAGAAATATCGATGTAGTCGATATATCGAAAGATCAATATCGATGTCCCATCCCATTTTTTTTATAATAGATTTTTTTTAAGAACATCTGCCAATTTGTATGATTCATATTTGTCTTTCGTCCTACCTCTGGTCCAATGATCATAAATACTATGAGTACAAATCAAGGTATAATGCTATAAATTTTAAAGAATATGAGAGTTACTGAACATTAGGGTGTTTTCAATTTAGCCATAGAATGTAATCCATAGACAGTTAGCCCATAAAAGATGTGGGCTAACTTTCTTGTACTAAGAATATGTCATTAAACTCAGATGAATTCTTTTAAAAATAAAAGTGAATAAAAATAGAAAGAAATTAACTTCTCCAACTCTCCTAACAATCAAATTAGTAGTTTATGAGGGTAGGCGTTCTAAAAAGTGTAGATGGAAAACCAAATAAAATACATGAAACGAAGAATGTTCGTGATATGTGGGACACTTTTTTTTGTTAAGGGAATTATGAATGATATAACAAATAGTACGCATAAATACGACATATTGAAACAATTACTTCCAAGCTTTCCGAATATAACGGAAGCTATGACCATCGTTCTGAAAAACGCAATTGAATTGTCTCCGATTTAAAAGATTCTAAAACAGATATCCGTTTTAGACGTCTGAGAACATTTTTGGTCCCGTGAATGTCGGTCAGTCGTCTTTCATTCAATTTTTATGAACCAACATATCTTAATATCTTACTCGTTCGATTTAAATAAAGTTTTGATAGTAAGTCATTGTCTTACACATGCGCTCAAACGTACATTTATTATATCTTCAAAAGAACTCAACTGATTTATTAAAAAAATGTGTACTGCATTAAATTAATTTTAACCACTTATACGCATATTAAATGTTCCTAAATTGTTATAAAAGCAATAGAAGGTCGGGGAGGGGATGAGGTGTAAAAACATGATAAATAAAATACTTGATTGGATGAGAGGAAGCCACGTGCCCCACTAATTGGCTGAGTATTTTTTATATTAAAAAACCCTAATTCTAACAAATACTTTCATTTAATTATTTAACCATTTAACAAACACCAGTTGAATGTGTTAAGAAATTGATTAAATTAATTTTTAATAGATTCTTTAATAGATTTTTAAAGTTTTTCGTACAGATTTTTAAAATTTTAAAACAATGGATTATTATAATAATATCGTAGAATTGAGTTTTATTGATGCAAGGGTCTTTCCATGTAATTTTCTCTGCAGCACGTGGTAGAGTTCTCTCATATTTAGGGTTATTTTCACGGTTAAGACCAAGTAGGAATCGATTCTTTCCGAGATCTTACTCTACTGAGATACTGTTTTAGGAAACCCAACCACTTATTAAATAAAATGAGACACTAAAAATATAATATCGTTTTGAACCTTTTGAACGTTTAAAATATTCAAAGCACTTAAGACCACAGGTTTTCGAAGACCGTGTATAGCGTTTAGAAGGTCTAAATGTTTAATAATGTTGAAAGTAAACCTCGTTAGTGTAATGCAACCAAAGGAAAGGAGAGTTCCCTGGAGTATTAGGCATAGGTGTGTGTGGGAGAGAGGATGGTGGGGGGATACTAAGTGGACACTATTGTTTTAGGAATTGGAGACTTAACCGACCCTAAAGCGGTTTTACTTCTCTGGTGCCTAGGCAAGAATAGCAAATACTAAGAATGAATGTATGGATACAATACGGGAGGTTAGGGTTGAAGTCTGGAAGAGACACTTTCTTGAATACGGTACAACGCAGTCCGAGATGAACCGTCCCTTCTGATAAATAACGGGGTATGGTCTTGAAGCTTGACCCATGCTGAATACAGCATTAGGCAAGCCTAGAGATGAACCCTCCTCTGATATATATAACTGTTGCAACTCTGACCGTACTGGAATAAGGTATCGCCTTCTGTAATGTCTGCTATCCTTTACTACGGGTATAAATCCTTGATGGGCATCCCGCATCTATTCCTTCCAATCTTCCATCTTTCCTTTGTCTTCTTCGACATATACTTTAATCCATTAGGCAATGAGCAGACATGAATTTTTATTTGTCTGACTTTGCTATTTGTATTTTAGTAGCTCTTTTGGATTGTAACATTTTGAACAACAGCAGCTTTTTTCACTAATTTAACCCTTTCCTTCTATACTACGTTTCTTATTTCATGTTAACCCTTTCCTTCTATACTACGTTTCTTATTTCATGTTTTACCTTGAACTCGATATTAAATTTTTCTGCTAAAGCTCATGCTGAGTTTAAAATGACTGCTTACTAATAAGCTATTCTAAAACTATTTCTTTTTTTTTAAAAAAAATTAATCAAACCTAGTTTTATAAATTATTTTTATTATTATTATTTATTTATTTATTTTTTCATTTTTACCCCTGAATTCAATATTATATTTTGGCTTCCAAACTTACCGGAGGAACGGAATAAGTGACAAAAATATTTTTTTTTTATGACTCTGATTTTATAAAATACCAAAACAGAAATCTGTTTATGATATTATAAGGGAAAAATTTTGGTTTTCTTGTCTGTCGCCCTCAATTTTTGTAAACCAACCTATATTAAAAACTACACGTCCGATAAAAATGAAATTTGGCTGGTAGATCATGATTAGCCCATTATTGGCCCCATATAAGTTTCAACCTTCATCGCTCATTTGTTTCTCTTCCACATGCGCACAAATATACTTTATGTTTATTTATTTATTTATTTACACCAATATCTTTAAAATTAGTCATCTAATTGTTATTAAATTTGGATGGTTTGCCGAAAAAAAAAAGCCGCAGATTGCTCTAGATTAATTACAACCGTATGTGCTCTTGCATTTCAAAGGAACGCTTAGATGACATTTATTAACCCCTATTCCTTCGAAAGTACTCTTCTGATTTTTAGAAAATTTGGATGATTTGTTGAAAGTGGTCCGCAGTTAGCCTGAGGTTAATTTCAAAAATAGCATTAATATTCTAAATCATTTAAGCACATATGAAACAATTTTCCTCTTAGGCTTAATTTAATATCATTTTATACATATGCCTGTCGTGCCAAATACAACCATAAAAGTATCCTTAATAACATTAGATTATTGGTATCAAGTAATTTGATTTAAATATTTTTTGCTAATCACTTTCTAATCTCCAATACACATTATTTAATATCATTATGATATTTACAATTCATAACATTGATCATAATATCGCTTGACACGATACGGAAAATCAGTCCGAAAAAAAACTGTGTAGAAAAAAGGATCAAATAAATTTGTCTTTTTTCCAGAAGTAAGTAATATTGTGTTGGTGATCGGATTAGAATAGAAAAGTCAATGGATTTCCCGGATTAGGTGGTTAGACGCATCCTTGCTAAAGTGAATTCTAATTTCAGTACCTCATCGAGCCAAATTTGGTAATTTATTTTCCCGCCAGATATCAGGATAGTGACATAGTGATATACTGATAAATGATTTACTCACTTTTACGTACAGTTTTCAAGCGCCAAAGTCCCTTATGTCAGTTCTTGATATCGTGGAGATAAGCTACTCTGGTTCTGCGCATGGGAACAATAGACGGGCTTTATTTAAAAATAAATAAATAAAAAAAAAATAAAAAAATACATGAATAATTATATTTATTAGTATGCAGTCCCCTGCATGTACTTATTTTAAACGAAATATAGCCGTTTCATGAACTAGTTCTACACTTTTATTTAACCCCTCACAGACCCAACACTTTCAAAATGAATAGTTATAATATATTTTGATATAAAGAGATATTGGCATTTTTTTACTTTAGCATCCCCCTTGGTTCGAAACAATACTCCGCCCTACAAAAGGCTCAAAGGTTTGTGTGTTTGTCTCCCCAAGTTATTAAGACTTTTGGGGCAGTTTTATATTTAACATTACTTCATCTTAATAGTTGATTAGACTAAGGGATATGGTCACAATTATACACAAGTGTGACATTCCTTTTTCCCAATGTACAATGGAATAAATTTCCCTTCGTCTTAATAGTAATTTAGACTGAGGAATACATGCTACTCTGTATATGTTCCTTTGTCTAAATAACTATTAACACAAAGGGATATAGGGGGGTGCTGAAGTAAAAAGGTACCGAGAAATTAGTAGTACTTGATTTATTATTTAAATAATCGTGGTTATTTTTACAGTTTCAAATAATCCGAAAAAGAGTTTTTGGAATGTAAAAGTTACAAAAAAAGAGAAGAGAGAAAAAAAATTAAAAATGGGACAATGTTTCCTAATTTCTCTTGAGACCCACCCTTCATTTTCTATTATTATTTCTATTTTGCTCTTAACTTAGTTTCATTTTTTCGGGCTTTACAATCCTTGAACTAAGAAATAATATGGAATTTTCACCGTAGATTTCCTCTGCCAACTTTTCTTCTCATCATTATTAGCATATTTTCTTATAATAAGTAGTACATTCAGATAGAAAGTATATTGTTGGCGTGAAAATTCGATTTTAATTTTTAGGACGATTTACACGTTTTAATGTCCCCTGAGTCAACATAAGTTAGTTATAAAAACGTCTATCTGTTTGTTGTCAGTATTCTGCAGTCTATAGACGCGTGGAGGCTAAATTACTGGACTGATTTCTATAAATTTTAAAATTGGATATGCTCAAAAAAATCATACTCCGAGTTAAAATCAAGAAATTGTTTGGTTAACATTTGGGACCGTTTTTTATAAGGAAGTTTTTGTTCAAGCCTGGAAGTTCTTCTTAATACTCCCCTTATAACAAACAGAAGTGTGATATTCCTTTGTCTCGAAGTACATTAAAATCAGAAGTGCGATATTCATTCCCAAAGTACGTTGGAATAAATCCTTTTGTCTCAATCCTTATATCCATTTATATTCTAAAAAAAAAAATTAAAAAAACATAAGGGAAATAACAATCTAAAGAAGTACACTGCTTACTAACTGTTCTGTAAATTTAACTTAGAAATAAACTGAAGAAGCCCAGGTTTCCTCGGCGAAAGCTTTGTTAAACAAAATAAAAAATTAAAAAGAAATTAAAAAGGACTTTAATTCCAACAAAAACCTTACTCCAGATAAGAAAACCTTCAATTAGAAATAAACTTTTGGTTATAATTAAATGTTATTGTTGGTTCCAATGAACACAAAATAATTCGAATAGAAATGCATTGTACATGACAAATTTATAAATTTCAGTATGTATGTACTCTCAATAATTTAAAATCCATAGTAATTGATGATTTAATAATTTTTAGATTTGTTGAATTTTTAACTATATGTTTCTGACTTGTTCTATTTGTATTTCAGTTACATCATGGAGCAGTTGCAACGTTCCAAGATGTTCCATACTTAGTATCTATCTCTGTCTACTGATAATGATGATAAGGTAGTCAACGATACACGACAACGCTTAAACTTCATCACCTCGGCAAGCCTCGCTATTCCACATCCTTGTATATAAGACGTGTACAGTATCCTAAATATAAATAATGTTATATTTGAATAGGTAAAAGAATAATAATTGTTACTACATTATTAAGACGAAAAATAAGTGAATAATAAAAAATATAAAATAAATAAGTAAATAATAATAACGATGAACGTGATAACTACTTATATATTCCTTTTACAATTGGCATTAACATTTGAAAATCAGATTGGCCAACCTATTTGAGCAAAAAAATAAAGCCACTAGGCCTGTAAGAGAGATGGTGCCTGTGAAATTTTTATTTGCCTATAGTTGGCCCGACCTTCTCGAATTTAAAATTCAGTGCTCTTGTTGGTTCCTCTCCAAATTTTTTTATATTTTCCCGCGCTGTCAAAAGTGTATACTAATTGTAAAAAGAGTTTAGTTCAACTTTTGGCTACCGACAGCCTCGTTGAGACTCATGTTTTGATGTTTCACTGTACAAGGAATTTTTTAAGTAAGGAACATTCGTTTGATAATTTTAACGTCAAATGTACTTTTAAATATACCTCCTCAATAAGGTAGACATTTAAAAGAAAATAGAAAATTTTGTGTAATATAATAAAAATAATAATATGTCATGTGTTGCATAATTATAATTACACAGGGAGCTCATTCAAGATGTGTTAATTATAAAATTTCTATTATAACACATATTTCATATTATGTGTAATTAATTCTTCTATAGATAAGAAGATTATTTATTACCTTTATTGTGAACATGAGTAAAATTCATTAAAAAAAAGTGAGAGAAAAATTATAGCTATTATTAAATATGGAAGTAGATTATTAAGAAAGAATTGATTATAACATCATGGGGTGATCAATTTGTTGTTAATTATAATGAATCTTAACTATTGATGTAATATATGCTAAAAAGTCATGTACTGGGGCTGAAAAAAATTGTTCAAAAGCTCATTTCAGTTTATTTTTGTAATTAACCTCTTGATTTTCTTAATGGTAACAAAAATTTAAATTTGCAATTACTACAAACTATATTTATATATGTATGTGCAGATGTTCAAGATAATTCATATAGGAGTATATATATCATTTACTAAATTTAATATCAACGGAATTATCATGGGTTAAATAGTCATCTTAAATAACCTGTATGCAAAATGAACTCAAGTTGGAGGATCCGTATAATGTGTATTTATAATATAAATTTCTGAACCCTTTTACGTTAGGTTTACATCCTCGGCATAAGGGTTCCGAGGATGATCTCGAAATCCTAAAAATGACAAAAGTTGAGACATCGTAGAGATGAATAAAGATCCTGTCCTGTAATAACCTATGCTGTTTATTAGGATGTAAAGTAATAATGCCGAATCCCCCTTACTGTAATAATCTAAGAAAAACTGTATGATCAGGAAGTAAAGAAAAACTGAATTATCAGGAAGAGAGTACCTTTAAAAGTTTTACTTAAAAATTAAATACTATTGAAACCAACATAAATGTTTGCAAAGATATTAAATAAAGAGAGGTAGGCTATTAAGGCTCTACCTTTTTTAATCATAATTATCCTTAATATCTTCCAAACAAACTCACTGGCAAAATGAAGATATACATAAAGGTCATTTCTGAGATGTCAGATTCTAAAATAGAAATAATAAATTTCTGTCGATATAAATGATAAATCTTATTTTCACTTTTTGTATAATACTATCCTATAATGATTTTACCCACTTTGTACATACTATTTCTATATATATTATATATGTACAATTTGGATTTTCCTCAGATTGTTATTTTGTTTTCACTCTCTTATTACTATTATATGTTCTTCATGAAAATTGAAATGTAATTTAATATTTTTTATCTGGTTAACTGCAGTTAATATTTTAGAATTTAAAATGGACGTCTTTAATTAGCCGTGTGGTTTTATCCGTCATATTTTAATGAATGAATTTTAAGCTCTCAGACTAAACTAAATAACTGACTAAAATTTATATATTTTTTTTACAATTTTCCAAATGTTAATTAATAATTATCCTTATAATTTGAGTTCTGACATTATGTAAATTCTCTTTTATCTTAACTAATTTAATTCATTAATTTTGGAGTTTGGACACTGGAATATAGTGCCTTATATAAAATGTTTAGTTAAAAGATTTATTGTAAGTACTATTGAGAGAAACCACTGCCTTTGTTAACGAGATGCTGGATAAAACTCCTCTAGATTAATCCTTAGCTAGGTGCTCGTGTAATTGTTCTCTTTGCAGTTCAAGTTCACTTTAATTGTATGTTTCCAGTCTTTAATCTTATACTGGATAAAATGAGTTTGTTCAGCGCTTTTGACGCGTTACAAATTTAACACTGGTTCTAGTTAATCTTTAATTTGTGGCCCTTGCGAGCGATCTCTTAACGTCACCACAAGTTGCCACATTGTCTTCAAGTTAAGCAATCTAGGTAACTGTATGGATAGCACTGACAGAGAAAGTTTTACCATATTACTTCTTATAAAAAGCTTAAAGCCCTTGCAAGCGTTCTCATAACGCCGCAATATTGGCCTAGGTTGAGGCGATCTATATAGCTGTACATAGCGGTCAGTCTTTCCTGTGGCAAGCTACAGGCTTCTAATGACGCCGTGTAAAGTGGACCTTTAATATTAAAATACAATTTGTATAGATGTGCGGACATTTTTTTTTCCATTGATCAGAATAGTCCAGAAGATATCGTGAAAACGTTTCTAACTATAAGTGTCAAACTAAAATGTGACTAACATCAAACAAAAATTTTGTATATGAGTTAATCTTTTGATGTCTTTAAAGAATATGTGGTTGGCTAAGTTTGTCTGCGGAACATAGCTTGGCAATAGGCATTTGAAAGTGCCTTTCTTTCAAATTTGAAATTTCTTTTTTTCAAACGCGGGTTTGCGGGACATGGGTATGCTTGGCAATATGATTTTGAAAAAAAGTTTAACTTATATACCAAATTTCAAGTCAATAGCGTCAGTAGGTTGGGAGATATAATCCAAGTTGCGACGGACGGACGGACGAACTACCAAAAGCATAAGGGTTTCTAGGACGACCTCGAAACCCTAAAAACAGACCGGTGGAGAGCGGCCATGTCCCACCAATCATGGTAGACAATGTAATTTTCATGATCCTGAGTACAGAATTAGTCAGTTGACCGAAAATCAAGTATATTTTAGTTTTCCACATGGTAGTGGACTTAGGAGTAATATTTGGATGACCAACCTATGAAGTGAGGAAATAACATCAACTTAATTTTCAATCTTCTAACCAATTTTGCACTCAGAATCATGACTATCACGTTGTCCACTATAATGGGTGAATCATGGCCGCTCTCCACTGTTTTTTTTTTTTTTTTTTTTCAAATACCTATTGCCAAGCTGTGTCCCGCAGACGAAGGTGTTGTCGGCTACCTTTGTTTGCGAAGGTAATGTTAAAAAGCACTAACATTTTTAGCTTGATGCTAGTCAAACACATTTTTGCAAACTATCTCCTGTACTAGAAGGAATTTTGGATTGTGAAAGAGATTTAAATTTGACTCCATCCGAATACACGTTAAAAAAAAAAATAATAATAAAATAAAAATAATAAGATTAAATTTCCAAAGTAATTCAGGAAAATTAAATTGCTAAATGCAATCATAGCAATTTTTTTAAATTGCTATCTTTCTACTAATATTGAGTAGTTTAGTCGGATATGGGTTTTATCTACATTTACACAAAAAATGCCGGTTATTTTCACTCCATTTCCCTTTAAATTCCAAGCAATTGCATCTATAAATTAGTACTTTAATAGGCACGTTAAAGAACCCCCCAATAGCTTGGCTACTAATAGTAGTTTTTAAAGAAAGAACAACTTCTAACTACTGTATATTATAAAGCCCTAATTCTCCGGGAGTTATTCAACCAATGCTGTAGAAATATTGGTACAACGAGTTATTAAAGAATTTTTCTTTGCAATCATGAACCAAAAGACTATTTCCCAATAATATTTTAAATTTATTCATTCATTGTAATATTTTAAATTCAACATCAAAAGCATCATTTTTATGGTAGCCCTTATGTAATACGTTCCGCGACAAAACTATATATTTTGTTTAACTATTTAAGAACGTGGATAGCAATAGTTAATTACTTTATTGTATTTGCAGAATAGAATGCTATTATCCATTTATGACAGGGTATTTTGCGAAAAATAAATGTAAAAAATATTCACACCAAAACCGCAATTACGTGTTTATTAAATGATAACAGTAAAGAAGGTACATTATCAAAGGTAGTAATGATCAGTAACAAACATCCTTCAAAATATTATACACAATTAGATATGAAATATAATCATAATATTTATATCAACACAATACTTTTAGAAAAAAACAAACAAAAAAAAAAAAAACATCAGAAAGACTGTTAAAGAAAAGATAAACAATACTAAAAAATGTTAAAAATAATATGTATATATCAAACATTCATAAATAAATGAACCTATAAATAGTATATAAAATGTATGTAATTATAAAATTGTAAATAATAAATATGTAATATTATTTAAAATATGGAGTGTGTGGAAATCCATGTGGTATTAGTGAAACTTCTTACGACAGGGAATATCAAAGATTGATATTCAAAGTGAATTTCAGTTTGTTTTGTTGTTTTGGTATTCATAAAAAATAAACAAATAATAATAATAATAAAAAAAANAAAAAGCCATAAGTTTTGGGACATAGAGCTTAAAATGTTTATGTTCAGATATGGCTTAGTTTGCTAGACAGGAAAATCTGGACATAAAACATTTTTAGCTATTTTCCAAGACTGTTTGATTTTATTTGTGAATATTTCCTGATATGGCAGGATTAAAAGCAAAATTAAGGCAGTATATCATCATAATATTACGATTGAACTCAAATAACTTAGATGGTAGCAATACAATTAAATAGTACAAGAAGTTAAAAAAAGAAATTAAGCTAATAAAAGAAAAATTTAACACTTTTGATAAACCTGATAAGGTATTTCTTTTATTTTTCAACATTAAAAGTAACAGAATAATAAAAAAAAAAAAAATAAAAATAAAAATAATAAAAATAAAAAGTTAAACTAGCAAATATTGTATATAAAAATAATAATAATGAAGCGTGCTCATATTGTCAAGTTCTGTATAAAATAATATAATAGCCTTGTAAATAATTGTTTAGCATATGAATAAATGCTCTTCGTATAGTTAAAAAAAAATATCAGAGCTTGCATTTTATATCTACTAATAATCAGAATATACCAAATAAAACACATAAAAATAATTAAATGCCGGTAAATTACAGAAAATAATATCTTGCAACATCTGTAATCAACAATTTTCATAATAAAATAATTGCTAAATATTATAAATAGATAATTAACTCGGATTTCAGGCTGAGGTAATCACATGAATAAATTAAATAAACAATGATTAATTACAGTTATAATATTATCTGAAAGTATAAATACATATAATAATTAAATAATATTGTACACCAAAAGGTTAAAAAAAAATGTCCAGAAATCATAATTATGTAAAAAGAAAATAAACAATAATGCGGGTTTAATAAAATATATATATAAATATTGCTTATTTAAAGAATAAACGATTTTATGAAAATAATTGTACATATATGTAAAAGAAAACTTTGACTAGTTAGTAAAAATAACTAATGATAATTTGTAGATAATATAACCGGATAATAAACTTGATAAATAATAACGATCATTGTAAATACTACAAGCATGTTACATGACTGTATGTCCAAATGTAAATAAAAATGTTTGTATACATTTTGTTTTATTTATTGCGTTAACAAAGAATTTTGTTATTATAATAATGTTTAAGGAGCCAAATTGGTCAATATATTTTCAAATTCTTGATTTATATGAATTTAAACTTTAATTTAAATCAAATTATAATTATTATTAACAATGGGAGATAGATAGAGAAAAGTAGACTCCAGCGCTGGAACTCTAACCACGGGCCTCTAAATTTCCAGCTTAGTGCTCTATCCAACTAAGCTACACTGAAGAATAATTTCTTCTGTTAATTAAGAAGTAGTTCTAGTTCTGAATTAAGCTTTCAATTTTCCACAAGTCTAGAAGTCAACAGTAACGACAATGGAACTAATTATAAAGTACCCAATTAGTACCTGTACCTTGTACAATCAATTAGATATTCATGTTTAAGTTTTTGATAGTATTCATATTAACGGAAAGTTTAAATTTGAAATTAAATCAAATTATAATTATTATTAACATTGGAAGATAGACAGAGCAAAATAGACTCCAGCGCCGGGACGGGAACCACGGGCCTCATAATTTCCAGTTGAGCGCTCTTTCCAACTAAGCTACACTGAAGAATAAGTTACTCTGTCAAGGCCGGGTGCACAAAAAGACGAAAGGTAAAGACGCAAAGTTTGACAGGGCAGTTTTTTGAACCACAGAGATAATGAACGAGACCACTCAATTTGAGACGTTAGTTTCACAAGTGTAAGGCAGGCCCAGTTTGTGGTGCTGCTCTACTCTGCTCTGTATTTCATTACGCTCGGTCTCGTATATTTTTCTGAAGTTCAAAAAACTGCTTTGCCCTACGTCTAAATATGCGCATGGATATAAAGTTAATTTAATTATTGGAAACAATAAATATTTGAGTAATACCTGATTTGTTTTGGTAATTAGAATGTTTACTTTAAGATGTAGTGAAGTATTCATTTAGAGTGATAAAACTATCGTTCACGTGGTAACGTTTCAGCCTGACTAGCCATTTTCAAGCCTGTAATGTGATTGAGGATCGTTAAATGTTGTGAAATAAATTAAAACATATACTTGTAACGGCATCGTTCCTTCGTTAAATATGTTTTGAGAATAAATAGGTATACCACCTCACTTACGATCACACAACTTAATCTGTGCATCATAGCACATTAACAAAATGTTCAATAATATAATATAACACCTATTACTTTTGTAAAATTTTATTTGTAAATTTTTATCTATCCTTAGTGTTATTAGTATTATTGTAATATTTTGTTAATGTGCTATGATGCACAGATTAAGTTTTGTGACCCTGGGTGAGGGAGATATGAGTTATTCTCGATCCTAAATTAATCACATTACTTGCTTTAAAATGGCTGGTCTGACCAAAACGTTTTCACGTGAACCATCAGTTTTATATGTTACCCTAATAGGATCCATAACTACATTTAAAAGTATTAAAAAAGGGTACAATTTTAGATTAAATTGTGTACTCTAAGTTTTTTGTACTTGAATTCATTTTTATCCACTTACATTAAATACTTAGGTTATCAGTCTTTTTTTTTATTTACTTCTTGACATAATTATCTGACAATGATTACGATTACTACCCAAAAACGGGTCATCACAAAATATATATTAGGGTCACAAAGAATCTTTGAAATTATCTAGACATAAATTTGATAGTGCTTTTTAAAACAACAGTATACATAAATAAGTTCAATGGAATTTAAATATAGGAAAAAATTTAAACGAATATTTAACATATTGATAATAATAAAGTGACAAAATTGCTAAAAGCTTTAATCCTTTTTCTTATACACCCGACAAAGGTTCATAAGCCCGCCAACACGAGTTCAGGAAATTAGTAGGCGCTTTAAATAAAACCAATATAATTCAAAACAGACACAATTAGAAATTGAAACAGTCATTCAACATCATTAACCGTAAAGATGTTCAGTGTGCTCTCGGTTTTTTTTTGTTTTTTTTTTTTTTAAATAATAAAACAGCCTGCTGTCTTTCCTTTCTAATCTAGTAATGATTTTAGCAGGATTCAGGAACTTGGACAATGTATATCTCTGATGAAATCATAAGGCAATAAAATACATTCACAATTGTGTCGCAGCATCGACAAGGTTGATACACTGATAAAAAAAAGTCTTGAGTCACGTAAATAACGGGATATCCGTGAAACATATAAAACTGTACACACTAAAATAAATACGATTAATTTTTTATGATCGCAGTTTTAGTGGTGTCAAAGATTTTACCTTTTTGATGCCACGAAATGTAGAAAATAAAAATGGCTATTTAGTACTGATTTTATGAAAATTATAAATGTAATAAGTTACCACGTTCATATTAACATTCATGTGAATAACAGCAAACTTGTGTCTAAATCCAAAAACGTAAGTTATACTTAGGTGTGAATATATATATAATTAAATCACTTCTTGAAATGTGCATTACTAAAATAATTTCTAGTGGTGTCAAAGATTTTACGTTTTGTTATAAACAAGAATAATTGATGTGTTGAAAGAGAGACAGGCACGTAAGTACAGCATGACACTTCTATAGACTGTTACTCCCCTTATAGAAGACAGAAAGAAGCACCAATCTACAGAAGGTATACAGAGTGTTCTTATTTAGACTATTAGTTAGTAGTAGTAGTGAGGTCCTAGTACTAGATGGGCAGACTGTTAATTTAGTCTGTTACTCCCCTTATAAAAACAAAAATGTGATATACCTTTGTCTATAAGTACATTGGTCTAAACATCCTTTCGTCTTAATAGTTATTTAGACAAATTTATGTAAAATAAGTATATCAATTTTATTTCAAAACAAATATAGGGGAGTAACAATCTAAAAAATGTAACTACATAATATTTAGATGTTAAAAATAATTTCATTTTAATTTTATTTGATCTTTCTACTTTTAACTAGTCAAAATGACCAAAAAAAAAAAAAAAAAAAAAAAAATGAAATTGGGACAAATTTATATAAATGTAGTGTATTGATACACCACGTCCAATAATTCAATTACATTCATTTTAGAATATTTTTCTTTTCTCTGCTTCTAAGAAAATTTTATTTATTTTTATTTTTAGATATAACCCTGTAGGAAAGAATTGGATCTCAGGATATTACTATTCTCTTTCTGACTTCAACAATTCTCCCCTAGATAAAAAAAAAGGGGATTTGAACCACTTGAAAATATCCTCCGGAAAAGAATGTAACCACTTATGTTTTATCTATAACTTGGAAAAAGTTTAGCTCGCAATAATCTAAAATAAAATTCAGCATATCTTGAGTGCTTTTACAGGTTATAGTGATTCTAATTTATTTTTTTTTTTAAAGGAATGCTTCAGCAAGAAGATTAAAAAAGTTAGAACTAATTACTCACTATTATTGATAATAAAATTTATTTACTTATTCCCATCTATAGTAGGAAAAGTTATGTTTTCACCCAAAAAAATTGTTTTCGAAATTCCAACTGAATTATCAGTTTTGGGTGCCTTAAGATCTCCTGAATGGATTTCAGTGTGACGACTGAGTGTGTATGTTGTCTTATCATTGTAGCGCCAAGGGTAATTAACTAGATAGTTGAAACTTGGCAAAAATATTAGTTCTTACTTTTAGTTGTGCCACCCGGAAAATCAACAATTTCCATCAATTTTGAAATTAAATGTGCGCAGATAGTTTGAATTAATAATAGAATTATTTTTAAGCTATTAAATCATCCGCATTACAAGCTTCTAAAGTGTATTGGCAGAATTTATTGTAATTATTGTGATTTTTTTATATAAATATACACAATTACTTACTTACTTACTCATCCGCATTTATTCATGAGGTGTATTTAGAAAGGAAAACATTGTGAACAGGTCGACTAGTGTTAGAGCGAGGGGACTAGCAATAGCTACGTCTAACCACCTCTAACTGGGGATTAAACTGGGTTCAATGGTATAAAACTTGGACTGTAAATAGGGTTCTAAGAATAACTTGTGCAAGGTAAAATAAGACAAATAATGAAAACAATTAAAGAAAAAAA
>KZ651590.1:259792-281037 GCA_001010745.2 Gerris buenoi | reverse complement strand
TTTTTTATTCTACTGTTTGTGTATTATAATAATTATTAATAATTTACTCACAGTAGAATGAAGAAGTTCATTATTATTTGTAGTCCTTTTCAACAGTGTCTCAGGAGACGGCTATTTTCTTCCGGAATCCTTTGATCTCTGGAGATTATAGATGATAGATTCGGCGATTTTATTCCTCTTCTATCAAATCTTCAGTGTTGAAAATTCCTATCACTTGAAACAATATTTTTATTTTTAATAGGTCCGATCAGTTAATTGTTAACACAAAAATTGAAAACTTTTTAACTTTCAATTCTGACTGGGTCCTACCGACTGCGCCAGTTTCGATAGTGATCCAAGAAAAATAGTTTTTTAAAAAAATTATTTTATTAGAACAAACAATAAATGATGTGAAACATTAAGTTTTTAATACTAGAATGTCTGCCACTTCATAGCTCGCAGATCTTATATAGAAAACAGTGAAATGCTACGTCGGTAACATGTTATGGTATTAGTGTGTTTACTCAGCGTTATGTTGGAATATAACAAAGGTAAGATAGCTGTATAAGTAGATAAGTAGACGATATCGAGATTTTTGAGGTGTTCCACTTCAAAAGTTGAGTAGTATATATATACAGGGTGTCCCAGCTAATATGAAACAGCGAAATATCTCCGGAACCATGATAGATAGAAAGATGCGATTTTCAGGGTTCCATAAAGGATAAAAAGGCGCTTCTAAAACATATATGCTCAACATTTTCCGTGTACAGCAGAAGTGTATATAAATTAAAAAAAATTTATAGGTTGCCAAATTTTTAGGACTGGATTTGAATTCTATGGCTAAAAATAAGAATATTTTACTCTAGGAAAAGTTTTGCTCCGAGCATTAGTTTGCCTTCTAGAGAGCCCTGAACTTGCTAAAATATAAACTTGAAGTCCATTTTACTGCTAAACTAATGGATTTAGAAAAATAATTCATGAGACAAAAAATTCTTATTTTTAATCATAGAATACGAATTAATTCTTAAAAACATTCATTATTGATTTTTTTAACTTTTTTAGCCCTGCTGAACACCTTTTTTTTAGGTAAAAAACAGTTACATAAGGTATAATTTGATATTTTATTTAGATTCTATGACTAAAAATTAGAATTTTTCGTCTTGAATTATTTTTCTAAATACATTAGTTTAGCCGTAAAATGGACTTAAAGTTTCAATTTTAGCAATTTCAGGGCTCTCTAGAAGGCAAACTAATGCTCGGAGAAAAAAATTTCCAAGCGTAAAATATTCTTATTTTTAGCCATAAAATTCAAATCAAGTCTTAAAAATTTGGCTTCCTATTCACTTTTTTTTAAATTTATTTAAATTCCACACACTTCTGCTTTACACAGAAAATGTTGAGCAAATGTTTTAAAAGCGCCTTTTTATCCTTTATCGAACCCTGAAAACCGCATCTTTGTATCTATCATGTTCCGGAGATATTTTGCTGTTCCATATTAGCTTGGACACCCTGTATTTTTAATTTATATTATGATATTAATCAGTTTAAAAAAGTCAATTTAAATCATGAAATGTACGAATTAGTTAGATTGTAGGATGACCTGAATTCTAGCGGAGAGATAATGTACTACCCAAGCATTTGTCTTCTATGGTTTTTAAAGATTATATTCATTTCCACCTAATCCAGACTTTTTAAAAGTTAATGAAGATTAATTATTTGAAATATAAATTTTCAAAATAATAAAATAAAATAAAATTGTTGTTTCTTTATATTATATTCAATAAAACTCGAATAGAAAGTTTATTCACGAAAAAGTATGTATTCTGTTATTTCTCCTGTATATGAATATTTGAAATTTACAATGGAAATAATGAAAGAACATTCTATATGATACGCTGTATGAAATAAATATTATTCGTTACATTTAGACATTGTTATTTGTTACATGAGGGTATTTTTATATGCGTATCGATTTGCATTATTCTAGGAAACATATCTGTTCTGAACATTCCTAACGAGCCAGAAATTTAAAAAATATTTGAAACAGGTATCACTGATAAAATGAATTCAAAATAATACGTTTACTCTACATTTATTTTTTATGCCTAATACACAAAGATATTTATTTCCATTTAAAACCTATAAAAAAAACTTTGATTAAAAAGTAGGATGTTATATAAAGTAAAAATTATTTCAGATAGCTTATAAAAGTGCTTTCGACAAGTTATAATTCTGGGAAAAGATAGGAACCTATTACGGATTCTATAGTGAAAGGATGCTGAGGTGAGCTGAAAGTATATCGCATGTCCCAACACGGTTTTGGAGCTTCTTCTTTCCGGAGTGCACTCCCATCATCGACGCGCACATTATCACGCTCATAGGGGAGCTTCATAAGTACGTGGAGTTGTAGTACCGGTATGCAAGGTTGCTGTTTGTAAAGTATGTAGCCAAGATATATGATTTATCATTGATTCCAGCAATGGAGATGGTCATCATGGGGAAGACATAAACGAGCAATTGTGCTACAGACTATGCAAAACGAGAGTTACTGCGTTGACAGCGCGGTAAATCGAGAGACACACAGGATGGCAAACCTCTGAGGGAAAAAATAAAGCCACTACATTTACCTTCTTATATGGTTATTCAGAGTGCAAATCTAAGCTCACATAGGCTCACCAACTACTAGTTTTTTTTACCATTTACCCATTTACTAGTTTTTCCCGCACTTTCAACGCACTAACTCTCGTTTGCTTAGAATAATACTATAATATAGAACGAGGGTCACTGATGATATTGAAGCCAACTTTGGAACTTTGGTTGTGTACCTTATCTGCGTTCTAAAAATTCATTTTTGTAATTTGTGACGTCATAACTCTAAAATTATTTGCCTTCGGTTTTTTAATTTAAATTTTTTATTAAATTATAATTATTGATAGTCAGTTTAGTTTATTGTAATATTTTTGTTGCGTTTTATCTTATTTTAGCTTGAAATATGCTAAAAATAATGTTTATTGTATCATGCCGGGCGAGTTGAAAAAAAATGACGCCAGAGTGAAACGTATACAATAACCAATGGCAGGGCTTGTTTTCTTGACGTTTGTGAGCGGGCTTTGAATAGTTACTAAAGCGTGGCCAACCTTCTCCAGCTTAAATGAAAAAAAAAGAGTGTTGTTATGTTGGTCCTCTGGTCTAAGGGACACAACCTCTCGGCAAAAGTTGGCTTCAGCCTCATCAGTAATTGCTTAGGATTTCGATTCTATGCTCCTTCTGTACATAGTATTATTGTATGCTCGTTTGGCACACACTGTAGACATATGGCATCTAAATATATATTCTTGAGGATAAACAGTAGCGAAATAGAGACCTCTAACCTTAATCCTAAAAGGGCCCGCTCAGCTTGGGTTAATATACCATTGCCGACGCGTGAGGATTCTTTGCATTCTTTGTCCGACAGGGATAAAGCCAAGTTAAATAATGTTATAATAATAATAATAATAATAATAATGTTGGTTCTACATGTGTGTTTGCAGAGCCATTGGTCTAGAAGTGCTCTAATCTCATGACTGAGATTCGTTCGTAAAAGGGCTGTAGAGGTTTTATTTCTGAAAGAGAGAATAAAATTACTCACATCGACCGAAGGGAGGATGGAGTTTAACGGAGCCAGAGTACAAAAACTTTTTGTGGACCGACGGTGCAATTTTAAGTTTGAGATAACCATCCCAAAAGCAAGTCACACCCAAGGTGCAAAGATTAGTTTTTTTTTCTACATCTTAATTGTATAACACAACTACAAATACAAGTTATGGTGTCACCGTTGTTATGAGAGTTTTAGCATCAATATTGTTAATTTGGCTTGAATGGTAGGAAAAGGAGATCATCCAATGGTCTTGAGTTAATGGTGCTTGAGGAAACGTATATTATAATTTTGCGAGGCTATCGAGGTACGCTTTCGCATTATGGCCTGGTACTCTGTTAATTGAGTGTGAAGCAATGATTAATAGTAGGCTTTTAAATTTATAAAATGTTAATGCTCCATAATTAATATCTATTACACCCAACTGTTAATTCCTCTTAAAGGACCCTGACCTACCCCATAGTAGGTATACGTCAAAATGATTCACTAAGTAAAGGTGGAGACGAGTACAACAGATTCTAGCTCAAACCTTTTGGGCACATGGGAGAAAGAGATATTTACAATCGTTACAACGTAGGTTAGAATGGCAGATCCCTAGGAGCAGTTTACAACATGTTAACTCTAGTTAACTCTCTAGTGACGAAAAGAAGAAGAATTCCTCTTTTTTTCACTCTAGTGACGAAAAGAAGAAGTCCTCTTTTTTCCACTCTAGTGACGAAAAGAAGAAGAATTATTCTTCAACTTTACTCACGATTAGCGAGTTTGTTTACATTTAACATAACTAATTTGATGTTTATTTAATAAAAGCAACTGTTTGTATCGAGTTTTTTTGTGAAAATCATTGAGTGATTATGAAGAATATGAGGAGAATAATATCCTTCCGAAATAATTATTCGACACAAAATACAACTAACGAATTGATGTCATCATTATCAAAAGAGAAATACGAGATTACATACAGGAAGTTTATTATTTTTTTCTGCATTTATTATTAAAATCTAACAATCGTAGATAAAGTACGGTACGCAACTCGTGCGAAAACGGCATTTTGCATTGCTTTTGTGGTTTTACTACTACTCGACGCGTAATGTACTATAATTTAGCTGTTGGAGTTTATAGTTTAGAACGGGAAATAAATAAGCAATGATAAAACAAGTAGAAGAAGGAAGGAAAGAGGAGATAAATAGTTATAAGGCTGTAGATTATAAATAAATTTTAGTAGAACGATGTTCGGCATTATTTATTGTATGAGTATCAGTTTGATTAAATATTATCAAAACAATTAACAATAATTTACTAGATGCAATCCCATTAGATCATTGACCTGCATTCTAGTGGAGATATACTGTATTATCTAAATCTAAAGGGATAATAATTCCAGAAAATCCCGTAAGGTTGTGCTAGCTGTACTATTTCACGACTTCACACCTCACGTTTAATTCGCAAACCTGAATATATCATATACTTTAAAAACAATAAATACAGTGCAAATAAGTTAAAAATAACAAATATTTAAAAGAGATAAAAGACACTTCCGGTTGATTTTACCAAGCTTTATTTTAAAATTGCTTAAAAACTCATTTATGGGATAACGTATTCTTAGATTTAACTACAGTTGAGATAAACTGAGGTGTAGGAAACAAATATAATTAAAAAGGTTAGGAAGTAAGCAAGATAGTGTTCATGTAGAATTTAAAGCGAAAATTGGAAGGCATACACTTGAAAGTTTAATCTTAGAGCATATGCAAATATTTATTGTATATGCATTATCCTTATTTATTATTATGGTTATAGTTCATATATCATATAATATACTTATATTTTATTATGGTTTATGGTGAGTCAATATGTTGTGACATAGTATGGTATAAATTTAAAAAAAAAATAATATGGAGTAAGGAAATAGTATGGAGTATGGATTAGTTGAAATTCCAGCCTTTCTTTGTCGAGTCTTGTTAATGCTAATGGATTGTCAGTGGTTTTTCTTGCAATCTGCAGATTGGTTTGTTTCCTCGTATATTGATATTTCTGTGGGTTAGTCCTGTACATCCAATTCAAAGTATTGTCAATATACTTTTGTCATGTTTGCTTAGTTAGAACCTCTAGTAGTAAATATTTTAGTTTAGTTTATGCGGTGATGGTGAAACTTGCTTTCCAATAATTCAATATGTTAGATCTCATAGCACCGTGTTAGTCCAATTACTCAAGAATAAATGTATCACCAGAAGTCAATAAATTTTATTAACAATTTAGAGAAGTACACTACTATTTCTTTAAAAAGATTTTGCTTCCGAATTTACCGAAGGTAAAAGAAGCATTATTAAAAAAATGCTAACACAGAAATCAATTTCAGACATAAGGGACCATTTCTGTTTCCGTGGTGGTCTGTCAATTTTGCGAACCAAAATAATATCTTAAAAACTACTCGTCCGATTTTAATAAAATTTGGGTGGTAGGAAATAATTAGCCTATTGTTGTTCCCATATAAATTTAAACATTCTCTTCCACATACGCTGAAACATACATTTTTATTTATTTTATTTACACCCATATCTTAAAAAGTACTCATCTGACTATGACATTTGGTTGGTTTGTCAAAAGTAGCCTGCAGATAGCCAGGGTAATTTGAACTGTTTGTGCTCTTTTATTATTTATAAACTGATACTTTAATTCATGAAACAAAAAGACTACCAATTTAGATGGGCCATAGTTTATTGTCCATTATTGTCAAATTTTTATAATTGTTTCCCCTGGGACGACTGGGAATGGGAACTAGATTGAGGATGACTAATCACCGTGCTCGCTATTCTGTTCATTTAACACCGATGATCATCATATCAAGGGGAGGTGTTAAATAGAGGGTAACCCTCCCCCCCCCCCATCGGGTTTCCTCAATGGAACCAATTACTTGGTAAATGTCTTTGGGCTCAATTTGGGTTCAACCGTTTGAAGTAATAATATGTTTCTAAATAATCATAGTGCAATAGTAAAGGTCTTTTGACTGTTTTGCTTTGCTTTTCAAACTGTACAACAAATAGCGATATCCAATTATAGTCTTACCCTCGCCTCAGTGTAATGTTAGTTTAAGGATTTTCATAGGATTAGACTTTGAAAGGAGTGAGTTGGGAGAAACGTCGAGATCCTAAGTTTGACTCTAAGTAGAGATTAAGGAGATAAGTTTTAGAGCTAAGATGTCCAGATGGGAAACTCTAAGCGGATAATACCCCTACTGGAATACAATTAAAGAATTATGACAAATTTTCAATTTGTTTAAACCAACTGCATTCATTATTGTTTTTGTAATTATTTTTTATTTATACTTTTATTTGGGAAGATTATTTTGCTTCCGAGCTTACCGAAGGTAACGGAAGCTATGTGATCGTTCTGAAGATCGAAAAAATTTTAGGTCTCCGATTTCAAAAATTCCAAGACAGAAATCCGTTTCAGACATCAGGGAACACGTCCAATTTTAATGAAATTTGGGTGGTAGGTCATACTTAGCCCATTGTTGGTCCTATATAAGTTTTAACCTTCTGCGCTTATTTGTTTATCTTCCACATGCTCACAAACATACATTTATTTACAGCCATATCTTTAAAAGTAATTATCTGATTTTTATGAAGTTTTTATGGTTTGTCGAAAGTAGTCTGCAGATAGCACCTGCCTAATTTCAACTTTCTGCGCACTTCAAATCGTACTAAATTAATATGTCTTATACTACAAAGCCTCATGGCTCACTGACTCATTGACTGAAATTAATGTTTACCCACATCCAGAAGAACTAGAGCCTTGCGGTTTGCGCCATTCGACGCGCAACGTCCACATTGTGACCCAAAATAATTATAAAAAGTTCACTTTTCCCCCTCCTTCCACCCTTAAAAAAATAAAAATGGGCGACTTGATTTTTAAGCTGGTTTGAGAGCTTATTGCAGCCAAACGGTAAGTCGTACTAGAAAATGAATAGCACAAGTGGTAACTGCTTTTAAAAGATCTACAACTTTAGTCCTATGAGTTTTTGTCGAATCATCATCGGTTGTACCTTAGATGGTGACGATTTTG
Source organism: Gerris buenoi (assembly GCA_001010745.2). Lineage (NCBI taxonomy): Eukaryota > Metazoa > Arthropoda > Insecta > Hemiptera > Gerridae > Gerris > Gerris buenoi. Next base: position 273,365 of record KZ651590.1, on the reverse strand, counting down.
TTATTTTTTGTTTTTATTTTTTCCATTTTAGTCTTTGAATGACCATAGATTCTATAATAGTTGGCCGATTTTATTTCTGACTTCGGCGATTGAATCTCACATTAATGCTCTTTAAATTGAGTATATTTTATTTCATTAGTTTATCTTACTTGCTGAGAACATGAGAGTAAACTTTTTCCTGTGCGCCGTGTCTCGTGACCACTTTTTTTGGTTTTTAATATTGTGTCGTATATCATTTTAAAGGCCTTGAAATGTACATTAAATCATCGGTACTTTTGTACCGATTTATAATTTTGTGGTAGGTTAAAGGGTTTAAATACGTTTTTGATACTAGGTTTTCTATTTATATGTATTCATTAGTTAAATGAATGCCCTTTTGTATTGTTTGTTTTGTAAAAATATAATTTTGGTACCTTTAACGTACAGGGGTACAAATGTTAAAGTTAATCATTTATCGTGTGATGTATATCGTTAAAATGCTCTTGCATCGTAGGTCATTTTTTGTTATATTCTATTTTGTGTTATTTTTAGTCTTGTTTGTGCTATTTTTAGTCTTGATGGTGGGGAGGGGGGGAATTAAAAAAAACCTGTTTATTCAGAGGTTTCTACGATTTGGTTGCAGTTTTATATTTGTTTATAAAATAAATTATAGATGCGTAACTTTTGGTGCTTGTTGGAGGCTTTGTTTCTTCAACAAATGTTTAAATTTCTCCGACTTTATTAAATATATACTGGAACAGTGCCACGTGGTTCCAACTTTTTGATATTTATGGTATTTTTCTTAATTTGGTCTTTTCTTTGCGAGGAAGCTATGTGCCACATTAATTGGCAGAGTATTTTAACTAGCATTGCGCATAACGACCTTACGTAAAAGACCGGTAATAAAGTTACTAGGAAACATTTTTTGGGGAAAGAACTTGTGTAGACTTAATCTTCCAGAAAGAAACTTTAAAATGACATGTAAACCCTATTTAAACCCTGTCATACTTGTTGGACAGTTTTTAATTATAGTTACATGTATTCTTTTCCAACTTTATGATCATTAACCCTTGAATGCTAATGGTAGATAAATCGATGAGCACAGTTTGCCTTTTAACTTTACACGCTCGTATGTGGCAATGATAGAGTAGACCTGTCAGAGTAGCATTAGAAGTCTTTTTAAGCATTCATTCATTTTCAGGTTATCTCCCATCGAAGTATCTTTGTCAATTCGACTATCGTGTAGTAATAAACTGTAGTAAATAAATTGGTCGTCAAATGAAAGAAATATTAATATTTTCATTCCAATTCAGTAGTAGACATATTTATAAATCTACAAAATTCGCCTAACAATAAAATTATTTTATAAAAGAAAATGTTTATACTTGCATTCTTGACACTTGGAATGTTTTTAGGCAGTGTTAAATTTTTAGGCACGCTGGACTGCTTGGAATTTGATGAAAAAGCTCTCTTTAATTAAATTTATAAGTTCCACCTTGCTTATTGCCTCTTTTATGCTTAAATATTTCTTTTAACTAAATAATTATTCATTTATTTTAATTCTTTAGACAAGTAAAATGTATTATAAAATTATCTTCTAACCAAGCTACAGCTGTAATATATAATTTTGAGAAATTTGAAGACATTAGCCAACTAGTCTCGTACGCTTTACTAACGTTATCCATGTAAAAAAATAGACAATGTATAAAAGACACCATAAACAGAAAATTAGCCAAACAATCGAAAAAAGCATAGCACACGCTTATTGCTTTGCTAGCACTTCGAATTATGTATTTTGTTGATGTAGAAATTATATATTTATAAGGACATTCTTATTTTTTACCAGATTAAAATTTCATTTTGACTAAATTCAGTCTGTGACAGTCTGTCCGTTCTTTCGTCTATTCCTCTTTTAGCTTGATAACATAAAAACTGTAAATAAAAATGAAACTCCTTTTGTATAATTTTTTTTTTATCTTATAAGGAAGAGTAACTGATTAGTCTGTCAGTTTTATAACTAGTACATATGTTACATTAGAGCAGAATATACTGCACGGTTTTATTTAATCAGTGTTACCTCAGTAAATATTAAGTAGTATATATGTTACATTAGAGCAGAACTAACTGCACAGTTTTATTTAATAAGTGTTACCTCAGTAAATATTCACTAGTACATATGTTGCATTAGAGCAGAACAAACTGCACGGTTTTATTTAATCAGTGTTACCTCAGTAAATATTAACTAGTACATATGTTACATTAGAGCAGAACAAACTGCACTCTTTTATTTAAGGCCTTCACAATTTTCTACTAACCCTCGGATTATGGATATATTGTAATCAGTAAATCATTACTACTATATGCCACAATATGATTTCTTTTTTCACTAAACCGGATTTATTGAGTTATTTAACGTCGTTATAATAATGAAATTGATTCAAAAGAAAACTGTTGTCTTATTAAGACATTATCTTAAGGAGTTTAGAGGGGATTCTAGAAAATTATGAAATATTTATTACTTAATTCGTTGATTAGCTAGCTTTAAGTTATCTTTTACGGTTAATCTGACAGCGGCTCTAATTAAAAAGTGCCATGATTCATTACTTTATAATATATTGCTTTGGAAAGGATTTATAAATTAAGGAAAATGAATAAAACTAGTTATTAGACGGTAACTAGTCTCTGGTTTCTTTACAAAGTAATACCATTCTAAATAATTTATGTATAATATATAAAGTACATATAAAAACTTTTTATTGATAATTATATTTTTATAATATAGTATTTTTTATTATATACAATATATATATTTAATTTTGATTTTTATATTTTTTGTGCTTCTAAGGTTACAAAAGGCAAATATCTGTTTCAGACATTAGGGATCATTTTTGTTGGCGTCCTGTCTGTTGTTGGTCTATCTTTCAACCTTTATGCAAACTTAATGAACTTTGAAAGGGGGATCTTAATTAGCCCATAGTTTGCCCAAAATAAGTTTCAACATTCTTTGCCCATTTATTTCTCTTCCACTTTCGATTAAAATCTTTGTGGCCAACAACGACAAGGTGTCTTTCCTTACATAAGTAATAATGTAATTAACTGATTTTTTTAAAACTGTAATCACCAAGCATGAACTTATTATTTCGCCACTGGTTTCAACCGAGAAAAGATGTAATAAACCAGTCTGGTAATAAACCGGTCGGTCTGTACTAAATGCAACAAAAATAAAGAAGTAAATTCTCATGCTAATACATAAATATGTTGTAGACCTTTGTCTTTTAAGTCTAGTTCACTTGTCCACTGAGAGATCTAGAGGTGCAATTTGCAACAAGTGACCTCTAGTAAATATTCTTATGGTACTAAATTATCAATCTTGTTGAACGTGAATATCTAATAATTGACTTTTTTCTATTTGATTTAATGAAAAACGTAAAGAAGAAAACTATTTTAAAACAAATTCGAACTTGTTGTTTACACTTCATACGGTTTACTTTCGAGGGTTTCACCGAAAACTAATTACAGAAGTATTGCTCGATGAAATCTGTTCTACCTGATTATTTTGCTGCAGTTGTTTTCTTGAAAACTTTCATGTCGGGGGTGAAGATTAGTTTTGTCAAAGTTTCGTTACTCTCGACGAGATATTATTTTGTTGGAAAACAATTTTCGTCTTCCAGATATTTCCTTTCGCTAATGGTAATCTAAGTAGAAAAGTTGCTCACTGTCGAGTTTTCTCTACCGTCGGTGAAAACCGCTCGGGAAAAACGGGACAACTTGCTCGCGTAAGTTTTGTATTTCACTATCGTCTGGAAGGGGTGGGGGAGTCGGGAAAGGGAGGATGACAAAAGGAGTCAAAACAACGGTAACTCACATAAATCTAAAAGCGACTGCAGTAATAATTCAAAAAGAAGATGCAAAGCGAGTACGTGGTTCCCTCTGACGACTCACTTATCAACCCATTGATAGATACCGTGCTTCTAAAATTCTCTTTGGAGCCTTAACGAAACTATCCTAAAACTGAGAGACGGCTTATCCTGCAGCAATTCATCGCTGAAAATAAGCACTGGAGTCACGAACACCTCAGTTATTATATCAATTTCGTCCCTTATTGTTCCATGAATTTGAAGCTTGATAATTATTAATCAAGGCCATTCTTAGTTTTAAATATACCTAAATTATAAAGATAATGTAAAGAATGCTGTTTTCAGGGTCGTCTAATGTTGATCAACGGCTGTTATCAGGATCGTCTAATGTTGATAGCGGCTGTTTTCAGGATCGTCTAAAGTTGATAACGGCTGCTTTCAGGATCGTCTAATGTTGATAATGGCTGTTTTCAGGATCGTCTAATGTTGATAACGGCCTGTGTTCTGTTGGTAGAGGATAGTGTAGCATAGGAAACTTTAAATAGCTTTTTAATACACCTCATAATGAAGCAAAAATCTATTTGCATACCTTAAAGAAAATGACTTCATGACAGACCTCTAAATATTAAATATATATATATGTATATATATATCCTAAATATCATTATTTCTGATACATATTCATATTTATTTTCTATAACAATATTTTATCTTTATTATAATACTATCTTATTCTTAAATCTTATTATTGCTTATACTATTTAATGAAAGTATCTTAAAGCTTATTATAGATCATTTGTAAATGGAAGTTGTAGAGGAGCTAATGACTAATGGTTAAGCACCTCAAAAAAAAAAATAAATAAATAAATAATTAGAAATTCTAATAACGCAAAATTACGAGTAAATTACTATACCTTTTGAAAGAGGTTTTTATACTACGCTATAAAAAAGTAAAAAATTAAATGAAGTAAATCACAAACCTCCAACAAGCCTAAAGTAGCAAAACTCGCTTTATTTCGCCCATTCCGATGTAAATATGTACTTACATAGGTCTTCTTTTTTATAAAACACTTTAGGAATGAAGACAGAAGTTTGAAATTCTTCTAGTAAAATTAATGCTTGGCCAAACCACAGCAAATTCTAATGAGCTCCCTTGCCAAGACATTTTAACTTTACATAGTTAATTTTAGAAAGGGTAATTCCCACAACAATTACACTGCCTACTAATGAATAATTCAGTAAATTACCTAATATTACTCAAGAGCTAATAACATTTAATTATAAGATAATTTCCTACAATAACAACGTAGAATGTAGGACGTTTTCTATGGCGCTTCTTTATATTGTTACTCCCCTTGTATAAAAAATAAATAGAGGGTGTAACAATCTAATGAAGGTGCACGGAGTGTTCTTCTTTAGATTGTTACTCCCCTTATAACAATAGAATAGTGATATTCCTTAGTCCCAATGTATATTGAAATAAATATCTCTTTATCTTAATAGTTATTTAGTCAAAGTCATTTATATCTTTTAAAAAAACTTAGGGGAGTAACAATCTAAAGAAGTATGATTGTTTGGAAGAAGTGAGTATTATTTTATCAATCTTCTAACTACACTTTGAACAAAAATTTATATTCTAACGTCTATCATGCTTTCAAGAGTAAAGAGCAGGATGGAATCGTTATCGAAACATTAGTTTATTTACAATTTATACGAAATATAAACATTATAATCTTTGTTTAGATGCGTAGAAAGAGATTCTTTACGTACTTGTATTCATTGCGATTGCGCGTTCAAAATGAGGTGAAGAATTCATTTTTTTTTTTACCTAGGGCAGAAAAAAAGAGGAATTCTTCACCTTAACGCACGATTAGCGATTCTGTTTACATTAACCAAAACTTATTTGCGGTTTGTTTAATTAAAGTAACTATATATCGAGTTTTTAGTCAAAAACAATGAGCGATTTGTGATTATGACGAAAATGATCAGAATTAGACGCCTCCCGAAATAATTAATTCGGCACAAAATACAACTAATGAACTAATGCCATATTAATCAAAAGAGAAATACGTACTTATATGCAGGAAGTTTATTTTTTCTGTATTTAATATTAAAATCCATAATCGTAGATAAAGTACGGTACGCAACTCGTGTACAACCTGCATTTTGCTTTCCTCGTGTAGTTTTACTACCCTTCGTATCGCTCGGGTGCAAACTCCTCACTCGGATACAAAATGTTTCTTTCCACGCTAGACGCGTAATATAATATTTTGTTAGTATCTATAACATCAAATGTTAGAATTGTAGCTGTGTTGAAAAAAAAAATCTGCTTGATGGTTTAGTATGGCTTACGAGCAACCCTAACTCTGAAACATTTTAGTTAGACGTATCAATATTTTTATTTTTTATATATCATAAATGTGGCAAACTGTGAATTAGAGATAATTTGGTATTTATATAAGTATTACTATTAATGAATATAAAAATAAATATTCACTTATGAAAGAGTTGAAATAATCTTTTTAATCTGCTGCATAATCAATAATAGAAATATGCCAGACATCGTTATTATTATAACTTTTTATCAATACTGCGTTGTAGCAAAAGAGGGATAACCTCAGGGTTTATTTTAACTCCATTCTGTTTTACATGTTAGCATCGCTTTCAATTTTTAAATCCATATTGCATCTGTAATGAAATAATAATTTTAAAAAGCCTTGCATCTCTTTAATATCTGTACTTTCATTTACAGTTATTTCAAAATGTTTACGTCCATTCTTTTTACCAATTATCATCATAGATATATTTTATTTTCTTATTTAATGCGCAGAGTGTAAAGCTTTAGTTTTATGTTTTATATTCTTTGCGAACTTTTATGCTTTTTTTTAACTTCCTTGTACTTCAGATAGCTATAAAAGAAAATATTTTACTTTTAAATTGTATATTTTACCTTTTCCAATACAACCCACACACCCTTATCACTTATCCGGATTTTAAGGAATAAGACTATCAAAAAAGAAAAATGTTTAATTTATAATTTTAATACAACAGATTAAGTGGAAAAAGGAGGGACAGGATGGAAAATTTAAATTATTCATATCATCCGAAATTAATAAATAAAATAAAAAATCTGTTTTTGTTTTGGGTTTTTGACCATCACTGGAAATTTCAATCGCTCCAAAAAAATTGAGAGAAAAACAAAAGATAGGTTTGTGTGGCGAGTAACCAATATCTCTTTATTGAAATCTATTGCTTGATGGATTTGCCTCCAGGGTGGCTACGCTTCACAAGCCATTGAGGATTGGGGATAGACTATTGGCTTGTCCTCCTGTCCTACACAACTAGCTCTTTACTTTTAGATTGATTTATTGCCAATAAACATGAATTATTACGGCAATTATTATTCTTTTTTTCCTCGTATTTTTTTCACCAGTGAAGGAAGAAGAGTTTTCGGACCCCACCCCCCCCACACCCCATTTACATAAAGTATAATTTTTCGAGAAGAGAAAAGTACATTACCAAAAAAGAACAACTTTTTTTGTTATCATAATGTACTTGTTCTGTTATAAAAACAATGAAAGGGTAATTCATTTAGGATATTATGTGAGTTAGTATATCTTCACTTCTAGTAAATGTAAAATTAATTACGGGGCTAAATTACATTATGTAGTCGTTTTAGGGTTAAGACCATTATCTNGAGGTGAGTTTAATTACGTGAAAAAATATAAAGGTAACTATAACCGCTATGTAATCAAGAAGGCATTGCTTGTTGTCCACGGCGGGAAATTTGCTTCGAGTGAGATGCCTAGTAATTAAATTAGTATCTTGTAATAAATCAGGCTTTCTGGCTCTCGTTCATCTTTAATAGGTAATTAACATTTAAATTATTGTTTGGCAACCTATTATTCAAAGCCTCGTTTACACGATAACACTAATGTCGCGTCGTTTAATGTCATGACACTGCTTGACACTCAGTGTCTTAGTATAGTGCGTATAGTGCCGTGACATCTACTGTTCATACGATGACACGGCACACTAAGTCGCGTGGACTTCAATACCGCGTATGTAGAATTTTTTGAAAATCATCGAAACGGTTTTCAAGAATTTTTTTTTTTTTTTCGTTTTTTCAGAGTTTTTGGGGGGTAGCGTCCCAAATTTTAGTTAACATTCATTTCGGGGTATGATTTTTCTAAACATGACTGACAAATTTCTTCAAAATCGAGCCAGAGTTTAGGCTCCAGGTGTCTGCACAGTCGACAGACAGCCATTATTTAAAAACCACTTGTTTGGACTCAGGGGACCTTTAATACCTGTAAATCCAAACAGAACAACATTCTAATCGAAGCGTGCTTAAGTGAGCTTCTTACAGTCAGAAAAATATGCACCCTGTCTGTCAGTAACATTTACATGTCCGAAGATAACGAGTAAAAGTTGACCATTTAGTTGAAATCATGTATCCATGTCCTTTTTACTACTCACGAAATCTACCGATGACGATAACTTGAGTAAAACATGACCGAGTTAGTTGAAAATTGGTACACATGTTCATTTTACCAATGCCCAGGCTAAGTTCGTTCAACAGAGTTATCAATCTAAGCGTTCAATCGCAGCTATCGCGCAAACGTAAGTTTCAAATATAAAATTAGATTTTTAGGATGGGAAAAAATTAAACCTTGTCTATTCAATAAGACAATCAACTTTTTTTAAATAATTTGTTTCAGTAAAACTATCACTGACAACACTATGAAGTGATAAAGGCCGCTAAAATTATTAAAGTGGGCCTAAACGTTTAAAATAGAGAAAACAACTTTTACCGATATCTTAAGTTCTAAAGTACAATTAAAAAAGGCATATAACATTTACACTTGATACAAACAGAAGTTTTTGTGTAGTGAAGTGATACATTTTATGATAGTGGTAAAGAATTTAGGGGATCTCCCCCACTATTAGGCTCTTTGTTACAATCGTACTCCTTAACTATCAAATCATGCAATTATATATTTTCTCAATATTCAATTCTTATTTATAACTATAGGCTCGCTTTACTGGTAGAGCCTCGCGATGCCTAGTAATTAAATTAGTATCTTGTAATAAATCAGGCTTTCTGGCTCTCGTTCATCTTTAATAGGTAATTAACATTTAAATTATTGTTTGGCAACCTATTATTCAAAGCCTCGTTTACACGATAACACTAATGTCGCGTCGTTTAATGTCATGACACTGCTTGACACTCAGTGTCTTAGTATAGTGCGTATAGTGCCGTGACATCTACTGTTCATACGATGACACGGCACACTAAGTCGCGTGGACTTCAATACCGCGTATGTAGAATTTTTTGAAAATCATCGAAATGGTTTTCAAGAATTTTTTTTTTTTTTTCGTTTTTTCAGAGTTTTTGGGGGGTAGCGTCCCAAATTTTAGTTAACATTCATTTCGGGGTATGATTTTTCTAAACATGACTGACAAATTTCTTCAAAATCGAGCCAGAGTTTAGGCTCCAGGTGTCTGCACAGTCGACAGACAGCCATTATTTAAAAACCACTTGTTTGGACTCAGGGGACCTTTAATACCTGTAAATCCATCAAAATCTCAAAAAAGAATTTTCGCGCCATCACAATACTTTCTCTTAACATGAGAAAGTAAAAAGGTGGCGTAAAGGTCGAAAGCTGACTCTGGGAATTTTATTTGTTTAGAGGCGTACATAACTAGACATTCAGCAATTGTAGCACAGTCATCACAGAATACTTTTAATTTAAATGGGTTAGGCAACCTGAAAGCTAGTTAACAGAATCTCCTTTAAACTTGGAATCGTGTGGATCTATCGATAAAGTGATTACAATAAATTTGTAAAAGAAAATATCACACTTTTGTACATAAAGTTTCAAAATTTAAAAAAAGGTTGGTAGCAATAAAGCAGAGTTACGGGGAAAACTTTTATTTACTTATATTCTATCGCATAGTTTCATTTCTTTACTTCGTATCCGAGCAGGCAAACATTAAATAAACTGTTCTCTAAATAAATAGTCACTTTTACTTACTTATTTGATATAGCTGGAATATGAAAAGGTCCGTCCGTTTAATTTGAGTTAAAACATTTAAAGGAAGGTTGTTGACGAGAGGTTTATTTGAGTTTGTACAATGTTTAAATTTCAAATACGTATTTACCCTCTTGAGATCTCCGGGGGTCATGTTATTGTGTGTTGATACGAGGTGTGATTTTATCTTCATGCCTTGATTCCCTTTTATCTTTTTTTTATCTCTAAACTATAAATTTGTTCATTTTTCACTTTGTCTTATTTTATGTTTAAATTACAGTCTTATTGTAATTTAAGAGTGAGGTTTATTAGTAAGTATCTTTTTTTCCTTTTAGTTATTTTTTAAAAAAGACAGTTTATTGTGGTAGTATATATGCCATGTTTAGAATTAAAGTGTGAAAGAAGATAAAAAATAAAAGGTAGAAAGAGGTGGAAAGATCGCTTATACGAGAGAGGAGTTTTCTATGAGATATCCAGGACAAAGAGTTACACGAAAAAGAGGCTACGGGTATTAGTATTTGGACAGAGTCATATAGGGTGAGGGTCGGTTGTAAAGGGCGATTTCTCATTAGGGCCGTGCGGGTTCTGAGGGCGTGGTAGGGGCAGACACAGGTGTGCCCCAGGCCGAATACGTGAGCCGCATAAAACATACGGAATGAGCGTTATGTAGGTACCTTTGCCCTCTTATACTCGGACAGGGTTAGGTTAAAAGAAAAAAGATAGTAAAAGGGAGGTTTTTTAGTTGTAGTAAAGCCTAGAGTAACGTCAAAGAGTAAGGTCAAAGAGGAAAAGCAATTGCTAGATTTCAAGAAGGTGCAATTGCCGAGGCGTTTTGCGAGATTTTAACCCGTGCCAAGGTTGAAAGGTTTACCTCTATGGGACTGACAGGGACGAACATAGTATTCGATATGAGGTCAACTTAGAGGATGTTTTTAACTTCCGGTGAGAATAAAACCTTTTGTATTACCTTGCTTAAAGGAATAACAAACCCGATGAGAAAAAGAGGATAAATAACTTTTAAACACGATTGTATAAGTGGAAAGGGTAAAACATACAATTTCAAAGTATAATATTTTCAATTTAAAGTTGTGGATCCATTTGAGTAGTAAGAAAAGGGCCAAATCTTTTCATTTTTGGCGACGTTTCGGCCTTGCCGGCCATTATAAAGCCTAAAACATAATATATTTATTGATAACTACAACATTGGTATTGAACACGAATAAAACATACAGTAAAGACTAGAATGAATAATTAATACCTTCCAGTTTAATTAGAGTCATAGAAGTAAGCACATTATGAGAGTAAAAATTAAAAAAAAACTATAATATAGGAACTAAACATCACAGGTCCGCCGTCTAAACAATTTTTCACTGAATCGCAAAACCGGATAACAATAAAACAACACAAATAATTGAGAACAACATAACAATAGATTAAGTAACATTAGATAAAAATTAAGCTAAAATTAAAAAGATATCACAGATAATGAACTAATAACCCAAATAGCCAGTGATAAATGCCTGTGTCACATGTAAACATCCTGTTATCACCTGATGTGTTTACGTTACTACAGTTTAGTTTTTATAAATATATTAAGTATAAAAATAAAAATACCTAATAAAATACGAGTTAGTAAGACTAGGATTTTAAACATAAAATTTGAAAAGAGGTGAGTTTAATTACGTGAAAAAATATAAAGGTAACTATAACCGCTATGTAATCAAGAAGGCATTGCTTGTTGTCCACGGCGGGAAATTTGCTTCGAGTGATCGAAGTATATATCACTGTAGAATTTGTTTAGAGACTGAGAATCTGTTTTGATATTGACAGTCTTGTCAGATTTTATTGCGATGTTCAGGGCTTCCAACATTTTTCTTCTGTTCGTTTTGGTCTCTCTCCCTATGATCTTTGTCTCTTCAAATACAAACTTATGATTGGTGGCCAAACTGTGATTAGATAGAGCTGTGTTCGTATTACCCTTATTTTGATCGTATTTGTGTTGCTCGATCCAATCTACAGTAAGTTTTCTTACTACCCAAATAGATCCAAAACTTTAAATTAAAGATTATTAAGGGTACCCTACAGCCAACCTACCTATAATATTTTCTTTTGTAGCTATCAGAATACAAGAAAGATAAAAAAAATGATAAAAAGATCGCAAAAGATAAAAAACAAGAAACAAAAGCATTACACTCTGTGCATTAAATAAGAAAATAAAATATTTATATCTAAAATCCGGATTTTATTATAATCCGGATAGGTAATAGATAAATGTAATTATTTGCATAACTTTTAATTTCAATAATATTTAGTGAAACCAAAAAAATCTGTCTGATACAATTTCATTCAAAACCTTTAGTTATACGAGTAAATAATTACTTGGTTTAATGATACATGTATTAGTTAGTTCAAGTTTTCGCAGTTATTTATTTATTCAATTATTTTTTAATGTTTTATTAAAATTTATTGTAAAATTACAACTCCTAGGAGGGAAATTGAATCTGGTTTCTTTCCATCTNTATATATATATATATATAGAATGCCAATTAGTGTGGCACATAGCTTCCTCGCATCTTATCACTTTATTGTTATATTAACATTATTGTTGGATTACTTTATTGATATATTGTTTATTGTCTAAAAATTATTCATAGTTTTAGCGATCATTAAAACTTTATAGCGGTGTCTCTGTTGGTTTTACAAAAAAATCGTCTTAATAAAAATGTTTGTCTATGTCTTTATTGTTTATTTATGTCTCATAAATAGATAAAGTTTGATTTTATCCCCCGGTCTAAAATTCCAATTTTAAATTTGAAGTTCACGTTTACGTGAGCGTTGCGCGTGAACGCTTGGACGGATAAGGTTGTCCAACGAACTCATCGTGGGCATTCCCATCCTGGGTAATATGAACATTTCTACCAAATTTCATTACATTCAATCAAGAATTACTCAAGTTATCCTCGGAAGTTTCATATTTCGTGGACACACAGACAGACAGACACGAGACCAAAAATGACCTCTGATGTCAAATATTCTTTGGACAGTTTTCCAAGAAAAAAAAGACGTATTTAAAATGGTTCCATTCCTGATAAAAAAATAGGGACGCAACAAAAGAAGGAGATTTGTGTTTAATTTCATAGGAATAGAAGAGTTTTGTGGTTCAAGCTGACCACATAGTAGGACCCTTATATAAATTACCGCTTTCCAGCATCGTCCATTAGTTATGAGGTGCTGTAAATCTTTTGATACAACTGTTTGCCTCTAAGATTTACAGTTGAGCGGCTCCAATAGGCCGCACCAAGCCCGGAGGCGATATGTTATTCCCGTATAAAATATTATGTCATATGCAAATTATTTTTTCCTCCCAGAGGAACGTAGGGCGCCTTTCTCCCTTTCACGCCTCAAGTATGAAAGTGATGAATATATATTTATGGAACCTAATTCTCTTTTTAAAAAGTGTCCTCATCCAAGAAACCCCCTAACACTTTTAAACACAGAATGGAAAGATAATGTGAATAAACACTGCACAGATTAATCAGCTGACATTATTTCTATTCTTAATTACGTCAGGTAAATACAAAGTATTTCGTTGGTTCTGTATGAAGTTATCAATTTTTTATCTGACTTTTCTTTTACTTTGGCACTCTCAGCTTGGCAATGTTTCATGTGCTTATCTTTTTCACATAGGTATATTGTTAAAAA
>KZ651590.1:237050-259467 GCA_001010745.2 Gerris buenoi | reverse complement strand
TTTTTTTTTTTTTTTTTTTTTTTTTTTTTTTTTTTTTTTTTTTTTTTTTTGTTTTTGTTTTTGAAACTTAACGTCTGCGACGGAGTTTAATTAGCGTTAGCAAGGAAGTAGATATGGTTCTGAACTCTTACCCATTTTGCAAACTGTAAATCAGTCAAAACTTTTTGAAGTTTTGAGGACCGACTACTTTGAGGCCGACCTTTCTCAAAACTTAACTAACCGGACTTAAAACTCATTGTTATAACCCTCGAACTCTAAACTAGGCTATAAGTTTTCATACTTCCATCCCCTCCTTATACTCTTGCCTTATAAAGTTTCATTTTAAACTTATTACTGATTCTACATTATTTATAATTATAATTAGTCCTTTTTATTTATAGATATTTCAACATTTAAACTACAAAATAACGATATTTAATTAATTGCTATCTTTTAGCATAAGCAGACGTAAAATTATATTTCATTTTTTTCTTTCTTTCTTTTCATTTTTTTTTTTACTATAAACCGAGCAGAAATATTTTGACAGGTTTTGGTAGTAAGTATGCAACTTCTATAAATACAAGTGGTCAAAATTGTCAAATAATACATTCATTGTCAAAGTAATGGATAAACCAACTGTTACAATTGATTACAATTTATAATTAAACACTAAAAACACTGATACAAGCAACCGTTAACAAACGCTTTGATAATAAGTGACTCAACAATTTAACACTGAACACGAGATGCCTATTTAAGATACAAATTTTGTCAACTGCGTTGCCTGTTGATAAAACAAATAAATAAAATAAAAAAATAAAATAAAAATAAAAATAAAAATGAAAAGCCATTTATTGCAAGAATTAATCTATTTACACTTTACAAAAAAATTAAACAAAACTTCCTATTAAAACCAAAATATAACCAAACAACATATTTTGTAAAAAATTAAATACATTAGTTTCTTCTCGCAAATCGGCATTTTGCCGTGGTACCTTTATAAGGTCGTGAGTTGCTTTATACAAGCTGATGTTTATATTTATTTACTATATTACATACATATTTTAATTATTCTCAATATCAGTTGAATATGATAATTAACCTTTCCTAAAATAAAATGATAACACTTCTATAAAATAAAATAAAAACCAATTCTCTCACTTTGTTCCTATATTACATCAGTTCTTGTATAGCCATACATCAGAATATACCTGTCTCATCCTACACCATTCTGTTCTATCCATGGCCACTCTCTGCCAGGTTGCTCCTCCACATGCTCTCCTCATCTCCTCGTCCCACTGTATAGCAGGTCTTCCTCTCCCTCTTTTACACTCCCTAGGATACCAGCTAATCATCCTCTTTGTCCACCTATCGTCTGTTGTTCTGGCAATAATATTGCCGATAAAACAAATATTGCCAGCAAAATATATTGCCAGTTGACGAGACAAAAACTGTGTTGCTAGAGAACGTTACATGGTTTTACAAGGCTTAAACATATTTTTAAAAAACTGTATTTTTTTTTCTAAAATCTTTCTCTAACATGTCTCTCATCTTTAATCATATTCGTCTGAGATATACTATATAAAAACCCTAAAGATTTCGGGTGATATCAGAACCTGCTAAATACCATGACATTTTTGTGTGTAAGGTGGCCGATTTCTAGTCCAGGGATGGGCACGCATAAAGGTCAATGAGAACCGCATGCCGGTGTTTCATGTTGTAAAAAGTCACACCACAGTTAAATGGTATTAGGAGAGTTTTATGTCGATGTCCGACATGAAGTAGACTCGCCTCTCACTGACCCTTTTAGCGAATTTTCGAAGAAATAAACATTGCAATGGCTTCAAAAATTTTGTATGCGAATTTTTTAAAATTATTTTCATGGAATCCGTTTCAGGCCATTCTGAATCGATCCCTAAATTTTAACACTTTTTTTATGTATGTATGTATATATATGTATGAATGTATGTATGTATGTATGTACGTATGTATAGTGTATAGGTATATGTGTCACTCCAGACGATATCTCGCCTTAGAATGCATTTAAAAATTTCAAACCAATTTCAAAATGTCAATAGTATCAAAAGAAAGGATGAATTTGTTGGCCAGAATTTTTGGAGTTCATTTAGGGGTCAAATTTTGACCATTTAGGGTCAAAAGTAGCATAAAATCGCGTTTTTTCCATTTTACCCCCCTTTTATATGAAAATATGATAAAAGTGTACATTACAACAATTACTGTACTCTTAAAGAGCTTTCCAACGATGTGCATCTTGAAGGGTAAATACTATTTTGACTTTTGTATCCCGTACCCGAGTGCATCCAAATACTTTTTTTCACCCATCGAAATTCTAAACCAAAATGTTTCTATATTATTATAAGCCAATAATACGAAGATTTCTTTGAAAATTCGCTTATTAAGTCATGGTGCATGACTGGACTTTTTATTAATATAACTTTTTTTCCCCACAATAGGCAGTGATAATGGCCTTTTGAAGGCTGTTTTAAATTTACGTGGAGAGACAGTATGAGTTATTTCTTAGCAATTATTGGTATGTTTTTGGATTGTTGTACTATTATCTATACTTCTAAATAAAGCGTGTTTTGATTTGGATGCCAAAGATAATGGCTTAATTATTTATAGATAATCCATGACCAAACAAGAATAATTAGTTAGTTAATAGTGACTTAATAAAATAGTTTACAAATAAGCAGACAGCATATTGAACTTTCTT
The DNA here is from genome assembly GCA_001010745.2 of Gerris buenoi. Taxonomy (NCBI): domain Eukaryota; kingdom Metazoa; phylum Arthropoda; class Insecta; order Hemiptera; family Gerridae; genus Gerris; species Gerris buenoi. The sequence continues at coordinate 256,754 of KZ651590.1, read as the reverse complement.
TTAAGTGATAAAGAACCAGCTGCGAATCGACTAAAAGTAACCGCCTCTGTAAACAGACATCGTTAACCTTATCTCTAGAAATTAAAAATAAAAATAGCTTACATCCTTGTCTGCAAGACAGTGAGACATTTACATGTAACGCTTTTGGTGTCGTTTTTTGGTAACGCTTTTTGGTGTCGTTTTTTGATAACGCTTTTTGGTGTCGTTTTTTGATAACGCTTTTTGGTGTCGTTTTTTGATAACGCTTTTTGGTGTCGTTTTTTGATAACGCTTTTTGGTGTCGTTTTTTGATAACGCTTTTTGGTGTCGTTTTTTGATAACGCTTTTTGGTGTCGTTTTTTGATAACGCTTTTTGGTGTCGTTTTTTGATAACGCTTTTTGGTGTCGTTTTTTGATAACGCTTTTTGGTGTCGTTTTTTGATAACGCTTTTTGGTGTCGTTTTTTGATAACGCTTTTTGGTGTCGTTTTTTGATAACGCTTTTTGGTGTCGTTTTTTGATAACGCTTTTTGGTGTCGTTTTTTGATAACGCTTTTTGGTGTCGTTTTTTGATAACGCTTTTTGGTGTCGTTTTTTGATAACGCTTTTTGGTGTCGTTTTTTGATAACGCTTTTTGGTGTCGTTTTTTGATAACGCTTTTTGGTGTCGTTTTTTGATAACGCTTTTTGGTGTCGTTTTTTGATAACGCTTTTTGGTGTCGTTTTTTGATAACGCTTTTTGGTGTCGTTTTTTGATAACGCTTTTTGGTGTCGTTTTTTGATAACGCTTTTTGGTGTCGTTTTTTGATAACGCTTTTTGGTGTCGTTTTTTGATAACGCTTTTTGGTGTCGTTTTTTGATAACGCTTTTTGGTGTCGTTTTTTGATAACGCTTTTTGGTGTCGTTTTTTGATAACGCTTTTTGGTGTCGTTTTTTGATAACGCTTTTTGGTGTCGTTTTTTGATAACGCTTTTTGGTGTCGTTTTTTGATAACGCTTTTTGGTGTCGTTTTTTGATAACGCTTTTTGGTGTCGTTTTTTGATAACGCTTTTTGGTGTCGTTTTTTGATAACGCTTTTTGGTGTCGTTTTTTGATAACGCTTTTTGGTGTCGTTTTTTGATAACGCTTTTTGGTGTCGTTTTTTGATAACGCTTTTTGGTGTCGTTTTTTGATAACGCTTTTTGGTGTCGTTTTTTGATAACGCTTTTTGGTGTCGTTTTTTGATAACGCTTTTTGGTGTCGTTTTTTGATAACGCTTTTTGGTGTCGTTTTTTGATAACGCTTTTTGGTGTCGTTTTTTGATAACGCTTTTTGGTGTCGTTTTTTGATAACGCTTTTTGGTGTCGTTTTTTGATAACGCTTTTTGGTGTCGTTTTTTGATAACGNAAATAGTACTTTTTTCCATTTTACTTGAAACGTTTTGGAAATATTTTTTTTATTACAGTTAGGGTTGTGAGCCTAAATTTGCATCTTCGAAATGACTGTTCGAAAATTGGTTGTTTTTCCAAAAAAATTGAAATTTTAAATATTGCTCTTGTTCAGGCCCAATATCGGCATAAAACCGCTCACCTACGAGAAAAGCCATAGGAAACGAAGTTTTAGTAAATTTATTTGGCTTTCAGACAAGCACAAAATGAAACCTGTAGACGAAATAGTTTTCCTGCAATCGTAAAAAAACCAAAAAAATCTAAATTTTATGTTTTAGAAAATTAGCCTAAACCACTTCCAAAAACAATTTTCGGGCATTTGATGAAAGAAAAATGTATGGAATCATGTTTTATGGTGGAACAGTGTAATTAAGACCATGTATTTACATTTAAAAGTTCCAAGCAAAATAGAAAAATGTGATATGTTTACCCTTCATAACTCCGCAATCCTTAACTTTAGCACAAAAATGCATAAGTCTATTTCTGTTCCAAATTTTAAATAGATTAATTTTGTATATAACAAAGTTAGCGCTAAACCTCATAGTTTTCGAGATATTAGCGAAAAACGATTAAAAATACCCTTTCACCCCCTCTTTCCTCCCCCCTCCCCATCAAACCCGACGCTGCAAGTCGTGCAACTTTTTATCACTTACTATAGTACTTACTTAGGTATAGAACAATTTGGCGTGGGGTAGAACTTTTTTTTTATGTTTGGGTTTGGACAATTTTTTATCTAATTTTACTGTACTATATTTGAAGTAAATTATTATTTCCGATAATTATTTTGTACTTAAAAAAAAATCGAACGATTTACACATGTATCATATTCATTATGTTTATCTCTAGATATAGATGTAAATAAATGTATGTTTGTGCGCAAGTTGTGCTGTGGAAGATAATACATGGTTGCAGAAGGTTAAAACTTATATGGGACCAAAATGGGCGAATTATGACCTACCATCGAATTTTCATTAAAATTGGAATATTAGTTTTTAAGATAGTTAGTTCACACCGACGAAATATGTTCACTGATGGCTTAGGTTTTGATCCTAATTTGTTATCTTTTTTCCGTTTTATTTTTCCAAAAACCCTTTATAAAATTAAATTGATACCAACTACCATCTTGGTAGTTCAGAGTTTAAGTATATGCTAAACCTTTAATTTATTTAGATTATTTTCGTTTAGGAATTATAATTACTGAACCGAATATTTGTTTATAACAGCAATTAATTATTATTATATTTTTATTCTTATTTAGATTGTCATGGAGCGAAAAGTTTACCTAATTGGGATGCAATTTATTAAAATTGCTATTTTTAGTACCTATGCGAGATTATCATGTAACTTCATCCAATCAAAAGGTAATAATAAGTTCAAGATAAAAAGAACTTTTTATATACTACGTTTTTAAATGTTCTGTTGAATAATACTGAAATGATTAATATATATTTATCCTTGTATATAATATAATGTTAGTGAAAAAATAGTTCCGAATTTAAATCTGGTTGTTAGAAATCACTTAATTAATTTATTTCTTAACTTTTCCTTTTTCGCTGTCATTAAATGTTTACCTCTAATAAAATAACATAAATTTGAAACCTGTCAAAATGAAGATTGCAAATATCATGGGATATGACAAAACAAATAAAATACTTACGGATTTTTTCCGAATTAACTTTTCATTCTGCAAATTTGCTGAAAACTAATTAAATTCTGCTGAAAAATGACTAAAAGTATTAAAATAAAATATTGTCATCGTGTTCTGAGCTGTTCTGAAAGTTTCAAATGTCTAGCTACTCATGATGTTAGTAAAATTCGATTGCAAGATTTGTACCGGACAAAAAAACAAACAAACAAGAAACCAAGTTAATATAAACGTAGTAAAAATAAATTTTCCCCTTTTAATATTAGGCTTTTGTTCAGTATCTTTTGATTTTAATAATAAGTTCTGCCTTAAATCCTTATTGTAAAAGACCCTTATAGGTGCGCCTTATTTAATGTTTTACCTTCCTCATTCTTTTTTGTTATGGTTGGTAACAATGTAAAGGAGTACCGGTTTACGGTGTATATGTGCTGTGCATATGCATATAAAGGTATTTTAATAAATTTAAGAAGCCATGTCAATTTTTGTTGAGAACAACAACTTTTACCTTGTTATCTTCAAAACGTTTTATGTTTTTCCCACATCTTATTTATTTATTTTGTGCTCTGCAGTCAAACACCGATTTCATTAAAAAAAAATAAAAAAATAAATAAAAATAACAACAAGGAAAGTATAATATGTGTAGAACAGAAGAAGGAAAAAAATAAAATCAGTAAAAAACATGGTGAAATAAAAATGGGGAGAAAATGGTTAGTACATGTCGACAAGACTTGTTTTACATATAGAACGTGTTTTCTATATCTTCTTCGGATATATGCGGGTGAAGAGAAAGGAGTGGGGGGAAACCTGGAACATAGTAAGGTTTTGAGACTCGTAACACAACTCCGGATCTTGAAAACCCTCTAAACCCTGAGGACCTAAAGGAAACCAAGTTGAAATGAGACAGGCTTTTGTTGTAGTGTAAATAGAATACTCCGTGTCTGTTAGGTATAAGAGAATACCGAAGAAAAAGAAACAAAAAAAAACTTATTCCCATATGCAAGCGAATAACATGGAACTTTAGAGGAGAAGAAAATAAAAGGAGTTACCCGAAATGGTTACTCCAATGGATTTTAGTTAGATAGCTGAAAGACAGGATTGATATAACAAAAATTGTTATAACAAAGAGTAAACAGAAAGAATGATGATAGTGTATACTGTCAATAGAACTACAGATAGAGAAATATTGAGTTTTTATGACGGTTAGAGAATAAAAACAGTAACTGTCATCTTATTTGAATAGACGATTGCTTTATTCAATAGATTCCTTTTGCCTTCCATTTACTTTTATGTTATTTAAGGGTGTAATCTAAAATTAAATATATTAAATATTAAATTCAATTTACAGAACAGAGAAGAGTAGTTCAGCGTAGTCAAATAGGGCAAGAGTTTCAATCTTTGTCCATAATGATCCTTTTCTTTGATTAACTCCCTGGTTTTGTCGCAGATAGGTCAGACTTTTTTCTACGTTTTTATTAGCTTGCTTTCTTGTTCGTTTGTTTGTCCAGTACAAATCTTGCAATCGATTTCTTACTAACTTCCCGAGTAGCTAGACATTTGAATCTTTTAGAATAGCTCAAAACACGATGACAATGCATTATTTTAATACTTTTATCCATCTTTCAGCAAAATTTATTTTGTTTTCAGCAAATTGTGCTGTATGGAAAGTTAGTTCGGAAAAAATATGCTAGTTATCATAGTCATTCAATCTTCCCCAAATTTTGCACATAGATACAACTAAGGTGAAGAATACTGAAACCAAAATAATAAAAATAAAAAAACAAAATGGCGTCCAATTTATTTGCTTTTTAAGTTTCATCGCACACATATTACCCCAATTTTGAACCACTTCCCATCATTCAATCTTCTCCAAATTTTGCATATAGATACAACTAAGGTGAAGAATACAGAAACCAAAATAATAAAAATAAAAAAACAATATGGCGTCCAATTTATTTGCTTTTTAAGTTTCATCGCACACCTATTTTTGAACCACTCCCCGTCATTCAATCTTCCCCAAATTTTGCACATAGAAACAACTAAAGAAAAAAAAAAAAAAAGAAAAAAAAAATTGTACATAAGACTAGTTTTCAAAAATTGAATTTTTATATTAATTATTCAATTACTATTACACAACCGATCACACACAACGAAGTGTGTGTGATTTTCATCTCATTTCATACCTAGAATGTTGTTTTACCTTTACATTTTACTGACAATGATAATGGCCGAAAATTGTTTTTAAAATAGAAATAAATTTTTGAGGAAAAGCATTTGTTTTAATATTACGAAGTGGGTGTGATTTTCATCTCATGTGATTCCTCGTAGGTTGTTTTATCTTCACTCTTTACTGACAATTATAATGATCGATAAATTGTTTTGAAAATTGAAATGAATTTTTGAGGAAAAGCATTCGTTCTAATATTATTGACATCAACTCTACCAGCACAATATTTCTTCATATGGCTTTTTAGAAGTAATTTTAAACATTTCGGAAAATCGGAAATAAACGAACAAATGAAATTTTAATCTCGAATGACAATTATTGTACTAAATAAAATAATTATGAGATAAAATAGGAGATTTTGCTGCTTTTACGATAATACTAATTGGGACAAAAATAAATTATTAGGAATGGTAAAATTCTAAAGGGTTTTAAGTCAAAATGGTTCGTACAGATGAGGGATTTGAATTTAAGGTAACAAGCTTTGGGCTTGTCGGGTGTTTTTTGCGACCCCTTGCTCGATTTCCCAGGTTTTCTGATTAACCAGGATCAAGACTGAATAATTCATTTTATTACCTCACGACTAATCCTCTCTTGGGGGCCTCCTGACTCGCTTTTTACCTTACACTTTGTAGAACTTGGCTTAACAAAGAAGCGAGTCGGGCGAGGGGAGAGAGAAAAAACAAAAACTTTCATAAGATTTAATTAAAATAATCATGCCTTTTGTTCCAACTCTACTTTAGTCCGTTTAATAATGGAAACTGCTTCACCTAGGTCAAACCCTATCGATCTAAAGTTTAAATTACCTACTGAAAAAGTTCTGAAAATTCTTAAAATACTCCTTTAAAATATTTGAGATCAGGAAATAGAAAAGGTAAAGGAATAAACTTATGAACAAGTTTGTACGGTTTATATGTTCGCACTGTTATAACAAGTTTGACAACCAAGACAATCCTCGAATAAAAACTTCAAATAATATGTTAACTCTTAAAAAAGTAATAGCTTTAACAAATTAATAAAGTACTTCAATAAAGCATTAAAAATATTATAATACAGTTAATTTTAAATAACACACGCTTTCAAAAAAACAGAAGTGATTTTTAGGCCTTGCATTATATACGATGCATTATAAGTTATAAGGTTTGAAGGATTAGCACCTGTCTAAACCCTTAATGAGTTCATGGTAAGACCTTAGAGGGTTCTTTGTGGATTTTTAATCACGTATTCAACTTTAGAGTGTTATGGTAATTAAAAGTAAAACACGGCTGAGTTTTCTTAATTATTTACCAAATATTTTTTACTTTCAGAAAAAAAAAAAAAATATTTATGTATATACTATTTTTATACATACATAAATATGTAATTGAAAAGAACTTACCCACTATATTAAAAATCTTCTTTATTATTTTCCAAATATTTATTTCAAATTTCAATATAAAATTTGTTTTTATATTCAATTAAATTCTGTTACGAAGATTGTTTTTTTTATTAATTATGTAATAATAAAAATCCGAAAAATATGACCACAGATAAAATTATAAGAGGACAAAGAATGAATGTTTGTTTTATTTTAATTAAACATTTAATATATTATTATATTAATTTGTTTATGANGATCAGGAAATAGAAAAGGTAAAGGAATAAACTTATGAACAAGTTTGTACGGTTTATATGTTCGCACTGTTATAACAAGTTTGACAACCAAGACAATCCTCGAATAAAAACTTCAAATAATATGTTAACTCTTAAAAAAGTAATAGCTTTAACAAATTAATAAAGTACTTCAATAAAGCATTAAAAATATTATAATACAGTTAATTTTAAATAACACACGCTTTCAAAAAAACAGAAGTGATTTTTAGGCCATGCATTATATAAGATGCATTATAAGTTATAAGGTTTGAAGGATTAGCACCTGTCTAAACCCTTAATGAGTTCATGGTAAGACCTTAGAGGGTTCTTTGTGGATTTTTAATCACGTATTCAACTTTAGAGTGTTATGGTAATTAAAAGTAAAACACGGCTGAGTTTTCTTAATTATTTACCAAATATTTTTTACTTTCAAAAAAAAAAAAAAAAAAATCTACATCAAAGTCGATTTTATTTACCTACATTTTCCATATTTACAATGTCGCCTGTTTCAAAAAAAAAAAAATTAGAAGAATGCGATTGATTTTAGATGAACCAGTATAATAGTTAAATCATTATTGAAAAAGTAAGCTTGATCATAAAAGGAGGTAAGGTAGTAGTAGTAGTAGTAGTAATAGTCTTGTACTTCCTACTAGAACAGGTAGGACGAACCACTTGTTCGAACCTTGCAATTAGGCCTTCACTCGGGCCCTTTTTACACCCCGCGGTGGAGAGTTGCAGCCACTTCACACATCATACATATTATGTACATTGTACCGCCGAAGCGAGTATGATGTGATCAATAGTGAGCCATATAAATCAGAGCGTCACGCAGAGGAATCGAACCCCATCTCGTTCCACTCATGATTCAGTGATATTATCCGAGAAGAGGTGGTTTTACCACCACGGCTACGCTACTTCCCAAGGAGGTAAGGTAGTCGTAAAAGAAGTAGGGGTCAGCATAGTAGCCAGTGGTTTGGTTAGCGATTTTGCAACACTCATAAAACTTAAGTTATCAACAATACCAAAGTATTTGGTGAGAAATCACCACCAAATACGTAATAAGTATTTTGTGGTGGTTAGAATATCTGAGATGTAAGCATATTTCACGCTGTAGAACAAATTAAAAGATGCTGGCACATCTCTACAATATATTAACCTGTGTATTCGGTTGATTTGGATGTAACATAAGTTTGCTTACTATTCAAACAGGCTTGTAAAATTGCAAGCAGATGTATTTTTGCAGTGATGTGATATATTTATAATAATGGTTGAAAGGAGAGAGAGTCCATAGCGATTAGGCTGGGATGGTAGATATAGGATAATGTAGAAAGCTAACTGGCACCCCCACTCCACTCCTTTCTAATGCTCTTCTCTTCTTCAACTATGACACACAACACGATTTAATATTTATTGTAATACGCTCGCTTAAAAGATAGAACAACGCGATGCTTAGTATAGATATAATAATATGTATTTAAATATAAGTGCCCGAAAGGATAACCTGGAGAGAACCTCCACATTTGGCGTGGCTAAAAACCACTCTTGATCCTCTATGTAGAAATATTTCATGATATTGTAATAAATGATATATTTTGTAATATTCTCTAATATCTTTCTAAACCCACTCAAAATATATTCTTTTTTTTCAAATGATTAGAAGAACACGGGAAATTTTTGAAAAGTTGATTATTTTGAGTTCACTATATTATTCCTGTATGCGTGTCAAAAATAAACTTTTTCCGTGGTAGGCTGTGAAATAGTAACTTTAGAGCCTAGAAAACAAAGCTAAAATCAATTTTTTCGTTACGTGGACTTAAATTTTTTTTTACGTCCTAGGACGCAAAAAATGTTCATTGTACTGCAAGAACTTATCAAAACTTCCGGAGGAGCGCTGATTTCTTAGTACAATTGAATTCCGCTAGATGTCAATGCGTTTTATTTATCTTTTCTTATAGTGTAACCTCTTTTAAAGGTTTCTTTTTTTTTAATCTTAAGTTTAAACTAATATTTGTTATTATTATATTGATTATTGATTAATATTTAATGTTTTTTTATTGTCTGCTACCTCGGAAAAAATAGCATATGCTACACGACTGTGAAGTGTTTTTTCTTTACCTTGGCAATATTTCCTGTCTCGCTTCGCTCGACAGTAAATGAAATTGCCGCGGTAAAGAAAAAACTCACTTCACAGCCTAGTAACATAATGTACTATTAATATTGCAAAGTTTCTTGATGTCATCTCTTTTGATTCACATGTTATTAGAACCGTACAGGCAGTATAACACACAGACACAGGGAAGAAACTATAGGGGTTTCTTTTTTTCACCAACGAAACCCGAGGCCTTCCTGACATAGGCGATGCAGAACGTAGCATCAAAATAGTTTTGTGAACTGCAGAAATGTAAAGCACCGCGGATTGAGAAAATGAACAGAAATAGTTATTTACGCACCAAGGGAGTAAAGTAAGTGATTGCACCCTGAGCGATGAAGTTGCTGAGGTGAAGCCGAGGGAACCATAACGTTCACGAGGTGGAGCCGAGGGAGTTAATTATCGCGAGGGTGCAAGTGATTTTTACTCCCGAGGTACGTACAAGATTTTACCTCCAGAAGGGAGAAAAAAAAATTAAATAAGATTTTAATTTTAAAGTACTTTATGTTAAAAAACTAAACATTTTTATATTTAAAAAATCATTTTTTATATTTAAAACAATTGATTTATACTATTAATAATTCACCAAATTAGTTTAATCATGTTAATATTAAATGATGGATAGTAATTATTTGAATTTCAATGCTAAAATTAAATGGGAGAATCAGCTGGTAGCTGAGTCGTGTATTATATAGTATTGACAATTAATGTATAATTATATGGATGGGTAGATCTACATTTAGAAATTATGATTTCTCTTTTAATTTTTTGTTTGTTTTACTGATGAGTCACCATAACAACCGTCGTGATGGTTATGTGTGAAGATGACATTACAGATTTAAACATTAAACAATGGTTAATAAATTAAATGTGCTTATCATTTGGGCAAAACTGGAGGGAATCATGAAAGTTCATGATTCCCTCCTTTCTCATTACTCCCTGTTGAGCCCTACCGGGTGCAATGAGCTACTTTCCTCCCTGTAAACTAGGGAGGAAAGTTAACTTTTTCTCCCCGCTGGAGGTACAGGTCATTTCTGTGCCAAAGGCCTGCCTGACACAGGTGACGGAGGACATAGCACGGCAGTTTAGTGAACTGCAGAAATATACATGACTGCACGAATGGAGACGCAGAGAAATACAGCGACATACAATGTTTGCTCAACTGCCCCGCACAAGCAAAACGTCTTCATACAGTTACTGCGTCAGATCCACAAATGTTGGCAGGCTTGGTGTGGTGCAGTACTGCATTGTCCTGCACTGCGTCTTAATTCGCACTGTTTCGTATATTTCTGCAGTTCACAAAAACAGCCCTACCCCTGTGTCACGTGCGTCTCTATCTGCAGCCGACCTTAGTTATAGTATAAGTAAAAAAGCAAAAAACATTTAAATTTAAACTTTAAAATAAAATTTAGAGTACGTAGAATTATAAAGGAGAAAGCATGTACAATAAAATAGTTAATTTTACTTTTAATAGTTTAGTTCCCTTTTGAATTGACAGTTCTTTAAATTGCAAAGCTGGCTTTGTTAGCAAAACACTCTTCTTTAACTAGATCCTTAATTAAATCTTACCTTTCTCCCTCTTTACAGTGTTTACGAAGTTAAACAAATATAATTAAGGGGAAAAAGTACTGAGCTTTACCTACAACAACTTAAAATTAATTTTTTCTTTGGGTTATCTTTTTGCTGCATTTTTTTTTAAATTTAATTAATTAAAGCAGGTTTACACTCATATTCATGAATTATTAGATTAAATGCAGCAAGTAAATTTGGGAAACAAATAATTTAATAATTGCAAGATAAAAAGAACTTGTTATATACTACGTGTTTTTAATTTTCTGTCATAAATCATAAATTTCAATCCTGTCATAATGAAGATTGTAAATATAGGACATGCCAAAACAAAAATGAAATAACTTTTTTTTCCGAACTAACTTTCCATACAGCCCAATTTGCTGAAAACTAATTAAATTATGCCGAAAGGTGGATGAAAGTATTAAAATAATGCATTGTAATCGTGTTCTGAGCTATTCTAAAAGTTTTAAATGTCTAGCTCAGGCATGGGCAACCTTTTCTCGTCTGGAGCCGGATTGTCACGGTCCCTCCGAGTCGCGGGCCGGATCCTAATATCCTGAGGGGGGTAGTCTGTTTGTAGAACACCATCATAATTTGGTATAAGATATTTAATATCATGGGAGTTTTTCAAATGACCTGNCAATTTTTGGGAACAGGTTACATGGTAGAACATTGTTAATACGATAAATCTTCATTTGAAGACATGCAGGAGGAATGATCAAGAATGACTTTTTGTCGAAAAATAAAATTTTTTGGTCATCTCACGTATCGTCAAGTCGATCCTAGGACATACTGTATATATATATATTTTTTTTTTAACGAAAGTAACGAAAAAACGAAAGTTTAAATAACAAAAAAACAAAAAAAAACAAATGCTAGGTAGTTTTCTTTGGAAAATTTGTGGGCCTCTGTTTTGTTAACTACTAAAAGTTATGGAAGAAGAGGTAATTTCTTAGTAATAGAAGTGAAGGGACCGCTTGGTCAGGGAAGTTTTCTTATGTTGCGCCATCTGCCGTGGACTTAACACAAATTGCATCCTCATTTTCCTCTCTCCTTACTTCAGCGAGTGCTTTGGTTTGTGTTAAAGAAGTGAGATGGACCAGTCTGTGGATTTCACAAAGAGTGAAATTTTCAAGCGTCGAGTAAAGAAAATTGTTTTAAAAGCTTATCCTGGTACATTACTAGAGCTGGTTATTTCATAATAGCTAGTGATTACTCAGGATGGCCAGGTTGTACTTAAGCGCTCACTCAAAAAATATTTTCTCAATCAGCCATATTGATTAAGTTAACTAACTGAATAATTAAATAAATTGGCAATAAATAATTGGGAATAAATACATATGAGGCTGAAATATTTCCTTTGCTGTCTTGTTGCCTACAATAATATATCTACTCCCGATATTTAGATAAATAATGTAAGCTTAAGTAAAGATATTATTATAATAATAATATGACTATTCTCTGTTATAAAACTAAATTAAAATTACACAAATAAAAAGTAAACTAAGTAAACAGAAAAATATGTTATGGCAGGCACTGGCAATGACTATACTCGGCCACTTCAATTACTTTCCTGCCTGTTTTTTAATATTTTAATTCCAGCTTAAAACTTCCAGCCTAAAATCAGTCGAGGAATACTTAGTTTTGTTACCGTGAGTAGATAAAATAAATTAATTTATACAATTTATTCTTTTCTTATTGAATTTGAGTTAATCTGAAACATTTTTATTTATTTATTTATTAGTTTAGATTGTACAAGAAAGGTTTACAATATACAATCAGAGTCCCCAAAACAGCTCACGCAAACAAAACGGGGCACTCAAATAATTATAATAATGAAGATTTAAAAATTAAGCAACAATTGACTTGAATGAAAAAAAAAAATTACATATCACAGTTAAAGCGTAGAACAGAAAGGCCTATCGGTTGGTTCAGGCCCTCGGGTTGTTCAAGCCTTAATTCAGAGGAAGTTTTGGGTAATTTCTCTTCGAGGTCTACTTCGAAAGCGAATTAAATCGTGCCTTCGATGTTTTAAGTTTACTAATCGTCCTTCCCAACCGTTAANTTTTTTTTTTTTTATTATTATTATTAAATGTACCATTCTATATTCGTGAATGGATTGAATTACAAAAAAAAAAAATTGAAATTTGATTTAAGTTGGTGCTAGTGGACATAGTTTATTATTCGTTTTCGTGTTTTCGTTAGTACATTTAATTATTATTGTACATTTCATCAAAATGTATCATAAAAATGACTTCTCCTTGGCAGGGAATAGAATCATGTTTCTCTCTTTTAAGTTATTTTCTCATAGATTATTTCCGGGAAAACGACATTCATCATTAGATTCGTATTTAAATGGACTGCATTAAAGACTTTTTTAATCTAAATCGTTGGAACCGTCTTCGAGAATTTTTCACGTTTTTCAGAGTTTTTGGAGGGCCTCGCCTCCGAAAAATCACTTTCTTGCATGCTTTCTCCTGAACAATTACAACACTTAAATTTGTAACAGGTCTCTATAGTAAATAGTGTATTCGTATGTAAAGGCCCATATACAAGATCAAACATTTTGCGCAAACCTGATGTCGGGCAAATTTAGACCATACACGTCAAACATCATGTTTGCGAAAACATCAAACAGTCCCATACACGGTCAAAACGGGCCTTGACGTTAAATTAGGCATTGACCGCTTTGGCCCAGTTAAAACCATACGCTCTATAAATATATTGTCTCATAACATAAACACGTGCTGGCACAAGTTTTAATTTCAAGCTCAATTTGTCGTATTTGTGAAAATGAGGATTAAACTTACTTTTGTGGTATGAGGATTAAACTTTTCTAAAAGTTAAAGTTGCTAACGCTTTCTAGCACAACTTAGATTGCCAGCCTTTGGTCTACCAACTGTGACCAAAGAGGAGCTAACAACCCTAACTAAGTGGTAACTTTGAGGAAGTTTATCAACGCGTGTTAAGGGGTAAAACAAACGAGTGATGCGGCGCATAAAGATCTCGGTTAGAAAAATTCAATTATATCGGCCATATATATGTTTTCAATATGGCTCCTAGGAATCATGACACAACCAATAACTCCTTCTTGTAATGACCTAAGCTGTTGACCCCTCAAAAAAAACAAAAAAAAACACTGTATTGGTTTTGGAACTTTTGCACTTATATTTTAATATCGCTAACAACAACAATTAAAATGTTTAGTTCATTCAACATTTTATTAATCATAGTTTTAAAGGTCAAAAAAAGTGGTAATTACAACTTTTTATTTTTTTGTCAACATTTCAATAACAAATATGGCCGACAAAAGACAAATGAAAGACAAATAAGTCTTTATGGCATGTTGCAATCGTTTTCAAGCTCTAAAATGGAAAACTCACACTTATAATTCAACTGACATTGCTTATTCATCGCTATCTGATAACAAATAAATGGATATAATATTAAAATTATTATACATAATATTATTATAATTTACAAACTACGCCACAGATTCATCTAAAGATGCTGTCAAATATTGACTTTGAATTTAAAATTAAACTAAAAAAAAAAAGTATTTGAAAAAGACATCAGAGTGCATCTTTGGTCTGGTATCTGTTTTTCGGTCTGACCATCAATAAATTTGTGAGTACCAATATTTTGATGGTCTCTTATAGTGGTTTGTCAAAACTATCATACAGATGGTTACATACTAATTTAATGTATTCTTATCTTATACTTATTCGACGTTGGTCCAGCGATAAAACGGTGATATGCCACACCATTTTCCTTTTATTATAATATTAAGTATCTTAATGCTTTCATTTTGCTATACATATATGGGTTCAATCAACTATAGGGTGGGCCAAAAAAAACCGCACTTTTTTGAACACTTATAGCTCAGCTTCGGTAGTAGATAGCAATATGGGGTTTGCGGGGTCTGAAAACTACATTCTTCTTCTTTAAATTGCATATCTATAACATTAAAAACAATTGAGTGAAAGCCACGCAATGACGGTTTGAAATAGGGTCTTAAAAAAAAGTCGNTTAAATATCTATTTCAATTATAACTAATTATCTCTCAGCTCTTTTTCTAAACCATATTTATTATTCTGCCCGTTACCGCGGGCCTAACGGCTAGTAATAATATAATTGGCTAATATAAACTACGTACACACGAGTACAAGTCAATTATAGGTAAATATTTCTACAGGAACCTGTTTATGGGTTGTAATATAATACTCTAATAAAAAAAAAAAAATAAAAAATAAAAAATACAAAGTTTCTTGTTAATCATACCAATAAAAAAAAAAAAAAAACTGTTAAAAGTTTTACCAAAAGAAGAAAGAATACAATGAAAAAATTATAAAACTTTTAAACTTCATTTATTTTAAAAATATAAAGAGAGAAAAAGTTTTTTCTTTAGATTCTTTTGTGTTTTTAGTAGAATCAAATAGGAAAAACTTTATCTGTTCTTTTTATTGTGAAGAGAAATAATGACTGAATGGCCATGAAATAGTTTGCCAATCAATTTGGCACATAGCTTGCTCACGACCTATTTCGTATTCTATAATGATGTTTCGCTTTTACAATCAATTATTTTCTTATTTATTTTTTAAAATATTTTTTTTTGTATTTTTGAAAAAATATCATACAAATTTATTATTCTAGAATAAAAGTATTAATTGAGCTATATTTAATGAAGTTGTTTCTATTAGTTTCCTACGCCATTTTGAGTAGAAGCTATCTATATCGTTTGTTCCCCTACAATGTAATTTATTTTGTCTTCTCACAGCAGCAAAATTAAGTTTTGTTGTACTGTGTTCAATCTGCAAAATGTCATTTTTCTTAATTCTTTTGTAACATGTCAAAAAAACATTCAGAAACATAATAAAGTGTCAGCAAAAGTTCGAGGTGTCAGCAAAATAACAAACAGGCTGGCAAACTTTAAGATAAAGTTACAAGATCGTAGGTTATGAACTCTTACACATTGTTCATTTTAATAGGTATATTTATGCTAAATATTTATATCTTTTTTAAAAATACCTTTAAAAACTATAATAAAAAAAGAGATAAAAAACAGCTGATAATAAAAAAAGTGGCAACACTGAAATCGTTTTGTTTTAACTTAATGACTCAAACTTTTGTATTTTTACAACTTTTATTTCTTTAAAAGTTCTTCTTTATTTTCTTTAAATTTTTTATCTATAAAAAAAATATAATAAATAATGAAATTTTCTCCTAATAGTAGATAAAATGTTGTATATAAGTATGCAAAGGAAACATTCCTGACTCGTATAAGATTACCTGCTTCGGTCACACCTTAGCAGGTAATTAAAATTTTCCTACCTCGGCTTCGCCTTGTCAGTCAAATAGTAAATTTCCTGCCTCGGCTTGGAACTAAAACTTAAAAACTTTTCAGCAAAATTCCATTTTGCTGCCTTGTAAAATAAAGAACTATTATTATTTAGAACTTCCTTCTTGTTACTCAAATATATTGATTTTTTTATTTTAAAAAGGTTATCTTCCTTTCCTATTTTTAATTTATGGTTTTCTTTTAAAAATTTACATTACCCTTCTTATTTGATAACTTTCATCTTTTATTTTGGTACGTTATGTTCGAACTTAAACCAACATAATAATTAAGTTTTTAGGAATTGTACTTTCTTACTATTCTTAAACAATTTAAATATTAATACCGAGTTTTGATTTTATATCCATCACATAAGTACCTACTCGACGATATCTAATTTCACAAACTTAGAAGGTACAGGTACATGTCCTGTATAGGAACAGCTCGCAACCCTAATCTTACAATGAATCACAGGATTTTGCTTACTAGTACCAACAAAAAAAAAAAAAAAAATTAAGTAAGTTGAAATTTAGAATTTGTTCAAAAATAAAACAGAGTAAAAATTTAGAAAACATTTTTAGATTTAGATAAATAAAAGTTTATCTTAAAAAATGAACGCTATATACACAAAAAAAATTGAAATTATAGAATAAGAAAAACCAAAATGTCTATTTTTATAACATAAGAAATTTTTTTAATTAAAAGAAAAATATCGAGAATATAAGAAAACAAAAAGAATTAAGAGAAAAGCAAGCAATCTTAAAACAAACAAAAAAAGAAACATTCATGTTGTAAAATGGAGAACCAAAAGAAAATAAAATGGAATGAGAAAGTAAAAAAAAGTCACAAAAAACACAGAAACGAGTTGAAAGAACAATTAGTGGAGTGTTTCTTTCATTAAGGGTGAAAAAATAAGAAAGCTTCGTACAAAGTTGAATGCGAAGTAAACTCCCTGCTTTCTAAAAAAAATCACGGCCTGCCACTATAAAAGAATGATACACCAAGTCCTGCAGAGTGGTTTTATGATCATTCATTCCTTTATGAGCTTTTCTCTTCAAGCGAACGCTTATTTTGAAATTACCCTTTCGAGGTTTTTTAAATGTTTAAAAAGAAAAAAAAGTAAATATGGTAAGTGTTCTAATAGGAATTGAAAACATTTTTTTTTCTTTTTTTTAATTGTGGTATTTAGTGTACTGTTGTTTAGTAAATTAGTTTTCTATACAGGGTCCAGCAGCCAAACCTGACTGTTTCTGCAACGGCTAACTTAATGGATTTTAGATTTTTTGATGATTTAAAAGAGGAATTGTTGAAATTAGCAATACAGTACTAATAAATCTATGATGCATAAATAACATCACTTTAAGGTCACCATCTCCTTTTTCATGCGCTGCTAGAATTTTCCGCAGTTCTGCCAAATTTTTCTATGCGGAGTCCAACAGTCAATCCTGACGGTTTATGAAACGGGCTAACTTAATGAATTTTCGTTTATTTATTTATTTTTTATTTAAAAGAGGCATTGTTGAAATTAATAATACAGTGCAAAGAAAGATATGAAGCAGAAATAACATCAATTTGAGGTCGCCATCTCCATTTTTTCAGCACTGCTAAAATGTTTCGCAGTCTTGCCAAATTTTGAGGAATGTCATGATAAAATTTTCCTTTAATTCTAAGGCAAATCTAAAGATCTGCCATAGAATGTCACCTTGGAGCGAGATTAACTTATCGGGAAATGATCTTCATTCACGAAGTGAGCACAGTTGCTATCCTGCTAAAACCAAACCCTCGACGGTGACGTAACTCAGGGAGAAGGAAGTCACGGATCATCGTAGTGAAACGCTCTGAATAAACCGTCACAGTAAAAACAATAGAGCTCCATCACAGCTTACTTGCAGTCTTAGAGCCAGAAATTACCCTTTAGCTGCGAACATGCCTTTGATGAAGCTCCTGGGGTTATTTGAACCCATTTAATTAACACAAACGTGAGAGAATATTCAGAGAAAAATTGTTGCGACCCCTTGCCAAACTTTGGAGGAGTGGTAACAAATTTCGCCAACCCACTCGAGGAGTGAGTTATTATTTAGTTTAATGTTGTTTTTTTTTATATGTATTGAAATTACCAGTATTCCTCTTTTAAATAAAAAAAAAACTCGAAATTTCACATTTCATTTGGTTTTATTAAATACATCAGGTTTGGCTACCGGGCGCTGTTGTTTATTTCGATTTACTGCACCAAGTATACTGTTAACATTATTTCTAGCCGTTTTAAAATAATGTATTTTCACTCTACACTTAGCCCTTAGTGTTTCTAGAGGTTTTATCGCTAGTCCTAGTATATTATGATTTGCCATTCATTGCCTTTATGATGTTTCCTCTTCAACTAAAAGCTCATTTTAAATGTACCTTTTAGTTTTATCGATGTTTTAAGAATAGTAATATATAAATATAGAGGATATTTATTTTAATATTTAATGAAGTCTATATAATGAAAGAAACACACTAGACTCTCCTCATATTTCTTTAAGGAATCCACATGGATATTAATAGATTGCTAATAAGTACTTTAAAATAAAGCATCATTCTTCGCAATGCTGTTATCAACCACGTTATCCTATTCTACTAAAAAAATGTCTGCTTTTATTGGTTAGGTACATTTTTTATCACACCATAAAGAAAAAATTAACGCGATTTAAGAAGGATTTAATATAATATTTTCTCTTTTGTTAAATATATATAGATGTATAAGTAAGGAGGTAAGAAGTAAACATATAGGAGGTTAGGCATCCTAAGTTAGTTGAAGGGAAAAGGATTGGCATTTCCTGTGCTATAGTAGCTGGAAGGCAAAGCTAAAGGTCCTTTCTTATCAGATATCGATCTCTAAGGGGCCTGAGATGAGTGCTAGGTTTCTCACAGCGGATTCTCTAAGTTCCACGGCAGCTCTTATACAACAAGACGTAGCTAAAGGAATTTTTGTTATTTAAAGAGAAACGACGCCTTAACAACAAGTTGCGTTTGTGTCCCATAAACCTCTTGCATTATTTCCTTTGCGGCCGAATTTCTTTTGACTTTAATTTTATTTTCTCTGTTCCTTGCTGTACCAAATTTTTTTTTTCTTCTTGCAATCTATGTAGGTCAAATATACCACAAGTTAAAATTATAAAGAGTTCCCTTAGGAAGTGTAAATATTTTTAGAGCGTTTAGGAAATTAAATTCTGAGAAAAAAAGTTCCAGTAAACATGGGCCTACAAATGCTTTCTTAAAGATCTAGAGTGAAGAAATCATAAAAAACACCTTTTTAAACTAGTTTACTCAAATTGATCAGAACAAGATTTACTCTATCGAAAAATATTTATAACTAGGTGTGCAATGCTTGCAATATTGAGCTAAGCGTGCATTTTAATCTTATATATTTATTTATTTATTTATTTTTTCATTTTTTTTATTTCACGAATAGAATGACCCCTCATAAATAAAAATATGACTAAAGTTAACATAACAACAATAACTGTTACTCTTAAAGAGCTTTCCATCGACATCCATCTGGAAGGGCATGTACTATTTTAACTTTTATACCCTGTACCCCCGTGTACCAATTTGGACCATTTTAGATTTATACCTTCCTGTGGTTGGTCACTATGACCGTGCCGAATTTTGAGCGGATCGGCTCAGCCATTCAGGAGAAAACTTTTTTACTTCGTACCCCGTACCCTTGTGTACCAATTTGGACCATTTCAGATTTACACCTTCCT
>KZ651590.1:219824-236071 GCA_001010745.2 Gerris buenoi | reverse complement strand
TTTTTTTTTTTTTTTTTTTTTTTTTTTTTTTTTTTTTTTTTTTTTTTTTTTTTTTTAACTTTATTTTACAGTGTTAACTACTACTGAGATTGGGCACTTCTGCTATTGGATTCTCTAGTTATTCGTAAGGATGTCGCTTATGATGTAAGTTATTAAACAAATATTAAGTTTAAGGGTGACATATCAATTTCTCTTTTAACACAATTTCTTATTTATTTCGAATGGAGCACAATCTATAGAATTTTTCTCTACTTCTTACTCTCTACTTCTACGCTCTTCTTCTACTCGTTTCGTCGACCATTATCTGTCTCTTATTTGTATTGTTTAATTACTAACCAAGTAAGACCTGTTCGTTTCCTTTCATTTATTCATTTTTTTACATACCGCTTGCATTCCCTAATGAATAACAATTATCAAGCTCAATTAATTTATACCAAATCCCCACCACTCAAACCATTTACCTAATTACCTAAATTTTGGCACTGTAAAAATGCATGCTTCTATACAGTTGTTAAAAAGTGTTAGCTATGTGGTTAAAGAAGTAAAACTCGTTTGACTGGGACTCATTTATAACTATTGTAATAATTGGAACATCCATTGGAATAAACATTTTTACCATTGGAATAAGCATTAGTACCATTGGAATAACCATTGGTACTATTAGAATAATCATTGGTTTGAAGGGGAATTTTTGATTGTTGCAACAAGAAATGGAAGTTGTCAAACCAGCAATGCATTGAAATCCGTAAAGGAAGGTTATGATAGTTTGGCGAAAGAGTGCCACAATAAAAAATTGTAAAAAAGATGTGCAATGGAAATTCTAGAGGAAGATGCTTGTGAGGACAAAGATCAACATGTGTAGGTAGGCTCTTCCCTGGCCCTGGCTCTTCGTAAGCTATAGCACCAGGGATGTATTTACCAATACTAAAACTACTATTTATTTATCAGGAACGCTATTATCAGAGTCTATTTTAAATATTTTTTCAACAGTTTACTTTAATAACAAACAAACACGCTCAATTTACAATAAATTATCATTGAATACGTTGTTATTCAACTTTAATTTAGTCCTTTTCATAAAAAATGGAAATAAGGAATAACATGAAGAAAAACACTGATTCCGGGGGAATGCAGGGAAAGAGTGCTGTCTGATATCGTAAAATAGATGTTCAATATTTTATTTCTACTCCTTTCAAACACTTATTTTGCATATTGTTTCCGTTTCAATGAATTTAAACTTATTATTTTCACTTTTTTATTTATTATTCATGCAAAAAGGGAAAATAAAAATGTTGCCTTTAATAAATATACGGTTCTACATTTTACATTGGAGATGTAAATACTTTAGAAGGTTATTTTACATTCAAAACAAGTCAAAAAGTAGGGATAGAACATGGCTTTAATTATAATCATAGTTAGAGCTGTATAGAAACCTTTACATCATATTTGCATAGCAATACAGTCAAGCATGTACACTTTGTATTCGCCTATACATAGAATTATTATGCCTCATATTCAAAATTAGTCTACTCTTGTAAGGAAATGATGATGGTAAAGTACAAAATTGTTTAGCAGAAGTGTATCGGCAATTCCGGGCATGAAGAAAGGTTGCTGGGAATAAGTTTTGAAATTGGGGAAGTTGCATGTTATAGAAAACTCAGAAAAAAAATTATATAGGAAATGTGAAAACCATAATTTATCAAGTTAAGAGAATGATGCTTGCTTTGAAAAGCTTTAGCATCGGTTTGTTTATTATTCCGTGTTCGTGTCACTTCACGAGAGCATAAATGGGTGAATTAGCTTATAGAAATTACCTCCATCGACAGTCTGTGCCAAACAAGAGTTAGTGCGTTGACAGAGCGGGAAATCGAGTTACACAGATTTGACAACCTCTGAGGGAAAAAATAAAGCCACTACATTTACCTTTTTATATGATTATCCAGGGAAAATCTTGAGGTCTCATTGACTCCCCACCCCATTTGCTAGTTTTTTCCGCGCTGTCAATGCACTAACTCTCGTTTGGCACAGACTGATAATGTTGTCTAGACTCAGAGGATGGTATGGGGACCTCCGACTTCTTTGGTATCCTTGTATCTTAGGGTTTACCACCGCAGTATATCCGAACCGGGTCGTGCGTTAAATAAGCAAATAAGCGTTAAATAAGCAAATAAGCGTACTAAAATAAAATAATAAGCAAACATTACCGAAAAATATCAAAACAAACAACAACAAGATAAAACCCACAGAGAGGAACTTTCAACTACGAGGTTGTTAAATCTGCGTTACCACTGCGGCAACAGTCTGACATCTACAGCGTGATGGGAACAAGTAACAATTATTGGCGCTTCCTTAGCACCATACAAGCCTTATCAGTAACAACAATAAGGTAAAGAGACCAAAGAACAAAAGTCATACTGGTCCAAACATTTCGTAAAACTTAAAAAATCATGTCTTTATAGGCAGTATAGTCAGTTAAAAAATTTGTCACTCTTTATTCTTTTTCTGTGACTATTTCTGAAAACAAGAAAATTTGCCTACATAAAATATCTATATTTGCGCTATTAAATTACAACACAAAACAGTATTTAAATGTGAGAGAATAATGTCTGTCATTAATTAGATAGTCTTCTTAAGATTTCATAAAATGTTTCTGTTAACAGAAAAAAATTGAGTGGTTGTATGGAGAAGCCAGAACTATTGCTTAGATGGTTTAATCGTAGTTAATGATATATGGAGCGTTTTATTTTTAAGAAAGGTATATGGAAATGGATAAAAAGGATATTTGGAAAAGGATAAAAAGAAAATATGGAAAAGGATAGAAAAAATACATACTGTGCTATATTATGTATTTTTAATACATAATACATAATTATGTTAATACATATAAAATTAAAGGATACAAATGCAGGAAAGAAAGGATACATGGAAAGTTTCATTTTAACAACTAGTATTTTATATTTATAATTAATGTATATTAATAATTTAATAATGCCAGTAATTGATAGGCCATAGTTTCCCATATTCCTTAATCTGAAACCAATAATCAAACCACCAACAACGATGACTTTTGATTTGATTCTCAGCAAGATGAGAGAACAAGTTTTTACTAATATTCACGTTGAAAGACAAAGTTAATGTACCTAAAATGGTTAAATCTCAATCAAAATAGATTGTTATTTTAAAGTTATTTCAAAAATTAATTCTAGCAACCACCATATTATTCAATAAACTTCTTTACTGATGTTTATTAGCTGATAAAAAAAGTTATATTTAAATTGTATCTTTAAAATCACAATATGACAGTTATTGAAATTACTATTCCTACAAATTATACTACACAATTTTAGAAATTTACAATGTATGTGAGAGATAAAACGAAGCGACCAATCTTAAATTTAATAGTAGCCGGTACATCAGTTTTTACGACTACATCAAAATTGTTACAGTATTGTAGTAGTACATACATTTGAAACTTATCTTTCTTACACATGGTAGTAACACTTTCTATTTCTAACAACACTTAAATAATAATAAAATTATTTGATATATTACTCTCAACTATCTTCCTTTTGTTCATACATGGACATCTGAATAATAGTTCTCATTATAGCCGTAATAGTCCTTAAATTATGTTTAAAACATACATCACCAAAACACCCGCGGTCGTAATTCAAAAGTTTTTGTTAACGAAATACCTTAAAATTTCTCCAACGTGAAACACCCGGGGATATGATAATAAACGAGTTTCAATTTTCATTCGAATAAAGGCAAGTTTCCCTTTAGTTTGTTCTTGTACTTGTATAAAATATGAAGGGGAGAATCCTAAAACTAGAAAGTTTAAAATGAAATTATAGTTCTGGGTACTATCATTGTCTAGCATAGCACGTTTCCGATACAGTGAACTACTGAATTACACAAAACTCGTATAAACCTTTACTAAAATCTCAAAGAATCTTCGACCTTACTTAAAACTAATTACATAACCAAGTTTAAGATTTTTAAATAAAGGTGAATAAGGTGTAATAAACAATAATATGTAATTTATTTCCACAATAATTGAAAAAAGTTTATTTTGAGCTCGAATCTTGGGGCTTCAACTATAGAAAGGGAAAATGCTATAACCACACAAAAACTGGGCACTGCGGGTCGAGTATCCAGTCTCTGATAAATGACACAATCCCGTTTTAAAACCCATGTTTTATAATGCAATAAATAAGGCATAGTAATTCTTTATGTATAGTAAATACACTAGCTGTACTTCCTGGATGGCACATTGCATTGATTCTAAAATAATTTATACCATCGAATGTAACTTAAAATTTATAATGTCCCTCAATTTAAACACATGCAAGTTTTATAACTTGCATGTGTTTAAAGCGTCATAAACACATTATTTTTAAATGATTAGTAATTTCATTCCCAATTATCAAATTAATATTAAAGAGGAAAGGAAAAAGTCTGATAAAAATGTATCCCGCTGCCAGGAATTGAAAACTTTAACTAATCGTATTAAGCATTATATAAATTATTCTTAATTAATCGAGCAATTAATAAGTGTTGTGGATATACTTATTATTAATACATGGGACATAAAATAGGTAAATTATGAAATTATGTAAATTCATTGATTATTAAAATTCGAGAATATATTTATATTTTAAGGCTAGGCGCACACTGGAGACAAAACACTCTCTAGACAGTCTGCAGATTGTTTTGTCATCAGTGTGCGCCTAGCCTTGCGAAATATAATTTAACCACCTGTTGAAAACTTCATAAAAATGTTTAAAAATGATGGGATTTGAATTCATTATTGAAGAATAATTTTTCCGCTAGACAGTGAATATTTTTCTCGTTTGATACTACAAAATTTAATAATAATAACTAACAAATATTTAAGTACCCTTTAATCATTTAATTTTATAACAAATTAGCAGAGATTCCAGGAAGACAATTTTTTTATAATAACTGTTATGGGTATGTGAAAAATTGAAATAAATATAATTTTTCTAAAGAAAGTTTTCACTGTTGAATTTTTTATTAATCAGAACGCATACCAGTTACTTTTATTTTTTGATGAAGTGTTATATTTTTGTGTTTGTGTTACCATTTTTATTATTATTGTATAGAATTATAATCCATGGCACACATTTATAATCCATATTTTACATTCATATTACATAATATTAACGAATTCATTTTATAATATAAAATGAAAATGGTATATAATGAATTTTACTGTGCAACAACTACTGTAAGTATCACTATAAACACATAACTAATTTTGTTAAATTTCATCATTGTAACTGTTTATATTTGTAATTTTATAAATAAAGACTGATGATAACCTTATAAGGGTCGAAACGTCTTTTAATCAATATGGAAGATTAATATTTTAATATTACACCTTAAAGTATATAGAAAGATAGAAGTACATTAGATACATCTTGCAAATTAATATTTACAATATAAAGTTGCTGACTTCAACGTATTCTACTATATTATTGACATAAAACAATAAATATAATCCGACAGAAAATTGTGAAAGGAGTTGACATTGTACCGTAACCGTAACGTCTTATCGTTGTTAACAAGGAATAAGGAGATGTCAAGGCAAGGACGCTGGGGTAGGGGACCCTTAAGGTGGCCCTTGCCGTCCCATTCTCCCTTGGGAAATTATATCAAGCAACAGATGATGGGTATCAGTAGAGTATTAGTGGAAAAACCTTGGTAGAAAGCGAGTATTAGTGGGAAAACCTTGGTAGAAAGCGAGGCCTTATCAGCCGGAACTATCACGTAGTGGCTAAGATACTTGCAAACCCTGTACAAAACTTCCTATGTAGACCATTCTCCGCTTTCCTTTGTATTCAAGCTCTTTTCTAACAATAACCTATTTACTTGGAAATTCGACGCTTCCAGAAACCGTCTTTAAGATAACATCTTTACAATGAAAGCGGCCATTAGAAACATCCCACTCTACCCCCGACACAACCCTTTATAATTATAACAATCTAAAATATTTTACTAAAAACATTTTGGAAAATACAGGAATATAAACATAAGCAAATACAATACAGGAATATTAACTTATTTTGCTTCCGAGCTTACCGAAGGTAATGGAAGCTATGTGCTCGTTCTAAAGAACGAAAAATATTTAGGTCACCGATTTCAAAAATTCCAAGACAGAAATCCGTTCAGACATCAGGGATCATTTTTGGTTCCATGTCGGTTTGTCAGTCTGTCGGTCGGTCTGTCGTTCAATTTTTACGAACCACCATATCATAATAAACAGGTCAAGTGTGTGCTAGTCAGCACACAGCGAGCAGGGTCCGTAGGCAGCACTGTATTGTTACAAGTAGTACCCTATTTTTAAAATACTAAAAAGCATACCTGAACTATCCTATGGGTCTGATATTCTCAAAACACATAAACAAACTTCTGATGAAGTATTGTTTTTCCAGTGAACCGGAAAACAGCCATATAAATACATCGAAAAGACCATAATTATAAAAAAAAAAAACGTATTTTGTCAATAAAAAATGAATAATTATTTTTTCGAAATTTCCAAAAAGTGGTATCTTTACTTTTAGTTGAAGAATGTTCAGGAATTTTTTCTGATTTTTTGCACTTCACATAAGCGAGATAAGGGGGGGGGGGCACGTTTCAACCCACTTCAAACTTGCCTACGCTCGCCCTATCAAAGTTATATCCAAAGAATTATATATTTTTGTAATCAGCTCAACGTACCCCTTAATATGATACCCCTCACGATGTGGAAAAAAAAATTAACCCTTAAGTTTTTTTACCCTAAATTTTTTAAAAATATTTTTTTTAAGTCACTATATTTTTAGCATGTGTGAGTAGGTACAAGACAAATTTCAAAGTCACCGGACAAAAGGTTTAGCCGTGAGAGCATGCGACGGACGGACGGACAGACAGACACACGCGCTAAAATATAAGGGTCCTTGGATTTTGCTTATGGACCCTAAAAACTGCACTTGCAATTTTAATGAAATTTGGGTGGTAGTTCATAATTAGCTCATTGTTGGTCCCATATAAGTTTCAACCTTCTGCGCCTATTTGTTCCTCTTTCACATACGCACAAACATATATTTATTTACACCTATAGCTTCAAAAGTACTTTTCAGATTTAAATGAAATTTTTTATAGTTTATCGAAAGTAACCCAACCCAAAAATATAATAAAAACAAAAATTTGTTTTTACCGTTTGTTTGTCGGCCGTAGAGAGACGATCCCGAATCACCTTTTAGGCATCTAATCTTTGAAATTTTTTATCGAACACAAAAAAGCATCAAGGCTATATAGCCTTTGTTCTTCTTTGAGCTCGAAAAAAAAATTTGTTTTTTCCGGATCCAAACGGGGCTTATTTGGTCGGACTTGTAGTGGCGAACGCGAAACACCAATCAGACCTCATATTTCTGTCGCAAATCGGGCGCAATCGTCGTTAAAGTGCCACTCGTAGGGTAGGTAAAAAGGGGGTAAACAGGTCTGCCTCCGCGTCCAATCAAAGTTTGTTTTGTCGGCCGTAGAGAGACGAAAATTTTTTCCGACTGGATCCAAACGGGGATCATTTTGTCGGGCTTGAAGTGGCGAACGCGAAACACCCATCAGAACTCATATTTTGGTCGTAAATCGGGCGTAATTTTCGTTAACGTGCCACTTGTAGGGTAGGGAAAAAGGGGGTAAAAAGGTCTGCCCACCGCGTCCAATCAAAGTTTGTTTTGTCGGCCGTAGAGAGACGAACCCGAATCACCCTTTAAGTATCATCTAATCTCGGAATTTTTTTTTCGAACCCAAAAAAACATCAAGGCTATATCCTTAGTTCTTCTTTAGGGTTGAAAAAAAGTTCGTTTTGTCGGCCGTAGAGGGACGAAAATTTTTTCCGACTGGATCCAAACGGGGATCATTTTGTCGGGCTTGAAGTGGCGAACGCGAAACACTCATAAGACATTATATTTTGGTCGTAAATCGGGCGCAATCGTCGTTAATTGATTCCGACCTTTCAAAATCAGATTTATTGTAATCAATGTTCGAATATATTCTGTTTTGCATATCCCGAATTTTGTCTGAATCTTCTCTTAGCTCATAGGCACTCTTCCTGGAACAAAGTTCTATATTCCGTCAATAAAGGAGAGGCAGCGTAACCGTGCGGGTTAATCCACGTCTGCTCGGCCATCACTTAATCATGAGAGGAACGAGATGGGGTTTGATTCCTCGGCGTGACGCTCTGGTTATATGGCTCACTATTGATCACATCATACTCGCTTCGGCGGTACAATGTATAAATGTCAAATGTATGATGTGTGAAGTGGCTGCCATTCTCTACCACGGGGCGTAAAAAGGGCCTAAGTGATAGCCTAATTGCAAGGTTAGAACAAGTGGTTCATCCTACCCGTTCTAGTAGGAAGTACTAGACTACTACTATCCCGTCAATAATCAGGTTATATTCTTTAGAGAGAAGAAAATGTTCTACACATTTGCGTGCATGCGGCAGATCTCTTCTTCATGAAACGATTGTTGGTTGATTAAATTGCATAATGATTAAAAGGTCTAGTCCAGGCAATAGGGGATTTTACCTGGAAGAATTCATGGTTGCGAGGAAATTTTATTTAAACAAAAAATTTAATTCAGCGAACGAATTAACATGAAGTAAGACCATTTCCGGAACTACCATAAATTCTTCAAGGTAGGTCCCTATATTATTATTATTTGCCTGGACAAGTGGGGAAAAAAATACAAAAGTGAATGAATAAAAATATAATAAATGGTAATATTAATTATTACTAATGGGTAAATCCTTATTCACATTGCTTACACTATTTAACTATATAATACTTATATTCATAATACCCTAAATAAATCTCTGAGGGTAGAACTACATTGTACGGTGCCCCTTCTGATAACACGTCATCTCATTATTGACTTTTTTCGAGACTTTATTACTTATTGTCTCCCGCCGGTTGCACTTGTACGTATACTCTCTATATTTTAATTTGAAACTCATTTGTACTTCGATTTGGACCTCGACCTGGTCATTGCAGGTGGGTTGTTTTTCTTCAGAAAACGGTCATTGAAAATTCTAGGGCAAACAAAGTTAAGGTTAACAAAATTGAATTGAAACATTTTTTTTTATAATACGTGCAACATTTCGTAAATCATGAATTATTTCATTATATGGATAAACGACGTCATCATAACAATCGATAGTACCGACTTACGATATCGCCATACACTGTAGTCCTACCTACTCTGAGTAATGTATAAATAAGTTTAAACAAAAACAAAGTTTACTCGTACTGTTGTTTCTTCTTTATTTGTGTCTGGGTGTGTGTGCAAATTTATATAATCGTTTTTATTTTACGTGTTATTTCCAAGTTCGGGCCCTATAATGCGTCCATCTAGAGCTTGATTTTGGCAAACGACGTTATGATAGAGTGCATTATTAATTTATCGAAAAATCACTCCAATATTGAACTAATTTTGTTTATAAATAAATTATCATATTCAAGAGGATTAAAATAATTGCCGAAGTTTTCTAAACTAAAACACGTTAACTACTTTAATCTAATAGTACTTACTATAATTCCATTAGAATTTAATAGATATTACTTGCATTTTGCTTGTAATTGATTTTAAAACAATTAATATTAAATAGACTAAGTAGATGAATAAAGTGGCTGGACGCCTTTCCTGTAATAACCTAATGTTGCTGATCGGGACGTAAATATGAAATACATAAAATAATATTAAAGAGATGTGTTAATAATATGTGAGATGTGTATTAAAAAGAAGTTTTTGGTAGTAGTCATACTACGGAACGTTAAAATTTTAATTTAAATCATATTATAATTACTACGGGAGACAGACAGAGAAAAATAGACTTCAGCACCGGGATTCGAATGGGCCTCCTCTATGGTGGTTCGAAACGGGGTGCTGAAGTCTATTTTTCTCTGACTGTCTCCCGTTGTAAATAGTAATTATAATTTGATGAAATGTTCCGTAGTATGAATACAACCAAAAACTTAAAAATTGAATTTCTAATTGATTGTAATCGGTACAGGTACTGATTGGGTACTTTATAATTACAAGCGTAATTTCTTGGTCTAGTTCTAATGTCGTTAATGTTGACTTCTAGACTTGTAGAAAAATTTGAAAGCTTAATTCGGGACTAGGTATCGTTATAGACAGAGGAAATTATTCTTCAGTCTAGCTTAGCTGGCTAGAGCGTCTTTACTGGAAATAAAGGAGGCCCGTTGTTCAAATCCCGGTGCTGATGTCTATTTTTCTCTGTCTGTCTCCCATTGTAAATAATAATTATAATTTGATTTAATTTCGAAATATGTTTATAAATTCGTCAAAATTAATTCCAATTAATCATACGGATAATATTAAAATAGTCCGCCAATTTGTGTAGCACATAACTTATCACGTCCTGTTATTATTGGACAAATGGTCACATAGAATTTGTATCTCTTTCCATTCCTAGAAGTAGGAGGGCTAAAGTTATTTTTTATTTATTATAAGGTCGGGCGGCCATCAGATCTTCGACGAGGAGCGTGGCCTCATTGCATGAAAAGAGCCCCATTCCTCTCAGTTTTACTCTTCACCACAATAAGTGGCCACGCTTTCAATCAAAACAATGGGGTACAATTTCACAAGAGAAGTCCGCTCAATTTCGTGCCGCTCCGCTTCTAGTAGCCACCCAATTTAACAAAACTATAAAACTTAAAACTATAACTATAAAACTATAAAACTATAAACTTTTTGAATTTAACAAACTATCACAATTTCATCAACATTCGGTCAGTACTTTTGAAAATATAGTTGTTTATAAAAACAGGTTCTTACGAATGTCAATACAACTAATTTTCATCTGGCTAACAATGGGCTATTTATTACCATATCTATATTAAATTAAAATAGGTAGATTTTATGGTGTATTGCATGGTTAGGTTTGCAAAAACTGTTAATGGATAGACAGACTAGAGACCAAATATTTTCTTTAAAAATGTTCTCTGAAAAGGATTTTTGTCCAAGCGTATTTGAAATCGGACACAAAAAATTTCATTCTTCAGATTAACGTTCTTCAGAATAGTAATTTTGTAATCTTCGGTAACAGCAGAAGCAAAAATCAACGAGAAACCGTCGACAAAGATTTCGAGAATTTACGTTTCCACGTTTCGATGAATAATTCAAAATAAAAAAGTTGAATAATAATCAATGAAAATGGGTGTGATATTATTCACGGTGTTGAAAATGCATATCAGCGTGCAAATTGGATGTAAATGCATACGATCCTTGCATTTGTTTCTATAACTTAGATTTATCTGTCAGCATTTTGTGAAATCCTCTTTACCGAGAATAAAGCTCAATTTGAAAATTGGCTTGGTTACTGTGAGTCAACAGATAATAGATTATTAGATAATTGCAATTTGGCTTTAGAGCTATATTCTCTGTATAACGATTTCACGCAAATATTAGTTACAATTAAATACCTGATCAGTTAATTCTCAAGCAGACGAGAATTGAAGGATTATTATAGTTCTTGTTTTCAAAAGCAGTTTGCAAACTTTATTGGACCATAATCATTGAAATATGTCTTTTAAAAACTATAAGATAGAGAAATTGGGCTAACATACAATATTAAAGAGTATGGAAAAAACCTTTTAGAAACACTCATTTGATATTCAAATTATCAGCATTCAAGATGTATTTTGGTAAGGAGCGCAGTATTTGAGCACTTTAAAGATAGAGGTCCTAAAACTATGTTTTTTGGGAACATCTCGAAAACGAAGCAGTTCCGGATCCATGGGATCCCATGTTCATGGGACTATTATGGTCAGCACCAAATTTCCTATAACAACCCGAAGTGTTGTGGTTTCGTTCGGGGAAACTTTTATTTTTTTGCATATTTACAAGGATTGATTAAGTTCCTGTTCCCATAATTTCAAGGAAGAATCTATAGAATTCTTCTAATTTCGAGGTAAAATTTCAAATATATATATTTTTTTCTTAATGTAACAGGATTTACTGGATTATTTGAAAATCAATGAGTGATTCAGAAAGGGGTTTTTTTTATGCTCTTATTATGTTATCTCAATTTATTTATCTCATTTTGTTTTTGAGAAACTATGCATTTATTGGAAAGTTTCACGAAAATCTCTGGAAAAGAACTTAATCTTTGTCTCGAGAAATATTGAAAAATGGTCTTAGTCTAACACGACAATTTCCGTTGCATCTGACCCATAGAATTCACCAGTTCTGTTATAGTTATGCCATTTTATCGTGGTTCACCCTGCGTATTAGAATTTGTACATGAGAAAGTAAAAATGTATGAGTATTAATGAAAAAGTTATAATTTAGTTTTTAATACTGATCTTTATTTATGAACTTCGCTAATTCGTTATAATTTTGAAGATTCTTATAAATATGAAAGTAACTTAGGTGTGCTGTTAAGAGATAAAATAAATATGACGAGCCATAAACCGACCTAAATTATAACATTTACAAAATATATTTGTATAAAGAATCTCACCTTTTTTTCCTCCTTAAGAAGGATAACGACTACGCTTGTCTCTTTTGCATAAAAATGTCCTTGATATAATTTCATTATATATTTTTTCTCTCTCTCCCTCAATTTAGTAATATTTTTATCTGTTTTTTTACAACAAGGCTGTAAGAAAAAGGGTACCCCATAGTTGGTTTTGCTTAGGTCTAAAGGGCCTCTGTGGGGGCCCACTAATACTGGGGCTCCCTTGTAAAAGGCTCTGGTCCCCCCTGAATCGTTGATTGCATCCAATCTAGGGCCCACCTGGGCCCCTCAGAAACACCCCCTTATTACCACAACCCTTCCTTTTTCTCTTCAACCCAGAATGAGGCCCTTAATACGGAAAAATTCATTTAACCATCCAACCTCTTTCTCCCTAAATTCTGTCTCTCGGTTCTAAGGATCCATAAAATATTTAACTACGCTAAGCGATGTGGGAGTCATTCACTTAATTTGATTATATTTATGATTTCTAGGGCCTCCTTTTTGCCTTGTAAGAGAAAAATAAGTCTCGGAAATGATCATTTTAGCTAAAATTTAAATTTCAATTTTTATAATAGCCTTATAAAGTTGCTAAATATGGTAATTTTACTTCATTTAATTTTTTCTTATCATATTATTCGTATTACCTAAAATAAAATAATTTTTGTGGTAACAAATCCTCATTTTATTTTACGATTTATTTGAAATTTAGCGCACGTGTTCCTTTTATCAATGCCATGAACATAAAATAATAAGGGACATTTTTGATCTACCACAAAAAATTAAGTAAATTTTTCCTCCTTTTGTTCCCACAAAAGGTTTTTTGGAAACATTTTTTCAAATTTCCCTCATCCCCAATTCATTTTTGTGGAAATCGTCAGCTTTACCAGATCGAACACTACGCTGCAAGTCTTATTACTTTATTTAGACACAACTTATGATACATATAGGGGGTCGGCATAGCCACAGTTGTTAGGGTTCTAGCCAAATAAAACCTACGTAAATTTACCGATATGTATATCAAATTGGGATCATAGAAAAATGAGATTGTTTCATACTGATGATCACTGGGAGTAGATGAGTAAAGCGACCTCTAATCCCTATTATATCCAAGTAATGTATTGATCGGAATGAAAAACAAACACAAATAACCGAAAAATAATATTTATTTATATATATTATTTTTATTATTATTATATTTATTATACTTATATTATAGTAGGCAACTATTTCTTTCTACTACCAACAACTTAAAAATTGAATTTCTAATTGATTGTACTAAGTNTATAAATATAATTAAACAGAGTAAATTAATTTGCCTATTTTATAATTTAAATTATGTAATGAAGAAAATCTATTTTATTTTGAATTTGTGAAAAGGAAAATTAAGGATTCAAGTTTCCAAGTTTTCTTAATTGATAAAGTTTTCCATTTTGATGAATAAGTTTTAATTTGAAGTTATTTATTTTCATTCAGTTTCTCTACACTCTACAGTATTTTATACATATTATATGTACACAAATGAAGGTTATCATTTCTTGATTAAATATCCTTATTTGAATTAAAATATTTTATGTTTTGGACGAATCATACGTTTTCGGCATTGGGTTTTAACAAACATGGATCGACCAACTGAACAATATCTGTTCAATTTAGACTGCTAAAGCATAATCCGCGTAATCTTTTAATAAATTACTAGCCGTTAGGCCCGCGGTAACGGGCAGAATAATAAATATGGTTTAGAAAAAGAGCTGAGAGATAATTAGTTATAATTGAAATAGATATTTAAAGAGATATTTACTGTTTAAGTAAGTTTTATGCAGTTATAGGTAATTAAAATTAAAACATTTAAATAGGAAGTTTTGTGCTCCAATATTCGTTATATATGTATGGCGCAAATGATTTAGTATCCGGCTCACATCCAGTAGCCCCGGGTTCGATTCCAGCTTATGGCGCATCAATTTTTAACGTTATAAATCATTTAGAGGTGAGTTGTCGTCGTCGGGACACTACCCGATTATATATAAGATGTTTTTATGTCTGTGGAGTTCATTTGATAAATAATTAATAGTATTCTCTTCTAACATATTTTAATTTAATTACGTACCCAACCAAAGTTGCTTCGCTGATATTATTTAAAATGTTAACTACTTTTTTTAACAAAAGTTAAATATTTTACCTTTGCAGAAGATTTAAACGTTTAAATTTGCTAAGAGAAATGAGAAAAGCTTCCATTGCTAGAAGTAAAAAACAAAAACAGTTTGAAACACCAGTTCAGCTAATATAGTTGTTACTTTCTTAGACACTGTCTTAGTTTTTTTTTACTTTATTTCACAAGCAGTAGAGTTTTCGTTGAGGCGTTTTGTTGCTTTCTGAACGTCGCAGTGTTTCAACAAAGCAGCAAACTCTCTATAACGTTGCTCTCTTGAAACTTTCACCCTTCTACTGCCTCCTGGTAAGCGTCCAAAAAACTTGCAACTTTTAACCCTTAACAAAAACCTTCCCTTAAGGGATTGCTCATGGACGCCATTTTAGAAAGCATTACTAGACCAAAAGCCCCCCTTTCCACTACTCCACCCTAGAAGAGAAGTTAGCCAAAATAAACATGATTCAATTGACTCTCTTATCTAAAGATCGACCCACTCTTCCGTCGACACTAAATATAGATCTAATAATCTTTTCCTCTCTTCCAGAACTTATATCGGACTGACATTTTCAGTCTGACCTCAAACATAACCATTCTTTTTCCTTCTATTTCACAAAATAGTTGAAAAAAACAACTTTGAAAAATAAAAAAATATTTATGATATTTTACTTATAACTTGAATCCCTACACAATTGTCGTTTAATAGCAACATCCCTTATTATACCATAAAAAAAACATTCCCTTAATGTTAAATCATAATACCACACAATAGATCGTGAGGGAGCACTATGATCATTACGCCATTTCAACAACTAAATACAATTTTTAGGTAGGTTCATAGTATGTATTTTGCTTCCGAGCTTACCCAAGGTAACGGAAGCTATCTGATCGTTCTAAAGAACGAAAATATTTTAGGTCTCCGATTTCAAAAATTCCAAGATAGAAATCCGTTTCAGACATCAGTGTATGTCTGTCGGTCGGTCAGTCCTTCAATTTTTGCGAACCACCATATCTCGAAGGTATGTCATAATTAGTCTATTGTTGGCCCCATATAGGTTTCAACCTTCTGCGCTTATTTGTTTATCTTTTACACACGCACAAAAACATTTATTTACAACTATAGCTTCAAAAGTACTAATCAGATTTGAATGAAACTTTTATAGTTTATGAAAAGTAGCCCGCAGATAGCCCCAGTTTAATTTGAACCGTCTACGCTCTTTAACTTTTGCTAAATTGATACTTTAATTCGTGTAAAAAATCAAAACAATTTTGACACAATTAAATCGCAATTAGACAATAAAATTAAAAAAATCAATAAAGTACGTGGGTAGAATGCGAGGAAGCTATGTGCCACACCAATTGGCAGTTTAAAAGTGTTTGGGCTATATAGATAAAAAAATGCATTCATGGAGACGGCACAGATTGTTCCGCAGTAGGAATACTGCGGAACAATCTGAACGGATTTTCAGGATATTAACGAAGCTGAACAATATATAAAAATACAATACTATAAAAAAATAAAGTAGAATTATAATAAAATACGATACTAACATT
>KZ651590.1:207738-219683 GCA_001010745.2 Gerris buenoi | reverse complement strand
TTTTTTTTAAAGCAAGTGTGTATTAAATATTTACCATGCAAATGGATGACTCGAAAAATATAATCAAGGGAAGGTTTCATTCAGGTTTAATACGAGAAAGTTGTTTCCGAACCAACTTTTCTCGCGTCATGTTATGACAGCCTATAGATTATTCGGAAGCGCGTATAACACGCAGGCTATGAACCCACCATTATGTGTTTGACAATAGAAAAGGTTCCTGAATAGGGGTTTACAAGTTATTCCTTCATCGATGCCCACAATAGAGAAGTTATTCTGAACTAAGCCTACATTGAAAATATTTGGACCGAATACTTAGTAGCGATACCATTTTTAAATAAATTTATACTCTTTTAAAATGTTAGAAATTAAATTAAATCGTACTTTAATATGAATAAATAAAACTTTTGAACAAATCATAACAACAAAATAAATATAAAAACGTAGTACACTAATCTCTGAAAATTCCCCCTAAAACGTATAGGAGCAACATGTCAATTAATGTTATGTTTTGTTAAAAAGTTATGTCAATATGTAATGTAGTGATGTAGGTTCATGTAGATGTGAGAAATTAAATTTAAAAATCTTCTACTAGGTCTAAAGACGCAGCAAAGGAAATAAATATAACTAAAAACACAGATGAAATTCAAGTTATTAGTAACCAACAAACCTTAGAATAAACATATGTATTTAAATGTATCTGTAAAATACACATATTCAGTTATCTTCTTTAATTAAATAATATCGGACTGACATTTTCAGTCTGACCTCAAACATAACCATTCTTTTTCCTTTTATAATTTAAATTATGTAATGAAGAAAATCTATTTTATTTTGAATTTGTGAAAAGGAAAATTAAGGATTCAAGTTTCCAAGTTTTCTTAATTGATAAAGTTTTCCATTTTGATGAATAAGTTTTAATTTGAAGTTATTTATTTTCATTCAGTTTCTCTACACTCTACAGTATTTTATACATATTATATGTACACAAATGAAGGTTATCATTTCTTGATTAAATATCCTTATTTGAATTAAAATATTTTATGTTTTGGACGAATCATACGTTTTCGGCATTGGGACATTTTTGATCTACCACAAAAAATTAAGTAAATTTTTCCTCCTTTTGTTCCGGCCACGCTTTCAATCAAAACAATGGGGTACAATTTCACAAGAGAAGTCCGCTCAATTTCGTGCCGCTCCGCTTCTAGTAGCCACCCAACCTAAACGTGTGAGAACTGTTGAATGAATTTAACAAACTATCACAAATTCATCAAAATTCGGTCNTATATATATATGTAAATGTATTTTTTTTGTATAGGATGACAGGCAAAAGCAGAAGGAGATGATGTTATGGTTTTTTTTTACCAAGTATGTTATATATTTGTATTCAATTTACCTTCTAGAGCCCTTGGAATATTAAATGTCTAACATTATACATTCTAGGTCAAACAGTAGGTAGAGAATTGTGACAAAAAAAAAAAAAAAAAAAAAACATGTCAGAGCATATCTCTCTTTTTATTCCTTTTCAAAAATTGGATGCATTATCACGTTCATGTATATCAAGCTCAGATATACATAAATATAATATTATTGTTTATTTCTGGTTTTAACTTAAAACATTGTGGGGTTAAGGAAACATTTATACCTTTTTTTCTCATATTAGCATTTATTTACATAGGTTTTATGTTTTTTACGGAACAAATTACAAAATAGAAAATATATGTAAAAATACAAATAAGGTCTAAAGAAAAAAAAATAATTTAGCTATAAATATACACGAAATATTGGAAACAATAGTTAAATTAAGTACAATAAATTTTTTTTTTTTGGAACGAAGTTCGTTCTGGATCCCGGGAGTGAATCCGAAAAAAACGACCAAAATCACCGTCACAAAATAACCGTCACAAAATCACCGTCACGCAAAATCTGTCACGAAATCTACCGATGACAATAACTTGAGTAAAAGTTCATCGAGTTAGTTGAAAATTGGTACACATGTTTATTTTACTAATGCCCAGGCTAAGTTCGTTGGACAACGTTATCCGCCCAAGTGTTCACGCGCATCGCTCGCGTAAACATAAGCTTTAAAATTGTTAAGACGGGAAAAAGTGTTATTAAGGAAGCTTGTCAAATGTCACTTATTTCAATCTTAAGGGGCCCACACACTTACAGTTTAACTGCAGGCCGTTATCGTATATGATTAACGTAAGGCCAAAATCTCAGACCCCCACACATTAACCGTCAAGCAATCGTAAAGAACTACAGATCTGTGCCTATATGCGCCATACTCTGTGCGATAAAAGCCTGCAGGCCGATATCTGTCGATTTTTAACTGCGGTCCGACGCAGGGAAATAAACAAAATAAAGGCGATTCACTCTACACGACTGCAGGATGACTGATAGTATAGGGCGACTTTGTCCTTGAGGCAAAGGCCTGACAGTCCACGGACTGTCGTCTCTCCTTCCATCCGATCCTCGCCTCTACCCTCCACACACCTACAGTTCACCTCCGACTGCAGACCGTCATCTTAAGGAAAACTGACGAGTGTGTGGCCAAGCTCTGTGAACTGTCAGATCATTATCTTCAGTTAAACTGTAAGTGTGTGGGCCCCTTAACATTCTTTAATAATCATACTGTTTAACTAAATGTTTTCTTATATTCAATACATATTGTAAGATGCTTGCTTTAATGATACAAATAACACTTTTCTTTTAATTTTGCTTAACTCCGCTAGGTACAAACAGTCAGTTACTTTTAATTTTGCTACTACTATGCCATGTAAAAGCAGTTAGCAACTTATACGTACTTAGCAGTGTGATTTAATAATTTTTATTTCATGAAAAATGTAAGGAACTTCGTTCCTACCGGGTGTCCCACGACACCACACGTATTTTTTTACTTACAAGGTGCATACAATATTTTATCTCTAGATGGGCGATAGTACACATTTTAGTTCGTTGCACAGTTTTTATTTATTATTTAAGAGATATATTATATAAGAGCTTCAATATTAAAAACAAATACGAATTGGAATAAAACTCAAATAGAAGGTTATTTAGATGCAGGTAAAACTATTAGATGCCCGGAAAATTATAAACTTATGATTTCATTAGCCCATTTTGCTGGATCAACCAAAGTTTCAAACATTTTTTAAAGAAAATAAATAAATCTGAATGCACTGAAATTTGTTAAATAAAGCTAATGTCAAATCTATAGACATCAAATGCTTAATAGTAATTTTTACTTCATTTAATCGTTTAGAACATGTTATTCCTAAGAATAGAACTCATATATTTTTGCTGTGTGGACTATAGTTCTATGAATAGCATTGGTGCATTGAGCAACTTTTCTTGTTTAAAAAGTTAGGAGATTCATATGAATTGGTACACAGGGGTACTGGGTACGGAGTGCAAACGTTAAAATAGTATGCCCTTCATGATGCATGTCGCTGAAAAGCTCTTTAATAGTGTAGTTATTGTTGTTATGTTCACTTTTGTTATATTTTCATTTACGAGTGGGTAAAATAGAAAATAAGGAAAATAAACTTTTTTATAATAACTTGTAAATATTACTATTTTTGATCTGAGTTCAGCTGATTTGAGCTGTTTATGAATAAAAATGTTTATTGTACGATTAAAATGCACGCTCAGCTCAATATTGCAAGCAAGACAACTGCATTGCACACCTAGTTTTATATAAAATAACAAATAAATTTGTACGTTCATTTAAAGCAAGAAGAAAAAATAAAATAATAAAATACGCAAAGCATTAAATTAAAGAAAATATTATGCTGAAGGTAGAAAAATCATGAGTAGTTTTAATTAAATTTTAATTTATATTGGTAGGATACATTAGTTTATTTTATTTTAAGTGTTCGTTGAACTAACTTTAATCATGGTTGCAAAAATTAAACTAAAAAATTCAGAAATTGCATTTAGTCTAAAATTTTTGAGGAATAGAAATGAAGGAAGCTCCTCTTATTCTACCCCAAGAGATGTTCCGTTGGTTTTAATGTGTTTCGTCAAAAGACATTGGTGTAGGGTGTTGTAAGTCTGAGAGTAATGTATGACTACACGGGAGCAAGGGAAAAGAGAAGGGATAAAGCATTGCAAGAGTTAAGTGACGGATGGCAGCACAGTTAGAACATTAATCCTTTACCCCAACATTCTCCTACTTGAAATCTTAGCGTGTTTCTACTCCGCTCTGGCAAAAACACATCCACCCCTCTACAGAATAATAGAACATACCTTGGGAAATTAGAAAAGACCGAGTTAGCGTCTCTTGATTTCTTGAAATCCTTTACACATAGCAGTAAACTGCTAAATTATTCGTTTATCTTGTTGGAAAATTTAACAATGATAATTGACACTCATTTGTTTTCTTCTATTCTATGGAACAAATTCTACATCATATTGAATGCATTCCAAGCTGTGGTATTTACTAGATAGTGTAGTAGATTGGATTGCTTAAATAGTTGTCATTAATCTTGAAATTACAAGAGGTTAAATATAGTCTTGTTTTCAATTATGTTGTAGTCAATACATAACTTCATTTTCTAGAACATCTTTTCGTCAATCCCAGCTGACATAATATATTGTAACATAATATTTTATTTTTATTATTAGTTACTGCAATAGTAATGCTGACATTCTTCTTCTTCTTTCGTGATGAATAATTTTTTAGATAGTTAAATTATTCTATACAGGGTCCCTGGTACATTGCTATCAAACAAGCTTGTCACGCATCAGGTTTCTGTCTCGATTCCCAAATTCAGCAAGGGTCTCCTACTCCCGGAGCGTTCATCCAGCATTGCTAAATATCACGATGCCGCACTTAAATAGCCGCTCATTTATAACTGAGTAGCTATTTAAGTAAAGTAGCATCTTTTCACGCTACGAGCAACACGCTAATCTTATGTCATAATATATAAAAATATTATATAGTTTCACAGTATTCTTCTTAAACATGTTCTTAAAGATAATATATATATACGTTTAGTCATTCTATGTAAGTAACTCGAATATGAGATCTAACCACCTGTCATATACTTTTACTTGTTTCTTATCACCTCATGGTTTATAATCAGCTTTGCCCACCATCGATATATTCTCAATACCCTTACTTATAAGCTCCTTATAACCTGTGCTCCATACAGGTTGACTACTTGGTCACGAATCGTCTGAAGATGTTGTATTTTCACGAAACGTTAATGTTTTATATTGTCCAGTAAAACATTAAGTGGTTTGACCAGGGTTAGAACCTCTCGATATGAATTTAAGTTTCGCTAAGTACTTTACCTCTAAGGCATTACAATTTTATGAAACTGTGAACAATAATTACTAATAAATTATACCTCACATGAATATTGTTCCAGGTGATCATTATTTGGCCTATAGATGTATTAGGTATTGCACTTATTTTTTGGAGATATTGCTCGCCCACGAAATTTTCCTTAACAAAACAAAACAAAACAATTGAATTATTAAATAAATATTTAGTATTGAAAAATAATATTTAAACCCCATCTAATAAATGTTTCCCACAAGCAGGCAGTAAAGTAAACAGTAAAAACATCTAAATGATACTATGACTGAAACTCCTGCGGTGAATTGAATAATTAAATTGGAGAACATTATTTATTGAACAGAATATATTTTTTATTTAAAGAACTTTTAACCCTTTAACTTATTAACAGGCTTGCCCATCGGCAGTATGTTTTTTGCCAGTTCTGGTATAATATTATTAGTAATTTTTGTTCACAGTCTCATACAATTGTAATACCTTAGTGCATTACAATAATTGTAGGGCACTTTATGAACATACACGTGAATTTTTGTTTTAAGCGTATACAAAAATAAATATAAACTTCAGAATTTCATCTTTTTATGTTACATTTTTGGCAAAAGTAAAAAGCTAAGTGGTAAACAAGTTTTTAATGTCTTTAGTTCAATTATAAGACATAATAAAAATACATGTTTCTTAATTACATATATCTTCCTCTTATTAATGAGAGGAAGAAGTCTAATGTGAAATGTGAATGAACTTTCCAGTTGTTACTTAAAGAAAATATGACGAGCGAGAGAGGAAATATCC
The DNA here is from genome assembly GCA_001010745.2 of Gerris buenoi. Classification (NCBI taxonomy): domain Eukaryota; kingdom Metazoa; phylum Arthropoda; class Insecta; order Hemiptera; family Gerridae; genus Gerris; species Gerris buenoi. Next base: position 213,592 of record KZ651590.1, on the reverse strand, counting down.
TCTACGCTTCAGAATATTAAAGCATGCTTGAAAAAGACTATAAAGGGTGGTAAAATGTTTCTGCGGGATTCAACAGAACAAGGGGTTTGAAGTGGATAGAAGAAAGAAAAGGTCAAAACAGCAAAATGGAACATGTCTAAGTATTGAAGAGGGCTAGAATGGAACACGACCGGGATTTTGGAAGTTGGGGTGAGTGAAAAATAGAATGGGACAATGTGAAGAGAGAATAGAAGAGATAGAATGGGACGGGACCATGGGAAGATAGAATGGGATGGGACTATGGGACGATAGAATGGGATGGGACAATGTGAAGATAGAATATGGTAGACCCCTAAAGAGAAGAAAGTATCCATCCCTCTCATGATGCTAAACCAACCTTACTTTACTCCTCATCTTCTTTATTAGCTGGGAACCCGCTTGTTTGGGTTGAATGTTCCCCCTTTTTCTTTACCCAACATCGTTTTTCCCCTCCATCTATAATCCGACAGGAAAAAATATAATAAATAGAACATATTTCCCAAAATAAAAACGCTCTAAGATAACGTTTAGATGGTCAATGATCTAAGATTATTACTTAATATTATGTCAGCTAAGCTGAACTTATTTTTAATTTATTTGGAACTTGTAGACAAATAAACTTTAAAAAAAGTTTTCCTTGATAATAAAAGATTTACGACCCAAATGAGAAATTCAAAATCAACAAAATCGTATCGACTTTGAACACCACTACAGTCTATAAGATTAGAGTTGGGAACGAAAAACAAAATTTTGAGGGAAACGATTTTATTGGTCCCCCACGTTGAATACAACTTCAGAAAAAAATGCTCTACTCTACCCCTGTTCCACAAAATAAATATAACATGGCAACACCGATTTTCCCTTTTTATAACCCCTAAACTACCTCCTCGTTTGTTGTTTCCCGCCTTCGATTGAGCCAACTCAAATCTTATAGACTGTAGATTATATAATTTTTAATTAGATCTGAAAGGCTATGAATGTCATCTGAAGTGAAAAAGAAACCGATCTTCAATATAAATTGATACCTTGTTAGTTTAACACCTCCGAGCTGAGTGGTTGACGTACTGTCAAATCATTCGCCTAAAATTGATATCATTTCCAGTATACAAGGATCATGGCAGTATACGGATGGATAGCTAGCGTTCGGCAACCAAAAGTGATCCCAAAAAATGTTTGGGGACAACTAATGGTACTGCCTAATTGACGCGTTTTCATTCATTTAATCATTATTATTTTATAGGCGCTCTTGCGCATGACCAATACATTAGGAGCGGTAGAAGAAGCATCTATTAGCAGCATTAAGAGGCTTGGTAATATATGTCTTAATGACCCATCTAGTTTTGTCAAACAGCTTACACATGTGTTAAGAAATAAAATTGAGTAATTTTATCACTGTTTCCGCATCGATGCAATAGCTTATTATTATGAAAAACTTTTGTTCGATTAGTCAAACCATTTTTTTTTTTTACTTACAATTGGCTTGGTTGCGCTTATGGAACTTCCCAGTCTTTCCTTTGCCCCTACCCGTTCCTGGCACTGTACCAGGCAACAGTTCAAGGAATGTTTATTACACTGATGCCACATCAATTAATTCTGTGATATGGCTAGGTTGATTGTCAGGAGATGAACAAAAAAACTTTAAGATGCTGTGCTAACTATAGGATTAAGGAATGTATATTTAAATTCCAAACTCATCAATTAAGTTAAGTATTCTTTCTGTTACTAACTTAACTAAACTTATCAAATTGAATTTAACTTTTGTATTAACTTTGCATTAAGAATTAAATTTTCCTAAATACTTACAGTAATTACACAGTGTTAGAATCACTAAAACTATCACTACTCAATCCACGTTCCCATAACGACATAACATTTATCGATCAGGACAAACAAAGGTTCCTGTGTATTCTTTAACTCGAGTACTTGTAACACGTAGGACTTGGACACAAACATACAATTTATTCATTTTTTTTAGTTTGAGGTTTATTAGCACACGTACTTGCAAACATCATGGTCAAACAACACAGTTAAAGTTCTTTGTTTTATTTGTTATAACATGACTAAGGCAACTCTTCTACCCTTAGCAAACTGTTGAACCTCATGTTGATCTAATGTTTTCCTCTATTTGCTTTGCAATTTAAGAACAAATAATACCAATTCCATAACAATTCTGTCAGCTATTTGTGTTCATAAACACAGTTATCAATTTCAAAATATAATACACATATAATCTTACAGCTTTAAGAGAAATGATTATTTAGTTTTCATTTCATCATTCTCTTACTTCTGTGTATCTTTACATTTATTATTTTATACTATTAAAAAAGTCCAAACAAATAAATTTAAGTTGTGTAATTATCCAAAGAGTTAAAGTTTTTTTTTGTAATTTATTGTATGTTGCAACTAAGATTTGATTGTAATAAGCAATAATGATAACATAGTTTATACAAGTGGCTTGACTTAACTGGTATAAGACAGCTGCCTAGTGGCACAGCTTATTGACCGAGATATTAATTTATTAATTTACATCGTTTTTTCTTTTTTTTTCTTTTTTTTTCAATTATGGTGCCAATAAGTCACGGGGCTATTGCCGTTTCTGGCGCCTGTCTGGAAGGTTTATCAGAATTAGTTTCGGATGATAGATTTTGGATAAGAGGACTTTTGTGGAAGGAAACTGACTGGTGGAAGGATCTGTAACGGAAAATGGCTAGGTCTCGGACAAATGAGACGTTAAGGTTGATGTGTAAGGTTTGGTTGGAGACATAGTAGGGTTCATCTTTTATGGTTCTAAGGATCTTTGATGGTAAGGATTGGATGCGGTAGAAGTTGGAACGTTTTTGGTGCAGAACCATAATTCGATGCTATATGTCCATGCAGGCTAGAGTATTGTGTTGTATATGATACTTTGTTATGTGTGTTGAGTTTTGATTTTTTGTTGAGGAGTCTCTGTAAATGTTTACACCGCGTGTAGATGCGTTTGCGGATTGTTAATAGGTGGTGTGCCCATGTGAGTCTACGATCAAGGTATATCCAAAGGTAGCAGACAATATTGGAGTGTGGGATAAGGATTTGATTGAGAAAAATGGGTTCACAGTTTCCATGTCTTAAGGAAAACGTCACATAGACACTTTTACTTTCGTTTATTTTTATGCGCCATTTTTTTTTAGCCAAAGTTTGAGAAGTTTTAGGTGCTATTGGACCAAATCAGAAGCTTTACGAGAATTTTTATGGATGGAGAGGATGCATTTATCGTCTGCAAAGGAAGCAAGGATGGTGGATGGGTGTTGAGGAATATCGTGGGTGAAAATATTGTGTAAGAAAGGAGGAGATGCTACCTTGGGGTATTTCTGCAGTTATTGGGTAGATTGGAGATGTTGAAAGGTTGTAGGAAACGTGGTAAAAACGGTTTGTTAGATATGATTAAAGGATGATGCAGTATGTGAAAGGAAGGAAGGACCCTTGAGTTTCCAGAGCAAGCTAGCATGCCAGACTCATTGAGTTTCATCCAGGAAAACAGCTGAGAAGTACCTTTTCCTCTCAAGGGTAGATGAGATGATATCTACAACTCTACGACATTGCTGAATGGTTGAATGAAGGGATCGGAAACCTATTTGGTGATTTGGGATTATTTTTAAGGATTCTATAATAGGGCAGATACGCCCAAGGAGTAATTTCTTCTGAATTTTACCCATACCAGGAAGGAGACGGACGGGTCTGAAGGAGGATGGCAGGTAAGAGGGTTTTGAAGGTTTAGGGATCATAATTACTTTTGAAAATTTCCATAGTGTAGTGAAATGTGTGGTTCGGAGAACATAGTTGTAGATTTGTTTGAGGTAGAGGATTCCTTTCTTGGGAAGTTGTTTTAGGATATTTGAAGTGTTTAAATCGTAACCAGAGCTTTGTTTGAGGAAAGGTTTTTAACTGTGTATGAAACATCGGAGGGATTGAAGGCTTTAGGAGGAGGGGCAAGTTGAAGAGGTATTGATAGGTCTTCATCTATTGTTAAGGAATGAGTAAGGTCAAGGATATCGGGATGTGGAGTGAAGAGGTTGGAAAGATGTTGACCAAATAGGTCTGCTTTTCCGCATCACTTTTTGCCCATGTTAAATTGGGTTTACGGAGAGGAGAGGGATTTGTTTTATCTCTAAGAATAAGAGTTAAAGAAGGTAGGAATCTTTAGAGTACTATGGTTATGTATATTTCGATAAGGAAGTTTTTCCACTCTTTCCGTGGACTTAACCAGTAGGCAAGGACACAACAGATATATCTATATTGCTTTAAAATATCCCAAACTGGGGTTGAAATTTTTTATTAAAACCCCTGAAGATATAATTTAAAAAATCAGCTTAATCAGCTTGATCTTTATTAACAAATGTTCTTATAATAGGTTCGTCTAAATCTGGAATACACTTCACTATCTTTTGACAAGTAAAATTAACTATCCCAGGAGTTTCCATTCTATCCTTCCTCTTATCAAATACCTTCTAAAACTTATAGTTCTCATGATCTTAATAAAAATTGTTGGGCCAATACAAGAAGGATGTGGAATTGTTTATCAGACCAGGAGATTAGGAGATATATAAAGATAAATGAAGGTTATATGCATAAAACAATGTTAAATATAAATATAATATATAGGGATAGCTAATTACTGTTTTTGAATTTTTTACTACACCTTTAGACATCAATCAAAATACTGTGACATTTTGGACTATGCAAATATATTTCTTGCCACATATTCTTGAGTTTGATTATGCATACATTATTATTATTATTATTTTGCAAATATTATTTTCCAATATTCGATGATTAAAACACCAGGTTTTTCTCAACAAATCTATACAGATATACTATCTATACTATTATCTATCTACTATCTTTACTACTATACTATATATACTATCTACTATCTATCTACTATCTATCTATCTATTATCTATCTACTATCTATCTATCTACTATCTATACTACTATACTATTTATACTATCTATACTACTCTATAAAAATTGACAGTTTGGACCACTTGAATTCACCATCAGTTCACTAACAAATACCAACTAATGTTGATGATAAAAATATGATCACTATTAATTTTCAATATTTTTATTTATTTTAGAAGCACTGTAGATTGTAGATAGATTCATTAACTTCTATTCCATTGAATAGTTTTATATTCAAAAAGTCAAACTAAAATGTGTAGGGAGCCTATAAAAGAGAATTACTATAATATTTTAAACTGCTGTAAAGTAACCAAGTCTTACCACCAGATAGGATTCTTCCATATAAAGAAGAATAAAAGGAATAAAATGAATTGGCACTAGTGAAAAACAAAGTAAAGGATAAACTACAAGAGGAAGAGTAGCTCTTTCACAAGCGGAAGTGAGGAGAAAGCCTAAGAAAGTTTCTATAAAATGAAATAAAGTGAGGTAGAAACTAAATGAATAGAGAGTGCCCTACGGGTCAATACAGAAAGAAAACAAAGGCTTCGGCCAAGGCCCTTTAAGGGCTCAAGGTATTGTCTACAGTGCTTCCTCGACCCATCCAATGCAATGGGCCACTTCTTTTCATTTTGAGCCTAAAACCCCACTACGCCCTACAGCCATACCTAACACCTTTTTTTTTGGCCCTTGAGAAAAGTTCCTTTCGGAATTTTTGGATCTTTGCCCCCCCTTTTCCATCACTCTTTCAACGGTCTATTCAATTCTTTCCGTTATGTTGGAGAAAAGGTTATTCAGAGGGGAAAAAACTCCCACTTATGCAATACCTTCTTTAGTACATTATAAACACAAACCCACACACTCAGCACACACACACACACACACAAATATATATATA
>KZ651590.1:151587-189814 GCA_001010745.2 Gerris buenoi | reverse complement strand
GGGGGGGGAGGTTAGAAGTGATAGAAAGATCTGTGAAAAAAAAGTGAGTCATAAAAAAAAGAAGAGAAGAAATCGTGTGCTAAGCGTCGAGTCGAGCTCTCATTAGCGACAGCCCTGGGCTTAAAAAGTTGATCCTCTCAACTATGAAGCATTGTCAACCATCTTCTTTTTTTCCCCCACCCTTCCACCCCCTTTACTTCAATGGTTAAGGATCACTCGTGATACGGTTTTGAGGGTGTAGACAGAGCGGTAGGTTTCAACCCCTCCTATTAAGAGTGGATTAGTACAATTTTAACTTAAGGCATTTTAATGATTCCGTTCCGTTTCAAGAGAGAAACGTTTTTTTTTCGGTTCTTTTGTTTCATTTCTTTTTTTTTAGAGCAGTAAGTAAGTTTCAACTCGAAAAATTAAAAGAATAAAAATGTTGGGTCTACATAAAAAACGAGTGTTTAAAAAATATAAGAAAAACAAAATGGGGACTTTAAAATAAAACTGTTTTTTGTGTTTTTTATTAATAAGCTAATTTTTGTTCTATTATAATTATACGTTATTTAAAATGCTTAAATTTTAATATAAAATTATAATTTAAGACAAATCATAAGAATTTTGTTTCTCTAATTTTAAATAAAGACTTGTTTTTAAATTTTAATATTTAATATTAACATTAATTTTTCTTTTATCTTAGTTGAAATGTAGGTAACGGGTAATTAGGACTTAGCATTTAAATCAGAATCTTGAATCAGGTTTCGACTTAAGTCGACGCAAGAATGAGTTTAACCATAAAAGAAATTATTTAATAATAATAAAAAAAAAGGCTCATCGACAAATCATACTCATGATTGATGACAAATAAATCATCCAGTATAAGTATAATCTTTTTTATTATCTTTTTTAGAGTAGTGTCCCAACAACGACAACGACTCACCTCTAAATGATTTATAACGTTAAACATTGATGTGCTATAAGCTGGGATCGAACCCGGGGCTACTGGGAGTAAGCCAGATACTAAACCATTTGCGCCATACCTATGGAACGAATATCGGAGCACAAAACTTCCTATTTAAATGTTTTAATTATAACTGCATAAAACTTACTATTTAAACAGTAAATATCTCTTTAAATATCTATTTTAATTATAACTTCTTATCTCTCAGCTCTTTTTCTCAACCATATTTATTATTCTGCCCGTTACCGCGGGCCTAACGGCTAGTTAATATATAATCGAGTAGTGTCCCGATGACGATATACACCTCGAAATGATTTATTATTGCTGAGGATCAAGCTAAGGCAACCAAATTTATTTCAATAAAAAGAAAAATTGGATAATAGATAAAGGTAAATAACTCATCTAAATTAATTTACGAGTACTTAATTTCACTTTCTTTACTAAATATAAAAATCGAGACTTAACGGCAGGTATATCTAATGCATGTAAATTGGGAAAATATTTAATTATTAAACCGTTCAGAAGTTTCTACGTTTGTAATTTTTTTGTCTTTAATAATTCTTTAAACAACTTCTATTGTTGAACTCAGTATAGGTTGTTTTTATTGATTGCAGCACCTTAGATTATTTACAGAATTCTGTATTTGCAATGAGAAAATCTTTTGTTTGAATAACAATATCACTGAGCCGGGCCATATTTGGTTAACATTATTTAACTGTATTTTGTTTTCAATTTAAAACTGTAAATGTTCTTTCTACATTAGTTGTACTTGTTTCTTATCACCTCCAAATTAAAGTCTGCTGCAGTAATAAACGTAATAGTAAGTGCATTGTTTAACTATTTGTTAAAGTTACTTCATTGTTGCAAAGTGCTTCCATCATCAGTTCCTAAGAAGTTGAAGTAAGTTGGATGTAAACACGTTTAGTCTGGTTAAAGTTACTTCATTGTTGCAATGTGCTTCCATCATCAGTTCCTAAGAAGTTGAAGTAAGTTGGAAGTAAACTCGTTTAGTCTTGTTTAAGTTACTAGCTGGTATAATGGAGTCAGAGATATTACCTAGCTTGTATATCATTCTAAAAATCTGAATATATACAATACATATTATACACTTCAGTCTTTAGTTGAAAAACAATCTGTTAGCCCAGGAGATAGTGTTCAAAAAAGTGCCTGACTAATATCAAGCTATTATTTTGTGTATAAGTAAATATTTTAGTGCTTTTTAAGAATATATGGTCAGCTAAGTTCGTCTGCGGGACATAGCTTGGCAATAAGGCATTTTACAAAAACAAACCGGTGCGGTGGAGACCGGCCATGTTTTTTATGATCCTGGGTACAAACTAAGTTAGTAGACTAATTATCAAGTTGATCGTAATTCGTCACTTAAAAGGTTAGTTAGTCAAATATTACTCGAAATCAAAGTGTTCCCCATGTCAAGGAACGAACTACCATTAACTTAATAATTGGTCTACTAACTAAATTCGTACTCAGGATCTTGAAAATCACATTGTCCACCAAAATGCCGCTGACCACTGGTTTGTTTTTTTCAAAAACCTATTGCCAAGCTATGCCCGGCATACGAACTTAGCCGACAATATATTCTTAAAAGGCACCAATACATTTACTTATACACAAAATTCTAGCTTAATGTTAGCCAGACACATTTTTACACGCTATCTCCTGGACTATGTTTAGATTCATTGTGACGGTAGACTGCAAAATGTCCATCAACAGACTCAATAGATATCCCTTTTGCATATGCTCTCTCTACATATACAAATAAATAGTGTTTAAGTTTACTAAGGATTTTAAAAGGTTAGTTAGCTCAATTAAAATAAATTATAAATGATGATAGTTTGGTATTAAGCCAATAAAACTAACAACTAAATAAACTCCAATTACTCACATTAGATCACCTTAATTGGAATATACGGTTTGTACTTTTTATAAAATATTTAATTTATTTTAATAGTCTCCTCTTTCTTGGCAATATAAAAAAAATATAACCTTTACGGTTTTTATTTTCATAGCAATGTATACCTTTTATTTTAAAATTAATGAAAGAATAGGGTCGACGAGACCTATTGACTCATATTCTTTCTTGTTATTTTTATATTTTTTTAGAAAAAAAAATATGTTAAATTTAAAACCAAATGCCTTTATTCACATATCATTTATTTTAAAGTGGACCAAAGAATTCGTAACTATCGCACATTCCACTGATCGTAAAATATGTTATTTGAACTGAAATATAAAACCACCCCCGACCACTCCCTCCCCATTTATCCTCATTATTACAATTCAAAAGGGTTTATCGAGTGGAAAAAAGTACCTTTTTACCAGAAGGGTAACACCGATAACTTCCTCCATATATCAATGCGGAGGTCTACCCCGATATATCTATTCGAGAGATGCAAAATATCTCTTTGTAAGTATGTAATTTAAACTTTAGAGATGCGTGATAAAGTACGCATTTTTTTAATCTAATAAAATTGCATGTGACACACATTAAAAAACAATTCATTTCTAGAAAAAAAGATGGCGTAAATTTACTAATAATTCTCCATGAAAATTACAGTCCATTTGTTTCCGTGTATATAGTATAAATGACATAATCTGCCTATATATCGCATTATCATCAACATCATCTGAATTTTCATACATAATTTATAGCCTGTTACAATGTAATTAGAGATTCTGCATAAATCATCGCATTTTCAAAATGTATTTATGAGGTTTTTGTACTATCATTGGTCAAGATATCTTATCAAAACAATAATGTTTGTTTAAGTTAAGGCCTTCCAAACTCGTTTTGAAGTGCTAGCAACTGCATCACTCAAGTAGATTATTGCTAGTTTCAATTTTTTTTTTTTTTTTTTTTTTTTTTTTAAGAACCATGAATGTGAGATAACATTAACGTGGCGATAACCTAGTGCCATTTTGCTGGAGTCTATTGAATTTCCTAATTCAAAATAATATAGTTTTACATAAATTTTTCTTTTGCCATGCTCATCCGTTGATATCAATACCTATTTTAATTTATTTAAATTTGGAGCTTTATTGCACATCTATTCAAGCATGCGAACAATAGGTAAGTCAATGTTGATACTTTAGATCTTTTAAGAAATCAGCATTTTGAAGTAGTGAAACTTCTGTAGGAGTTGTAAATTTAATGAGCTTAGATGAAACGAAATTTCATGTAACGAAGTTTGTGATTTGAGACTCTCCTAAGGAAAATATTTTTTACATTTTAGTAGATTTAGACACCTTACATACTTATGCCTTAAGCCGGCAGTTGATTTACCTGTAAACTATTCTTTACTTGGAAGTAGGTTGGGTAAATGTGTAGCAAGGCAAGTTGAGATAAAATTTTATTTACTTTACTAAGCTATTTTATGGAAATAGTATTTTGTAGTGTTTGGAGGTCTTCTTTTAATGCACAACCTAAGTTTGAAGCATTTATAACGGTTTAATTAATAAGTCAAGAAGCTTAGTCAGTTAATTGCAAAGGAATTCAATGGTTCAAATTAATTAGCAAGACTGAAAATCGCCACAATTCATTGTAAAAAAGCAGATTTCAACTAAAGTCATCTTGTATCGGTGAAACGAGATAAATTAAAAAAAAGTTTAATCACATTGTTCTTTCAAATGTTTTGATATTATTTATTAGTGACCCAGTACCACGTTAGTACCTTACAAAATAATTTAAAATCAATTAACGCACGTCAGTGATATTTAACCAACTTCAAGTAAAATGGGCGTAATAATTACGATAACAATCTAATTGCTCGGAATGCTTCCCATTCCCATATCTTCCTCTAATAGTAAGAGCACTGGCAAAAACTTCTGAACTTCCCCAGACTAACTACTAAGGAGTCAAACGGTACCATTTAGGCGAGGGCTAGTGGGTGTGCCTTTCAGGGAAGAAGGGTAGGCACTGCACCTACCACTTCATCCAAAAATATGTGAATAAATCAATTTTTTTAAAAAATTATTTTTCAATGTAGATGAGTGGAAATTAATTTAATTTACTTGTAGAAACCCAGAAATTGACATTAGTGAACATGAATATAAATCATAGGTCTAATAAACAATGGTCTTCCAATTTCGAAAATTCCAAAACAAAAATCAGTTTTAGGGAACTCTTTTGGTCCCATTTTTTTCTGTCTAACGTATATTTTTTTGCGAAAAACTGCATGTCCAATTTCAATGAAATTCAGGTGGTTGGTCATAATTAGTCTTTTATTGGTTTTCTTTTAAGCATTAACATTTTGCACCAATTGGTGTTATTAGCACCTATTCTTTAAAAGTACACAATCAATTTTAATCATTTGATACTTTTATCGTTGTAAAAAAATCAAAAAAGTTTTGACAGATTTAATACAGAAGAAAGGGGGGAGGGGATAAATAAATTAGACAAATATGAGTTCAAAAAGCATAATCATTATAAAATGCGTTGTGTTAGGACTCGAGGAAGCTATGTGCCACACTAATTAGTAAGCTGTTTTAGATTCCTTTTATTTAGTAAAGACCACAGTAGCATTTTCATTTTTGAGATTTCTCCAAACTGGTAACAAGGAAAGATCAAATAAAAAATGATTTTTTTCTATCTGCGCTTAATTAATGATATCTAATGAAAGCAATGTTATCGAAAGAGCTACTAAGAGATTCAACCTGCGGAATATCAAAAGGTATAAAAAAAGTAAATTTGATCGTGTTGATTTATACTTGGATTTACATAGCGTTGTAATTTAATTAGGAATTAAGCATTGGGCGCTGGGAAAATATTCGGTACGAACAAGAGGAGAGGAGGGTGTAAAAATAAGGTGAAATTACTCTCAGAAAAACAGCGGCCGTTCATGTTTTGAAATAATTATCCTTCTACGTTCAAAAAGGGTCATTGCAGGCTTCCCTGTATTAATATGAAAATTAAGGGCTCTTTACCCTATCCTATACTCAACAAGAAATTTCCCAAAAGGGTCCGAAAAAGAGAGATAAAGGTATGAAAATTTTTAATGAGGTTTATAAAAAGGACTATAGTACGTTTTTGTAAGGATTCGTGGCAAGGGTTTATGTTATGAGCAAAAAAAATCTGGGTGGAGAACAAATTTTATAATTACATCAAAAAACTCAAAGCCACCAGTATTTATTGGGATGCATGTGATTAAAACAATTTGTTAATTAAAATAGATTAGGTTGAAATTTATACACCTTTATTGGAATTGAGAGTGTGCTTAAATAAATTGGGGGTTTTTCAAAAGTTGGAAGCTCCCATGGAATTCGTAATCAATACGTAGTAAGAGATCTTTACAAGATCTTTATTAGCTTTACAGAGCTTTTACCCTTGTAGAAAGAAGCCCGGTGCCTTTAATCAAGTAAAGTGAACCGGTCCTTACAACAAGGAAAAGTTCTAAAACATTCCTCTCGATATCTCCGCGAATTTTCCTTTGGGACTGTGTTTATTTATTTGAACACCAACAGTTATTAAAACAAGCATTAAACAATTGTTATATAATCTAATTGTAGGAGTTGAGATCTGTTGCGGTAAAGGTTTAGTTATGTTGATAGGATGTTTGATAACAGTGTTATTGATCGTGGGTTATCATTGTGGAGACAATTACGAATTTGTAACTTATTTACTAATTAGTTTCAGCATTAAATAAACATACATAGTTATAATAACTAATTATTTTCATGTCTTTACTGATATATAAATAGAAGTAAGGCATTTTAAACACTTCAAATGTTTAAGTAATTAAAACGTAACTTTATCATCAGTCATTTTACATAAATTAACAAATACGAGTAATTGATCATAAATACATTTCATCATTTCATTAGTTATGATTTTACTTGTAAATTTTTTGATGTAAAGACTAACAATGACAATTAATGTAAAGACTAACTTGGCTGTACTATCATACCACTGCCATAAAACAAGTGCAGTTCATGCATCCAAGTATTTTTTGGGGGTTTCAGATTAAGATTAATATTGATATTAATTATTACAATAAAATTATTAATAACTTATTAATTTGATACCCCACTTAGCTCTCAAAATTTGTAAGTTATAGAAAGTGGGAATTCTTTTGCAAATAGAGATAATTTGCTCACGATTTAAACCATAAGCACTTGTATAGTTCAGAAAGCAGCACCATCTAAATTGGTAGCTACTTACGTGAAGTGGTGACCAACTGGTTGCTTGTAGTGGTGGATCAAAAATAACGTAACAGTTAAAAATAATCTGTTATTGTAAGGCACCCGTTCCTCAGATAATATTGTAAAATACCTGTTATCGGGAAACTCTATTATAATTCATAAATATTCCGAATGGCGGCGGCGGGTGGTAGGTACTGTCTTAGAGTAAGGAGTCCCTTCCTTACTCTAAGGGTACTGTAGTAGTTACAGCTCATGTTTAGTTCATAAATACTCCGCTTAGCGGCGGCACTGTATCAAAAACCCTGAGGTATTTGGTTTCCATGAAGCGTTGAAATTATAAATTTAACTCTTCTGGACACTGATGGAACCTATTACACAAATAACCTAATGCAAGAACTTGTTACCGATCGAGAACGGGTACGTGATAACCAGTTACCGTCAAATAACAGTTATTACCCACCTCTAGTTGCTTGTGTCAATGATAATAGTACAGCTGCTGAGTCATACTAACCCCGTGTCATTCATTATAATATATAGTGCATAATAAACTTACTTATGTAATTAAGTCGTGACTAATGGATCCTTGCAGGGTAGGAAGAAAAAGAAGACTAACACTGGTTCATACTAACTGGCAACGTTTCGGCTACTCGAGCCATTTTCGAGCCTCTATCCTAGAATGTTATTTTAGTTCTCAATATGAAGAGTAGTGAAAACAACGTCATTAAAAACTACGGTAACTATCGATGACCTGGTGGTTCATCACGTCAAATTCCATGAGTGAAAAGATCACTGTGTAGAACTATCACGAACAATACTATACAGACATAATTTGAAACTCTTTTGACTAGCAGTAAACTTAACATAAAACTAAAACTAAAAACTCTTAACAACAATATCACAGATGGTAATAATCATAATTAATATCACAGTAAAAGTTAGTCTTCTTTTTCTTCCTACCCTGCAAGGATCCATTAGTCACGACTTAATACTAATTTAAAAGGGTACACTTAGCATCACTTACTTATGTAAGTTTTATGTATGGAGTATTATGCTGATCAGATCAGATCTGGAAATTTTTATGTTAGGTATTAATAGGTACTATTTTCTTATTTGCCGCTTTGATTTTCTGGTATGAATTAATAAAGCTTGTGGTTGAATTTGACAATTTTTTATTTTTATCGATATGCACTATAGTTGTATTTGCGAATTTCACTCTTGTATTTAAGAGTATCTTAAATTCCCAATAACCCAATTATCTAAACTGGAAAAGTTATAATAAACACACTCAATAACTTAACAATTTAAATATCTAGATAGAATAACAGTAGCCTTTTTTTAGTTAGATTGTATAAGACTAATTGGTTCAGAGGAATTAACCGACCAGAAATATTGTTTGCACTTGGGAAACATTCGTTTAATATCAAAGTATTGAATATGGTTAGGTTGAAAGTGTTTTGAACAATGGGTGCTTGCCAGAGAAACCAAGTGGACTGGAATTAACTCCCAGTAAAATGCTTCACCGCGCTCTTCCATTCCTTTTTTAGTTTCTACTTTACACAATATGCTTTTACAGTGGAGTTGTAAGTCAAATTTGTTGCCTTTAAAGTTGCCTAGTGTTAACCTTAAACAACAAAGGGTTGGAAAAATCCAACGGTTAATTTTTAACCTAAATCTTTTGAGTGGAATTAAAGTTCATTTTTTTTTTCATTGAATATTAGCTGGAAAAAAAACTAAATTGAAGACAATAAATTAAAAGATTATAAGTCTACGTGACTATATCTTCGAAACCAATTACACTAGAACCATAAAAGTTAGATTTTTATATTCTTATATTACAAACAACTTTTACAAAAAGGCTTTTTAATCGGCCATTTTGGATTCAAGGTGGTGGCTATATACTATTAAGTACTTAAAATCTAGTTATTTCAATATAATCATCATCTCTTCTTTGATAAAACGAAAATAATTGTATTTCTTCTTCTTGGTTGGCCGTTACAACAAATGGTTGCCGCGATAATTTTCCTTCATGAGTCTCGGAGTTGTGACTCTAAAATCCAATTTTGGACGGTTGATTCGTGAATGGATGGTTGAGATCATTGGACAGAATTTTCGGAGTCCATTTAGGAAAAAATTTTCCTATATCATCATAAGAAAATTCGCTCATTAAATCATGGGGCATGACTGGACTTTTTCTTGGCCAAGATTAATTATCTTGGGAATGTACTAGTAGCAATATAAATTAATGGTTTACTTATAAAGTAAAGCATCTTAGTTAAACTGTAAGCAACTCGTTATAGATAGTTATCTTTATCTCCAGACAGAATCAGTGTTTATAAGTCGAATTCATTAGTGCTTAATCCCGTTACCTAATCCCAGATAATGTTTCTAAAACGTCAAGTTCAATTCAAAGTGTGCTTTAAACCCGTTTTGCGTAACTGAAATGCTTCCAACCCTCCTCCGCATGGTTTAAGTTAAGAGTCAAGTTAAGTCGTTATACTTAGTCCTTGACTTGTTTAGATCTCTCCAAGTCCTCCCTTTCAGGCTCGGTTCATCCACTGAGTGTTTAGTCTAGGAAAGTGTTCAAGTTCTATTCACCAGGGTAAGGGATAAGGCTAGAGTGTTTAGAGTTGACGGTGACTGAACTGTTACAGGCACTGCCTACCTTAATTAAGGTTTTAGTCCCTGACAGAAACGGACCTTTTCATGACCACTTTACCCCTCCCTAAACGACTTTATACAGCCGTTATTCGTCGGTGGTAGTAGGGATACACCCTACTCGTAATTACCGGCCTCTCATCTATCAAACTCTTTGACCTCTCCTGAATACCCTCTTATAAAATAACTTCATTTTTTTTTAAACTCTTTTTTCCACTCTATTTCTAAATATTAACTCAGGCAATCAAGTTTATTGCACTGCACTCTCACCTCCTTTTTTTATAACTCTATTAAAAAACTTGTATACAAGGCTCCAGTGAATGAAATAAATTTTCTTTCCTGTAAACCCTCTCAAACGTTAATATAAGCATGATGAGAGTTAACTTGCATACTTAAGAAGCTAGACATAATTAAGTTTTTACATAAATATTCAACAAATATTTTATTCAAATAAGGTAGCTAAGTTGAAAAGATACGCATTGTATTGAGTAATATTTCATACGATTCTTCCACGATAGTTTTTAAACTACGAATTAAAATAATTTACAGAGAGAGCAATTTAATTTATGAGAAAGTACATTTATTTATGGTTCTATCATTTATATGTATATACTCATTCGTTGTATACAAGTTTGTATACGTATATTTTGCACCTCCTTTAATCCTTTAAATTTATAAATATTATAATATTGTCATCACAACTACTCGTCTGATTTAAATGGTAGGTTTATAATTAGTTTATTTTTGGTCTCATTCAATTAATAGTATATAATAATAAATTATAAAAGTGTACGATAAATAAAACTTTTCATATACAACGTTTTTAAATTTTCTGTCATAAATCACAAATTTGAAACCCGTCAAAATGAAGATTGTAAATATGGGAAATGTCAAAACAAATAAAATAACTTGAGGATTTTTTCCGAACTAACTCTCCATACAGCAACATTTGCTGAAAATTGTTTAAATTTTGCTTAAAGATGGCTAAAAGTATTAAAATAATGCATTGTCATCGTGTTCTAAGCTACTCTAAAAGTTTCAAATGTCTAGCTACTCGGGAAGTTAGTAAAAAATCGATTGCAAGATTTGTTCTGGACAAACAAACAAACAAACAAGAAAGCAAGCTGATAAAAACGTAGTAAAAATATGATGTAAAGGATAGTCCAAAGTATAATAAATACTGGCTCAATCAGTTAATTGAGATGGTTTTCCTAATTTTTCTTATTTTTTTCCAATATAAATTGCAATCATTTAAAGTTTGCTATGCTTATCATGTTATAACAATTATACCAGCAATTACCTATTAGATTAATAAAATTAATAAGTTAAATGCATGGTGGTTTTAATAATGATATAGTAGTTTTGCATTCCGTTTGCTATAATATGGGTGATGTTACGGATAAAGATAACAACTCTTATTTTATTTTTTTACTAAAAAGTTTTATCTCTTTTTGCCAATTAGTCAAAAAGTTTGTGTTACTAACTAACCGAGAGTACTCACTCGTTTTCAGGGTTTGAACAAGTGTTCACCCTAATGCTAAGTATTTACAACACTTGGATTTGACCGCAGGAAAAGAGGGAGTTCGGGTTTTTGACCATCGGCCACGAAATCCCTCTGCCAACTCCTAACCCTCCCTGACCGGAACTAAATCTACAGTTTTAATTAGCAAAGAGTGGGGGAACTAGAGGAGAGGGGGAAGAGGAAAGAGCCCTTTTCACCACGGATCCCGCATATTTATGGTAATTCTAATATAACGTCAAGTCGGATTTCCTTCTCTAGACCAGTTACTGTTAGATTCGGCTGCAAAATACACTTGTAGTATATTAATGCAAAATTATGTCTCGGTGATTCATTATCCCTCTCATTCCATCTTTTCTCTAAACACAGTTAGAATTGGGCGTTGCCCTTTACGCTATAAATAAATTATAGTCTGTAGGGACAAAGTCAAAATAAACAAGCTCTTCGAAAAATAAACGATTTAAATGATATATGGAATTGATAATTTCAACCAAAAATATTAATGTTCTTGCATTTCAGTGAATCATGTGAATAATGGAATTTTACCAACTGTAGAAAGGTTTATCAGTATTATACAAATTATAATATTTAAGGTTAAAAAGTTATTATTTAGGCTTTACACGTCTGCGCAAAACATGGAAAGACATTTAGAAAAAAAAGTCATAAAAGTCATTTATCTTTAAAACATGTAAATCCAATACAATATTTATTATGTATAATTAATTATATGTGAAAGAGTAGTCCGAGACACTCTATAATTAACTACCTCACCCAAACTTCCAAAATGACCAACCAAAACGCTCAGGGAGTAATGACTTTGTTTCCTCCCTTGGTGCATAAATAACTATTCGTTCTCAAAAGTAAACACAATGCTTCCGTTAACTTCGGTAAGCTCGGAAGCAAAAATCGGGTCCGGGTTACCTCGGATCTTTTCCTTACTTATCCTGTTAAAGGAAACCAAAAAATGGGGTAACTCCTCGCTTATCCTGCTCGAGGAAGCAGCATTGGACATGGACATGGTCAGTACTTGGATGGGTGACAGTTTTNAAAAAAAAAGTATACATATTTTCATTTACTTTATTTCAGTGGCAGCCAATATCAAAATTAAATTTTGTGGCTTTGTTTATCATACAGAGAGGTACATTCGTACCAAATTCAAACTCCATTGGACCACTTTTCGACTGGGTTCAAGATGGCGGAAAATTTTGATTTTACCGGGCGGCACAACTAGAAGTAAGGACTGATTTTTCTGCAATGTTTCAACTCTCTAGGTTAAATACCCTGGGTGCTACGATGATAACACACATACAGACGTCATGATGATAACACAGATACAGAGTCATACTGAAAAACACTCAGGAGGTCTTTAAAACACCCAAAACGGATAATTCAGTTGAAATCTCGAAAAAAAGTTTGGGTGAAAATATTACTTTTCCTACCATAGGAGAGGAAAAGTAAAAATACAAATTGTATAATATTAAAGCACAAAACAAATGTTCTACCTTTTACATTATCATTATACATTTGATTGATGATGAGTTTGATTTTAATCAAATCATCATTGATCATGATGAGTTGAGATCATCCGTTGAGACTGAACATAAGGTTTAGAGAGAAAGGGGCTAGTTTCGTGTTTTAACTATGCAGTAAATAAAGACAAAAAGCTTGGTTGTTCTGTGAAACAGATGGCAAAAGCGACCCAAACCCACGTATAATACAATCTGATAATACTAATCCTCTAATTGTCTCTGACTTCCATTTTGCCTTATCTACTGGGATATCTAGTCTGAAGTATAACTCTGTTAAATCTAAAGTTTCTAGTTCAATACCCAGCAATTCCCGATACAAGTTGCCCTATAACAGTTTTGTATATAAATGGAATTAGAGATTATTTGTTAAATGTATTGCATTTTCAAGCTATTATATTGATAAAATTGCAACAGAACTACACAGCTTTACAGAACCAAATTTTAGGTACAAGTATTGCCTGAAAATACTATTGACTGTAATCTCCAACAAAGTATAATACTGTGGAGTGACGAATGATAAAATTATAAAGGAATGACATAAATTTACCCTCCACGTAAATTGAAACTAGTTTATTAAAGAGAGTAGCTTTCATTCAAAGGCCATCGTCAGTACCGATTGAGGAATTAATTGAAATTGAGTCACATTAGCAACAATTAATTAGTTAGAGGATGTTAGAGGTGGTTAGAGGATGTTAGAGGTGGTTAGAGGATGTTAGAGGTGGTTAGAGGATGTTAGAGGTGGTTAGAGGATGTTAGAGGTGGTTAGAAGTGGTTAGAGGTGTAGAGGTGGTTAGAAGTGTTCTGTCTCCCCTTGTAAATAGTAATTGAAGGGGTCAGTGCTAAAGCGGGCCAAGCCCATTTTTTGAAAAAAAAAAAATGAGATGAGATATATTCTGAAAGCTTATACTGTATACTAGGGTAAGAGTGTTATAATTATTAGTACCATGGGAAACCCATAGAATGCAGTAGTTTCAATGAGCACTGAAGAATTTCTATTGAAGTTTCAGAGCAAATCTGAACCTAGTCATAGTAGCTTCCTGTAAAATATATTTATTAATGAACTAAACTATAGAATAATCGAATTGATTAAACGTTATAATGCAATAGTAATTAGCACTGAGTAAATTCACAAAAGTGTCAGAAAAAAAAAAAAAAACAGTTATTCGTTGTCAGAAAACTAATTTGTAATAAACTCTACCATAGCTATTCCATTGTTAGAGCAAGCAGAAAATGTTTGCTTCCTTAGCAAACTGTAGTTAATTAATGATATGAATAAAATATCTCTGGAAATTTTTGAAGTGAAATGGAAAAAAAAAATAGAGTTCTAGTTATAAGCGTCTTGGTTATTAGAAACACGTGATTTTTTAAAATCCTAAAGTTAATTAATAATACGAATAACTCTTAAAAATTTAGAAGTGAAAAAGAAGAGTAATTATACCTTACTTATATAAATTAAGTATTTGCATAAATAAAATTGTGTTAAACATAAATAGTTTTATTTTAAAGAATAATTTTAAGAGAAAACGTGAAAAAGAGATTCAAAAACGTAGAGCTATTGTTTAATTTCAACAAAATCGAATTTTCGTGCGATCACAATACTTTCTCTTAATATGAGAAAGTAAAAAAAGACAAAAGAAAATAAAAAAAATAGGGGAAGTTTTTTTCCATATTGATATTGGAAGTATAGCTTATAACTTTAGAAAATTTCTCCATTTAAACTAGACTATAAAGTATGTTAGACTATAAAAACTATTTTTGATGTTGTTAACATAGTTCTTTGGATTGAAAGTTTGTTCAAGAAAACATCCTGTCCTTTATAATAGAACTAGCCTTAATTCATTAGTTGTTTTGACGGAGATTTTGTGGTACTTTGAAAAAATCATATTGTAAATGAAACACAATAGTTTTTTTTTTTTTTTAAAAAAAAATCAGTATATTGTCTACCACAAGAATTTACAAAAAATACAAAATTATAGACTGGTTTCGACTTGTTTAGATGATATAAAAATTAAAACAAAAAGTTATACTTTAGAACTAGCCTTCACCCTATGCTTTGCGCGGGGTCCATGCTAGGAATAAGTGTTTTCCTGGTGTTAACATAATATGTTGCTAAATTATTAAGTAGGCCATGTTATTACATTAAAAGGCACTGCTGGGCTTCAGACTGAATGAATACATTTGTTTGAATACATTTTTCAATATATATATTTGGGTAAAAGATGGTTGGAGTGATGGTTTGAAGTGGTTTGAGGTATTAATAGATTGTTCGAGGTGATTTCGGGAGATTCAAGCTTTAACCAGCTCCAACTACAACTACCTCGAACCACCTCTTACTTTAGTTTACTCGCGCAGGCTGTCAATAGCAACATCCTCATAACCCTTCACAAAGACCGAACTACATATCCTACAAACTTCCTTAGATTAAGGAAAAGAAAAAAGTGGAGCAACCAAGATGTAAATTTTCTGTTCACGCTGCTCGACCTTCCTCCATCATTAGATCTTAGTTTTTCTATACAGGGTGTCCCGAGTCTAGATTTTAAAATCCTAGAGGTTAGAACTGAATTTTTTCTCCAATAAGGATATATGTGATAAGAAGATGTGTTTTCGTTCTCAAATTGGACTATTAGTTCATGAATGCGACGGTTTTATAGATGCGTTATTTTATTGTTGTTTTTTCTGTTTTTTTTTTTAATTTTTTATTTTTATAAAAACAAGAAGAGATAAGGATCACCTAGACATTGAGCTTGTTGTTTGAGAAAAAACCCACTTTTATATGCAGCATCAATATTTAGCACTGACAAATAAAATTATGTATCCCCCCTCCCCCCTCTCTTGTTCTATATAAAATGTATAAGGAACGAATTGTGTGAAAAAGTATAAAAATGTAACGAGAAACCGACTATCAACCCATTCAGGTATGTAAATACCAAACAATCAGAAGATAAACAGACGGCCCAGCTTTATTTATTAATGCTCATAAAAAGCAGTAATTTAGGTAAGCTTTGTTGAGAGATGCACTGTCAGACTAAAAACATTAATAAAATTTTCAAATAATCACATGCGTCAATTCTTTATTGCGCACACTACATTTTAATATACCAACTGTCACAAACCGCATCTTTCTATCTTTTTAGGTTTCCAAGTTGTAAGACAAAAAGAGCAAATCATGTGAAATCTATAAAATCGAAAACATTTGTATAACTCAAAGAGGAAAACTCACCCAGGATATCCTTATTGGACAAAAAATTTCAGTTTTTACCTCCTGTTCTCACTACTAAAATAGTACCACTAATTTTGGGGAATCCTGCATAATTATGTGATCATACATAAACCAAAAAATACAAAAAAGTTGCATACAAAGAAGTGCAGCAGTTTTGAAGATCATCGTCGACGTACAAAGAAACACATCTATTTATGTAACAGTAAAGATATTGTGAATTATTTTAAAACATCTACAACCGTCGTCTACAAATAAATTTGACTATTTATGTAGCATTAAAGACATAGTTAGATTAAAAATTTAAACGAATATTTATGTCAAGAAGAAAGGAAGAGTTGGGTAACACATATTAAACGGAAATTGTTATAAAGGAAAGAATATTGGATTAAGGTTCAGCTGAAAAATACAAAGAAAAAACAAACAATGATTTATCATTATAGAAAATATTTTGTCGAGGTTTTTCCGCCCTCCTTGGATATTAGAGTTTGCCGGGTGGAGTTTGCTTTCCTAGGCTGCCGACACAAGGGTTAAGTAGAAGACTGCACCAGATGGTGTCAAAGGGTGACAACGTGATGGGACTTCCTCCCTACAGTCCCTTATATTGGGCAAAATTACAAAAGGGCTTCAACTTCAGAACAGTGAACCAAGGATAGCTTGCCAGTAAGAGAAAGCCCATTAAGCCCGTAGAGAAATAAAAGCCCTTATAAGTCTTGGAACGCCTTAGAAACACATTTCTTTGGACCTCAAAGAAAATCCTAACTATAGAAAACAACGCACACACTTAAATTTGCCGTGTCCCTCGATAAATTTAAGTTAGACTAAGTAAGGCTTTAAATAAGTGTAGACAAATTTTAAGCAATTAGTATTGGATTTTCTATTTATAATAGATTTACAGAATGTAGTTTGTTTATATAAATTATTTTTGTGTAATAAACTAAAATCTCAATTACTGTTCCTGCATTTTCTCTTCAACAACGCTATATACGGCGAAAATGTTACATTACAACAAAATACTTTAAGCAGGATAAATCTGTAATTTTACAACTAGCCGTTCTCGCCCGTCTAGCTATGAGGTATACAAATTTGCTAGTTATTTGTATTGAAGCTGGTAATTGTTTAGGAGATTTCACTTAACGTACTTATGTTTAACATTATTTGTTGACGTTTGACATTAATATCCACGTGCTTCACTACGGAGTGTGTAAAGTTTAATGTATATTTTAATTGGATAGATTAATTATCTACCGCCAAGATTAAAATTATTATACTAAGTAAGAATGTCAAGAGTTCTAATTTTCCACCAAGTTTTCTAAATCCCTTTCCCTCTTATTTCTATACTCTTTCCTCTTGAATAAAATAATTTTCAAAAATTCCTAATTAGAAGTTTATTCCGACTACTTGAAAACTTTAAAGTTTTAAAATTAACTTTCCAGGAAAAGCAGAGTTATTTTCCTTTTATGCCGTTTTAAAGAAGCAATGATAATTATAGTTAATTAAATCTCCATCTGTAATAAAAATTTCTGTTTATAAAACCTATTCACAAAAAAATGTTCGTTTTATATAAGGAAACTGCTATTGTTTTTGGAGATACTGTTAATTCTGCATATAAAAGTCCATAAACTTGTATGAAAATGGCGGAAAAAATTATTTCTTACATCGTGCACCCAAGGAAATCAATCGAGCATAATATGCGATAAATATTATATAGATTATGCTACTGTGCAATACCTACTATAAATGTAAATAGTTTGATAGATTTGAGTTCACGAACTGCTTCGAACTTTATGAGTTGGCCGGTTACTTCAGAACTTTGAGCTCTAGCTGATCTGTGATCGTAGTTTTTCACTGCTGCTCATGTTCTTTTAGGTGGGCTGAGATCAGTCTTACCGCATCTGCAAGGGACTTGTAAGACACCATAATTTTTGAGATGAAGGGGGTCATTCGGCGATTTCAGGAGGTCTCTGGTGGTCACGTGAGCGTTAAAAGTGGTCCCGATCGTGCGTTTTCTAAGAATCCTGGTAATCTTATCCAGCAACACTTCGATGAGTAGGAGATAGACCTTCCGTTGTTCTTCCATCCCTATCTTCTTCTGCTTTGGGGAAGCTATTCTTTGCTAGGGCTGACTTCGAGTACTGCTTCGCTACTTTTCATGAGATCTCGTCACAGATCCTGAAACCCCTCACGACTTTTCCAACCAGTGCTTCTGCTGAGACATCAAATCATTTAACGGTGAAACAACACATACATTTTAATGATTGCCTCCGTTTTAAGAACTTACTTTTAACATTAAAGGATGATAAATATTTGAATAATGTACAGAAATTATCTAATTGATTGCACTTCACCCGTGAGTCTGTAGTAAAATATTAAACTTTGAAAATATCTAATGCCTATTAAATATAACGTTTCTTTCCCATTTATCTTTCCCATTTTATTTAGCCATTTCTTTAGCTAGTGGTTGACCAACGCAGGCCCTATCTGTTTCAGTATTCGATAACGTACTTTATTTAACACAAGACAAGACTATGTCAATGTCACAACAAAACAATAATGTCAACAATAAAACCTCCCACACTATCAGGTACCCAGGTTATAAAACCAGTGACCATAATCTTATTATGCTAGGTACCGTCTTAACTCAAATAAAAAATATATTTGGTCACTTTATATCCAGCACCTAGTCCATATGGTGCCATTTGATTTCGTATCACTAAATGTCTGTTGAACTTAAAGTGACAATGATTTATATTATCATTTAAAAAAGCTGAACCAAAATTATACTGGATATTGAAGACTGTATATTTATCTTCCAATATTACTACAGCTTTATTATATTATTATAAAGAGAAGGTCATTAAAGTTTTTTTTTTTTGACAACAGTTATCACAAATCCTGAGTTTTACCTAATTACCGAATTTAATTTCCATGGATTAATGTTTACGCTAGTTATAGTTAGATAAACACAAGATCTTAAATAATCCTAAGTCTCTGAAATGAAGAACTCACATAATACTCTCATCCAAAAAATTAAATAAATAAATAAAATAACGGCAGAGAAGAGTGACGACAATCTTTGTACCAATGGAATTTTCTGGTTTTACGCGAAATGTGAATGAACTTTGCTTTTTAATAACAAGTAATATAATATATGCTTAGTTGAAAATTTAAAATTATTCTTCATATGAAAAATTTATAGAAGGTTAATTAAAAGGAAATTAAAGCTTAGATATTACATTATTAAACATTTAAACTTTCAACTAACACTATAAACCATTAATTTCTTGTGTTCGATTGAATAGAGTTTATAATACTTTTGAGGGATTCAAATTTTCCACCCTAAAGATTAATAGAATTACATGAAAATTCCACAATATTGGTTCCCCTTTATGTTTTATATTAGCAAAGGGATAAGCTCTTGCAGATTCTCCTCTGACTAGGGCTGCGTAAAATTTACCCCCCCGCAAGAACAACTTTGTTGAGAGCCGTTTAGAATGGAAAATTTTGAAAGAAGTTTTTGAGTAAATTAAAACCAAAAAAAATAATATATATATCGCTGTATTTAAATCTGTAATATTTGAAAAAGGTTTAAAATATATATTAAATTAATTCACATCTTAATATATTCTCAATAAATCCTTAAGATGTGGAAATAACATATTATAATAATTTTTTTTTAAAGACAAGATATTTAAAAATACCTATTAGTTTCTTACGAATAATATATATTGGTGTATTAAAATATATCGAGTGTAGTAAAATATATGGTCTGCTAAATTCATTCGGGACACATCTTGCCGTGCGACCATTTTCGTGGAAAATTATATTTTCATGATCCTGAGAATAACAATTGTTAGTTTTCCAAAAGTCAAGTTGATGTTAGTCTGTCACTTGATGGGTGACCTCTTTGATTTGGAGTAATCTTAGAATAATACTATATATAGAAGGAGCATAGAATCAAAACAACAAGCAATTACTGATAAGGGACTGAAGCCAACTTTCGCCGAGGGGTTGTGTCCCTTAGACCAGGGGACCTAACAATACTCTTTTTTTTCATTTAAGCTGGAGAAGGTTGGCCACGCTTTAGTAACTATTCAAAGCCCGCTCACAAATGTCAAGAAAACAAACCCTGCCATTGGTTATTGTTTACGTTTCACTCTGACGTCATTTTTTTTAACTCGCCCGTCATGATATAATATACATTATTTTTAGCATATTTCAAGCTAAAAAAAGATAAAACACAAAAAAAATATTACAATAAACTAAACTGACTATCAATAATTATAATTAAATAAAAAATTAAATTATAAAACCGAAGGCAAATAATTTTAGAGTTATGACGTCACAAATTACAAAAATGAATTTTTAGAACGCGGATAAGGATCACAACCAAAATTGGTTTCAATGTTATCAGTGACACTCCTTCTATATATAGTATTATTCTAAGGGAGTAATATTCAAATAACTAACCTATCGTGACAAACTAAAATAAACTTTTTATTTTTTTTTTTTTTTTTCAAATGCCTATTACCAAGCTATGTCCCACAGACGAACTTAGCCGACCACATATTCTTAAAAAGCACCAAATAATTACATAATATGCAAAATTCTAGCTTGATTTTAGTCTCAAACTTTTTTTTTCATGTTATATCTTTGTCAATAACCCATAGAAATTGTCAAAAACAGTCAAATTACTATCCAATGTCATATATCAGGTGTTCCGGGCCAAATGCCAAAAAAGGAGACTTAATTTGCAATCAGCTCTTTAAGCCGACAAAATGAGCTATGTTCTACTCGAAACATTTTTAAATAAGTTTTTTTTTTTTCAATTTTGAAAATTTAAATGGGCTTAGGTATATCTAAAAATTGTCAAAAATTGCTGAAAATAGACAAGACTATGGATTGCTTGTCGGTCTTGAAGAGGCAATTCTAAAACATTTTTTCCTACTTTGTTTTTAGCCCCTGAGCTCCATTTTTTTATTGCTAAAAATTAAAAAAGCCTGCCTTATTATATCAGAGACTGTGAGACAATAATTACAAGATAAAAATAACTTTTTATATACTACGTTTTTAAATTTTATGTCATAAATTATTTTAAATTTGGATCCCGTCAAAATGAATAGTGTAGGTAAATATGGATATGTCAAAACAAATAAAATAACTTGCGGATTTTTTCCGAACTAACTTTTCATTCAGCATATTTGCTGAAAACGAATGAAATTCTGCTGAAAAATGACTAAAAAAAAAATTTAAATAATGCATTATCATCGTGTTCTGAGCTGTTCTGAAAGTTTCAAATGTCTAGCTACTCGGGATGTTTGTTAAAATTCGATTGCAAGATTTGTACCGGACAAACATACAAACAAGAAACCAAGTTAATAAAAACGTAGTAAAAATGACCCTTGCTTCAAAATTGATATAGTAGATAGGTAAATGTTAGTTCAATATTCATCAAAGAACATCATGCAATCACATCGTAAATTCACGCATACTAATCTTTAGTTTGTAATCCATGTTTATTATGGAAGTCCGCCGAGTAAAAGCTGTGTTTTTAAATGTAAGCGGAGTCTGGAGTTAAGAGGTAAAAGCTATTGTCCTGGTCACTGGATGCCACATCCATCAGTGTGTTAACCATGAAGGCTAATTCCCTAGTGAAACCCTTGACAAACAGGGCCAGACGCTGATTTATACATCCAATGCTAACAATGGACACCGAACCCCAACACAGACCTCACAGAATTTCTGAAACACACGATAAAATCACTGATACCTTCATTATCTTTGTATTACTTCAGTATTAAAAACACAGTAAAAACTAAGTTACAATGGTCATTTTTTGTGCTTTTTCTCTTTTATCCATTACAATAAAATTCAACTCTTTTGTACGAAAAATCAAAGCATTGAATATTTATTTGTTTAACAATAGAAAGAACAAGGAAAAGGAAACTATTCTTTTAAATGAAAATGATTCGTACTATTATGGTAAGAATGATCAAATATTGGAATACATCCAGTAAAGTTTTTTCGTGTTTCTTTTACAAATAATTACCTTAGATTAAAATGTTTAATTATTTGGGTTTTTTTATTGCAATCCTATACTCTTAATTTACATGAAAAATGTTATTAACTTCTACTTCAAACATTTCCCAATTCCAGCAAATAATCTTTAATACTTTTGAATTAATTGTATTAGATATATAGATGATCAGTGTGAATTGAGTATTATATTAATAAGGAATATATAAATACGTCTTTGCTCCAAAATTAAATTAACTAACATATTTTGTAAAACTGTCATTCAATTATAGTCATCATTAGTACCAAGAGGTAATTATGAATTAAAAGGATAGATTCGATGTAAACATTATAACAATTGAAGAAATTACATTGGTTGTCTCTCTACGTAAATTTAAACTGGTTTATTACGCAAAGCTTTCAGCCTTTATAAGACCATTATCAATGCCCAAAACCATCTTGTTTGGTTATAGGCACTGATGATGGTAAGTTAAGGTAAGGTAGTAAGTTATGATATAAAGAGATACTTACCATCTATACTTCCTCAATCTGAGGACCACGGTTTCGGCTATATGCTATGATGAGTAGAACAATAAGACCTCTCTGTTAGTTGAAATGAACCGAAAGTATAGTCTACAGGAGAGAGTGATCCCTCCACCCACTCTCTCATGTATACTTTAAGAGTTCATTTCCACTCACAGTGTTATTCTGTTGACTATGGCATATAGCCTCTTCATGGACATCGAAGGGGCTTTTAATTGTGTTTCTGTTGAATCTATCAGTCAAGCTGCTTCTGACCATGGTGTTCACCCAGTTATTGTGGCATGGATCAGATCAATGCTATCTCTTAGATTAGCTAAAGTTGAGAGAAATGGACATAGTATAAAAGTGGCTATAAGAAGAGGCTGTCCACAAGGTGGAGTTCTTTCACCTTTACTTTGGTGCCTTGTGGTAGATAGTCTCATAAAGCTTATTCTGAAATATGGGATTTACATTCAAGCTTATGCAGATGATGTAGCAGTTCTGGTTCAGGGCAAGTTCACTACCACAGTATTTGAGCTGGCACAAAGAGCTCTTCACTCTGTTGAAAGATGGTGTTATAATCACGGCCTCGGGGTTAATCCCGAAAAAACAGTGGTGACACTATTTACAAGAAAAAGAAAATTGGAAGGAAGTACAGAGCTGATGCTAAGTGGGAAGAAGCTTAACCTCGCAGACTCAGTAAAATATCTAGGTGTAATTTTGGATAAAAAACTGACCTGGAAACTTCATCTTGAAGCAAAACTGAATAAGGCAATGGCGGCCTTTTGGGTATGCCGGAAGGCCATTGGTCCCACCTGGGGATTACAACCTAAAGTATTGCATTGGATCTTTACTGCCATGGTGAGACCAATTCTTTCCTATGCATGTGTCGTCTGGTGGCCAAGGATATCCATAGGAACTGCAAAGAAATCACTTCAGCACCTTCAGAGAACGGCTTGTGTTGGTATACTAGGAGCAATGAAAACTACACCAACTATGGCACTTGAGGCTATGCTATGCTTACCACCTTTAGAGATATACCTGAAGTACGAAGCTATGCTAGCTTCATATCGCCTGCACTGTGCTGGTTTATGGATGGGATATGACGGTATAGGGCAATGTGTAATATGGAATTCTATCAAAGAAATCTGCCCGGAAGTAGTGATGGTGCAGGACTCTATGATACCACAGTGGGACTTTGACATTAGCTGGGAGTATCTGCTTCCTTCAAGACAAGACTGGGAACCTGGAGATGATCCTCAAATACCATCAGGAACAGACATGTGGTTCACCGACGGGTCCCGAATCGAAGAATTATCGGGGGCTGGTGTTTTCTGTGCAGAACCCCCATATGAGCTTAGTGTGAGCTTAGGCAAATATGCCACCGTATTTCAGGCAGAGGTATATGCAATTTTGGCTTGTTCTCAAATTATCCTGGATAAAAAAATATTTAACAGACAAATCAGAATCTACTCAGACAGCCAGGCAGCGATCAAAGCATTGGTTGCCCCAAGATATACATCTAAGCTGGTTGCTGAGTGCAAAGGCTATCTAAACACTCTCGGACAACTTAACAACGTACAACTGATATGGGTTCCTGGACATTGTGGCATTGAGGGGAATGAGATGGCCGACCAGTTAGCTAAGACGGGTTCCAATTTGACCCCAATTACACCAGAACCAGTTGTTGGCGTGCCACGATGTGGAGTGAAACATTCCATAAGGACCTTCATGAGGCTAGATATGAAAAGAATCTGGAACACTGCTTCGGGTATGCGACAATCTAAAATTATGATCCGGGAACCATCTCAGCATCTTACTAGATCGCTGCTCTCGCTCAAAAAACAAACCTGTCATCTTTTGACAGGATTTCTTACTGGACACTGTAGGCTAAAACGGCATCTACATCTTCTTGGCCTAGCAGATAGCCCAGTGTGCAGGCTGTGCGAGGAAGAGGATGAAACCCCTTCTCATCTTATTAGCAGCTGTCCTGCATTAACACACCTGAGGTGGAGAATCTTTGGCTTAGCCATCCTACCAATTGAAGAACTAAGGTTACTTCCCCTAAGCAAGGTGCTCACTTTCTGTGGGTCTGTCAGCTTGCTAAGAGGATAGGGTACTATAGGCTGGACTATTAAACCGGGTTTGCACCTTGGATCCACTCATGAGGTCTTATTGCTTCGGACTTTTTTCTAAATAAAGAAAAAGTCCCCCGGGGGAAAAAAAAAAAAAAAAAAAAATGGCATATAGCCGAAACTGGTCCAGTGATCCTAAGCTCGGGATAGTATCGTGTTTTTATGTGTGTGCGCTTTTAAAGACAAAAAAATAATAATATAAAAAAATTAAAATACCATCGTCCATCTTCATCTAAAGAAGAATATTATTACGATAGAGATAAGTAACAAGCGAGAGAAAGACAACCCTAATTTTAAGTAAAGACCTTTTTTTAAATGGATAAGAAAAAAGAAGGTACTCGAATCGGGTCATTACAATTCAATCGCGGGTTTCCGTCCCAAATTCAATTTTATTCTATTCGCAGAAAATCACTTTAAATGGTTGGAAATGGGAAAAAGTCTAGATTGAAAGTAATCACAGAAGTAATTCCTAGCGTTAGAAGGAGGGGGGTAGTCCAGTTAGAACTCTTAGATAGGATATAAAGTTGCCTTTAAAAGAAATCCACCTCTCAGGTCTTCTAACTTATCATGAAAGCAATTGGAAAGTCCACAACCTTTACTTTGGGCAAAGAGTAGAACGAGCCTTTTAAATAACTTTTAATGTTTTGAAAGCGACGGACGTTTTAGAAGTGTAGAGAAAGTGTCTCACTGATTTCTTGTTATTTTTAATGCTAGTAAATAAATAAATACATTAACTAGAAAAACTTTAGTACTTTTCAGTCATTTTAAATTTTACTCAGTTGAATTCTCATTAGCAGATAAGTGTCAATTTGCGAAAAATGTCAACTTCCTTACTCCTGGCTGCAGTGTTAGCCAGTTGTAGTAAGCATATTTTTGAGGGGTGATTATACGACCCGTTCTCTACCGTCTGGTCTAGGTCCTGCTTCGTGTTTCCCTTCTTCTGTTGTCCTCACCACTTGACAGAGCGTTGGATTTACACAGCCCGACCCAGTTCCATCTAGTCACTTTTCCTTAAGGAGACAGGGAAATCGGGTCCGACAAAGAGGATTCACAGGATATAGTAGTGGGTAGCCTATAGTTCCCCGACTATTAAACCCTATTTAAGATGGAATCTCCATCCGACTGCCCTGTCTGGTTTCCCCCCCCCCCCCCATAACGTGACCAGGAACGCAAGTCACACGACCGGGTTTTCAGGCCGACAGGGTGTGGCCCTGACATAGGGAGACCAGCTCCGTTTGTCTAATCACCCCTTTAGTCTCGATGAGCAATTATGTACGCAGTATACCTACATGGAGAGAAATTATTGTGATGGTAGTAAGATTAAGATTCGACTTCAGGGTCCAAAAAAGTTATTTTTAAAAAAATTGTATCTTTCTGTGCCGACCTGAGGCGCTTATTATACGCTACAAAACCTATTACAATAAATGTTGGCTTATCTGTTCGGAAAAATCATACCCGTAGGCAGAATAGAGAAATCAATTTATGTTCTAGCTGTGAGGGTGTCTAAGAACTCTAAAATAATCCATCTGACCATTAAATGAAACCATATCACTCGTTTTCATGAATCTTTTTGTTAAAACCTTGTCTCTGAACGAATGAAAAGCAGTAAGGAAAATCATAAAAGTAAAATAATGAACAAAGAAGTTAATGCGAATTTTTCGGAAAATGTTTTCTTACCATATTGTTTTATAGATTAAAAAAAAATTTCTTCCGTAAGTACATCAGTATCATTAAATTGATGATTATCATTTATATAGTGGGATAGTTATTACTTACTTAATATCTCTGGGGCTTGTCGGCTATTTCCTTTTAGTGCGGTTCTCTATTGTCTCACTAGCTTTAGAACTCCTCTCAGCCATTTTTTTTATTATTAATCTTAACTAACGCTACAAATTAGGTTTAAGGTTTAGAGTGCAATGCCAAAAAACTTTACTTATAAACACCAATATAAGGGACGTAATTCAATGCATCCCCGTAAATGCCCCATGGAAACAGTGATTTCAAAACGTTTTGAGCTAAAGGTCACAGCAGCAAATTTTTGGTTTTGTATTGAAACTCTTTAGTAATTGAATTGAAACAGAATTGGTACATGCGCAGTAGGTATGAAGAGAAGGGTTAGGATAACCTCACAACTATATTGAGACTAAGAATTTAAAGTCTTCAAAATTGTTTTTTCAAAAACTAATTTAAAAACTCTTCATTGACACACATTCGGTTGTAAACTAAAGTAAAAAATTGGTAAGGCGTGAAGAAACTGCTAATCTTTTTTTTGGCCCAGCAGACCGCACATTTTGTATATTTTTTTATATTTTTAGTAACAGCGGAAGTACAATTTTAGGGGGGGCGACACGCAAAATTTCGATGTTTTTTGACAAAATGGCGCGCAAAATTAAACACTAACCCTAAGTGGTATATATATTTGTAATATACACTTTAATTCCTTTCATTTGATACCCCACTCAAATTTTTTCCCAGTGACATAAGTTATCCGCCATCTTGGATTTCCAGTAAATCAGATCAAACTGCTAATCTTATTTTTTCTACGGCCCAGCAGACCACACATTTTGTATTTTTTTCTATATTTTTAGGAACGCAAAATTTCGATGTTTTTTGACAAAATGGCGCCGAAAATTAAACACTATCCCTAAGTGGTACATATATTTGCAATCTTTTCTTCAGTACCTTTCATATGATTTCACTCAAAATTGTAAAAAATATTTTTTTTCGCGCGACGTGAATTGAATTTGAACAGCTGATAATTTAGAGTTCGCTATATGTTTCCTTTATGCGCGTCAAAACGATCTTTTATACTGGAAAGTTTTATGTTTTTGTCTCTTTTGGTTCAAAAGTTATTGGAACCGTACAGAATGACAGACAGACAGACACAGGAACGAAACTATAAGGGTTTCTTTTTTTTTTTATTTTAACAACGAAACCCTTTTAACAATATTAATGGAAAAAAAGTCCAATTTATTTTATTTCAGGTCTAATGATGCCCGAAATGGGTGAAATATAACCATTTTTTAATTAACAAATTGTTAATCTCACCTATATGATCCTGAAAAGAAATTATCCAAAGTTAAAAAAGGTGCACAATTGTAAGAATTATTCTTCAACTGATATAAGGGTTTCTTTTTTTTTTGGTTTTACCTACGGAACCCCTAAAAAGGTTTTGAAATCACATGTAAACGTAGTATATTAGTGCTGGCAGAAATGGAATATGAGACCACTATTAGAAATATGTTTCAGAAAATGTGCACCTGTTAATCTATGATAAACTGAAATCATTCATTAAGATAATTAAGAGCTTTGCCTTAATACTCGTATAATAAAGGATTGCCATTAGTAAAATTGTATATTGTAAAAGAATTACAGTAAAGGTAAAAAGAAAATAATGCTATTACCTTGAGGAATAATAAAAGTAACATTTCATTATATTGGCTACTTCATTGTACTTGAATGTCTATTTTAAGAAATAAAAAGCAAGTAACAAAAGAGACTTTAATGGATCTTTTTATTCTCTAACCATTTATTCACAGTTTTACTTAATAAAAATGAACAAACAATAAAATCTCAACCCATTAACAGCTTTTTTGTACTTTGTGAAGGTATGTCATTAAATTTAGCATTTAATTAAAACAAGATCTTCCTTCCTATTGATGTCATCATGGACTTCTTAACTAATGAATAAAATCATATCATTTCCATCATAAAGTCAATTTTATTAAGAATGCTTTAAAGTTATTTTCTTTAAATATATTTGACTTCAATTATTGTAATACTATTATATTTATATTAACAGTGAAATTTGTGAAGGCTTCTACAGTACCTTAAATTGTATAAAATTGCTTCTATAAAAGGCTTTTAAAATGGGGAAATAAAAAAATACTGTTTTTAGAGTTAAACCCTAAAAACAATCAAGTTTATCCTAGAAATCTCTTGTACTTTTGGTAGTTCGTCCGTCCGTCGGCGTCGTATCTCGGATTATATCTTCCGGCCTACTGTAGCTAGGAATTTGAAATAAGGTATGCAAGTTGAACTTTTATTTTTAACTTTTATTTGCGTTTAGAAAAATAATTTTAATATTTTTTGACATAATATTATAGCAAATAATAATAATAATAATATTATTAATATTAATATAATAATAATATTATAGCAAATAGACATAATACACTGACATAATAATACACTGCATCTAAGTAGGAAATTCAAGCATTTAAAATTAATTAATTTAAATTTCAAAAAATCAAAATTGTCAGTAATATAGCATTTTGGAACTAAAATATTGCTATTTCAAGTTTTTACTGGTTCTATTTGAAGAGGCCGTGGTGCTCGAGGAGGGAGGTGGGGGGCCTTTAAGATTTCTTGTAACACTGACCCCCTCCAGTTCTGAAGTTTAAATGTGAAAAATCTCATCAATCTCGGAATAAAACGATTAAATCTTGCATAGAAACTGACACTCTTTTGCATATATTTTGCATTAATCTTTAAATAAATATTAATCTTTAAATTAAGTAAAAATAATCTAATATTAATATTAATCTAAATTATTAAGTAAATATTAATCTTTAAATTAAGTAACTTTATAGGTTCTTATTAAATATTAACTTTTAAGTTTAAGTTCATAACCAATTTTAGTACACGATGTTCATGTACTACTATTAACTAAAAAACAGATTCAAATTTGAAAAAGAACAAGTAGTAGTCTAATTAGTTTATAAACTTTTTAAAAATAATAAACTGAATATTTATACAAAACTTAGTTACAATGTTGTAACTTTTATTTACATTTCGTATTTTGGTGAAAAAGAAAAACTATTGGGAATTCTAAGAAGTATAAATTCTTGTTCTAATGGATTTTAAAATGCCAGTACTAGAGCTAAAATAAAAAGTTGGAAACACCATTATTTTATATCGCTTTACTTTAAACTATCCTTTTTATTTTAATAATAAAATAGTTATTTATATTGTATTGTTGTTACTTTTACTTCGACGGTTTCTCGGAATTATTGTCATATTCGTATTATATTACCCTTTATTACTATACATTGCTTATTATTATTTAATTCAATCCGTTTTTAAGGGTTTCGTTGGTAAATCAAAAAAAAAAAAAAAAAACGTTACGGTTTCGTTCCTGTATCGATTCAAAAGACATTTCCTATAGGTATGTCACCCACTGAACCCGCTCAGCTCATCTCACCTCAGCTCAGCCCAGACCCTTCCGCTCCGGTCCGGCAGTTTTCTGCACACTGCTTCCGCTCAGACCGCTCAGGCCGTTCCGATATTTTAATGCAATTCCAATTTTTAAGCCAATGTCTCAGCTATCAACTGGTACGGTTCGATATGAGTTATTTTGTTGATAGTAGTAGTAGTAGTAACGAGGAAGAGGCTGTTGTAATAGATACGCTACTTGCGGCTGAACAACAGACCTTATTAATTTCTTTAGCATCTGAAATGTTATTCATCCTATTTTCTTCCATTCCAATGAAATGTTATCTATCAAAACATATATATATTTATATATGTATATGTATATAAACATATATTTTCTTCATTTCTTTAAGAATCAATTTATATTTAGTCTCTCCCTGGATTTTAAACAGGGAGGATTGAAGATTTTTCTTTAAAATACGTAGTGTTATGTCGTGCATGTATGCATATATATATATATTTATATGTTTTTTCCCCAGTTTTCATATGTATTGTATAGTGACAATGTGTAATATTACATTTATATTTATTAAAAGGATTTTTATAAAAGAAGACTCATATGAGAGGGAATTTACAAGGTAATGTTCAAATACTAATGTTTGTAGATGTTTAAAAGGAAAAACTTTTTTAATTTTTTTATTTTATTTTAAAATTTTAAGCTAAATGTATTGACATTGTTAATAATTTATTTTCATATTGTTATTTTTGTAGCCTGAAGAAGCCATAATGTGATGGCGAAATTAGCTATTTTTAAAGAAGAGTGGAAGTTTTTATTTTTATTATATTTAATAATATACAATAAAAATTAAAACCCTAAAAATGGCCAAATTTCTCAAGAAATTTTTACAAAAAGTATAAAGAAGGGTACAAAAGAAGAAAGAAAGAAAACAAAAAGTTTTGGTTTTTTTTTATAAATAAAAGCTTCTAAAGATAAACCAGGGGTAGTTAGGGGAGTGAGGGGGGAGGAAGGACAAAAGCAGCCTGGTGCGCCTGCGCATTTCTTCCGCCCTCACCGGCTTCCGGCAAAATATTCTCGCCGAGCGAAAGAGGTCGGTCTGAGCGGACCGGAACGGAGCGGAGCGGACGCAATGTGTGGGTTCTCATTTAAATACATGGGTTTTATTTTTTTTGACAAAGTCTGAGCTGAGCTGAGCGGATCCTGTGTGGGACAAGCCTTAAGTGGTTCCTTGAGTAGGGTTAATCCTCCGTGAGAATTATACAATTGGGCAGGTACTGCCCAAGGACTGTGTATACAGGATGTCTAGATTCGGGAAGCGAGACGCGCCCCTTTAATGTGACGTCAATTGAGACCTCCATTCTAAGCAACTCCCTATACCCATCAACCTATTTAGGACTGGGGGGTCTTGCATTACATCAGATCAACCTCCCACCATTCAACCACTACCCCCACCATACCGAATCTAGGTATCCTATATACACCGTCCTTGGGTACTGCCGTCAAAACCTCCGGGAAACCTAGGTATAACCTACGTCCCAGAAAACCAGTATAAATAAGCCTCTGTTCTCGCCAGTCGTCAGAATATCTTGTTGTTGCTTCAAGTCAACATTACGATGCACCACATCCCTGAATATGCTTCTAGTAGTGGAAGCGAAACGTCGCCATTGAATTCCTTCGGGACGAGAAATTCGCCGAAAAACTACCACTCAAGCTGCAGAAGCCTATGGACCAGAAAAATAACCTTGTTATTATTATATTTTTTTTTTTTTTTTTTTTAAATAATATTACAAATAATACATTACATAATTACATATTTCACAAGAGATTTAAAATATTAGCGCATCAAAGGTTATCTCTCCACAGGAGAACATGTAGTTCTGTGCCGTGAAGAGAGAGTTCTTATAATCATATTGTACTGATGCTGCTTTGTTAGTTTAATTAGTTATATTTAATTAGTTAGATATCAAGTTAACTTTTAGTTAACGTAGCTAGATTTAAGTTAACATTAAGTTAACTTAGTATAAACTTTAGTTAAACTTAAGTTAACTTAATTAGATTTCATAGCAAGTAACTTTTTCCAGTATTTCTATTTCTTTGTCGTATACTAAAAACGACAACTAGTGGTTTTTACAAGTGGTAGACAAGATCATTTTAGTGACGTTAAGTTGTTCTTTATTTCCAGCCTGTCCTTCTTCTTCGTTACATATTCTGATACAGATTTTCTGGCAATAAAGATATATGGTTTACTTTGATAGAATAGCTAATTTGATTAGAGGTGGTTAGAGGTGGTTAGAGCTTTTAAACTAATTAAAACTGAAGTTAAAATTATAAATAAATATTGACTAATAACTCATTTTAATTAATTAAATATATATAGCTCTTTTACGACGGTAATAATCCCTTTTATTCCATACCACATAAAGGAACCGAAATTTATACCTCATATTTATGACCTATAAATCCTTGATCCAATAAATACCTTTTTTCAACTCCCTCCTAGGAAACACTAACTTTAGATTTATAATAATAACATTATTATTTTTACGTACTTTTAAGTATCACAATATTTCTACGATAATATTTATCATAATTTATAAACGCGTTTTGGCATTTTGTATCATCGTCAGTTTTAAGTGTTAAGATAGTTAGAGTATAATCTCTACTGTTCTTGTTATTTTATGAGAGATTTTACGGTTGCTAGTAAAATCTACTACACTTTTAAAGTAGTCGTATTAAATTTACTTAGTTATTATTACTACAAGATTTTACTGTACTGTAGAATTGTACTCTACAGTTGAGATTTTTCTGTACTGTAGAATTGTACTCTAGAGTTGAGATTTTTCTGTACTGTAGAATTGTACTCTAGAGTTGAGATTTTTCTGTACTGTAGAATTGTACTCTAGAGTTGAGATTTTTCTGTACTGTAGAATTGTACTCTAGAGTTGAGATTTTTCTGTACTGTAGAATTGTACTCTAGAGTTGAGATTTTTCTGTACTGTAGAATTGTACTCTAGAGTTGAGATTTTTCTGTACTGTAGAATTGTACTCTAGAGTTGAGATTTTTCTGTACTGTAGAATTGTACTCTAGAGTTGAGATTTTTCTGTACTGTAGAATTGTACTCTAGAGTTGAGATTTTTCTGTACTGTAGAATTGTACTCTAGAGTTGAGATTTTTCTGTACTGTAGAATTGTACTCTAGAGTTGAGATTTTTCTGTACTGTAGAATTGTACTCTAGAGTTGAGATTTTTCTGTACTGTAGAATTGTACTCTAGAGTTGAGATTTTTCTGTACTGTAGAATTGTACTCTAGAGTTGAGATTTTTCTGTACTGTAGAATTGTACTCTAGAGTTGAGATTTTTCTGTACTGTAGAATTGTACTCTAGAGTTGAGATTTTTCTGTACTGTAGAATTGTACTCTAGAGTTGAGATTTTTCTGTACTGTAGAATTGTACTCTAGAGTTGAGATTTTTCTGTACTGTAGAATTGTACTCTAGAGTTGAGATTTTTCTGTACTGTAGAATTGTACTCTAGAGTTGAGATTTTTCTGTACTGTAGAATTGTACTCTAGAGTTGAGATTTTTCTGTACTGTAGAATTGTACTCTAGAGTTGAGATTTTTCTGTACTGTAGAATTGTACTCTAGAGTTGAGATTTTTCTGTACTGTAGAATTGTACTCTAGAGTTGAGATTTTTCTGTACTGTAGAATTGTACTCTAGAGTTGAGATTTTTCTGTACTGTAGAATTGTACTCTAGAGTTGAGATTTTTCTGTACTGTAGAATTGTACTCTAGAGTTGAGATTTTTCTGTACTGTAGAATTGTACTCTAGAGTTGAGATTTTTCTGTACTGTAGAATTGTACTCTAGAGTTGAGATTTTTCTGTACTGTAGAATTGTACTCTAGAGTTGAGATTTTTCTGTACTGTAGAATTGTACTCTAGAGTTGAGATTTTTCTGTACTGTAGAATTGTACTCTAGAGTTGAGATTTTTCTGTACTGTAGAATTGTACTCTAGAGTTGAGATTTTTCTGTACTGTAGAATTGTACTCTAGAGTTGAGATTTTTCTGTACTGTAGAATTGTACTCTAGAGTTGAGATTTTTCTGTACTGTAGAATTGTACTCTAGAGTTGAGATTTTTCTGTACTGTAGAATTGTACTCTAGAGTTGAGATTTTTCTGTACTGTAGAATTGTACTCTAGAGTTGAGATTTTTCTGTACTGTAGAATTGTACTCTAGAGTTGAGATTTTTCTGTACTGTAGAATTGTACTCTAGAGTTGAGATTTTTCTGTACTGTAGAATTGTACTCTAGAGTTGAGATTTTTCTGTACTGTAGAATTGTACTCTAGAGTTGAGATTTTTCTGTACTGTAGAATTGTACTCTAGAGTTGAGATTTTTCTGTACTGTAGAATTGTACTCTAGAGTTGAGATTTTTCTGTACTGTAGAATTGTACTCTAGAGTTGAGATTTTTCTGTACTGTAGAATTGTACTCTAGAGTTGAGATTTTTCTGTACTGTAGAATTGTACTCTAGAGTTGAGATTTTTCTGTACTGTAGAATTGTACTCTAGAGTTGAGATTTTTCTGTACTGTAGAATTGTACTCTAGAGTTGAGATTTTTCTGTACTGTAGAATTGTACTCTAGAGTTGAGATTTTTCTGTACTGTAGAATTGTACTCTAGAGTTGAGATTTTTCTGTACTGTAGAATTGTACTCTAGAGTTGAGATTTTTCTGTACTGTAGAATTGTACTCTAGAGTTGAGATTTTTCTGTACTGTAGAATTGTACTCTAGAGTTGAGATTTTTCTGTACTGTAGAATTGTACTCTAGAGTTGAGATTTTTCTGTACTGTAGAATTGTACTCTAGAGTTGAGATTTTTCTGTACTGTAGAATTGTACTCTAGAGTTGAGATTTTTCTGTACTGTAGAATTGTACTCTAGAGTTGAGATTTTTCTGTACTGTAGAATTGTACTCTAGAGTTGAGATTTTTCTGTACTGTAGAATTGTACTCTAGAGTTGAGATTTTTCTGTACTGTAGAATTGTACTCTAGAGTTGAGATTTTTCTGTACTGTAGAATTGTACTCTAGAGTTGAGATTTTTCTGTACTGTAGAATTGTACTCTAGAGTTGAGATTTTTCTGTACTGTAGAATTGTACTCTAGAGTTGAGATTTTTCTGTACTGTAGAATTGTACTCTAGAGTTGAGATTTTTCTGTACTGTAGAATTGTACTCTAGAGTTGAGATTTTTCTGTACTGTAGAATTGTACTCTAGAGTTGAGATTTTTCTGTACTGTAGAATTGTACTCTAGAGTTGAGATTTTTCTGTACTGTAGAATTGTACTCTAGAGTTGAGATTTTTCTGTACTGTAGAATTGTACTCTAGAGTTGAGATTTTTCTGTACTGTAGAATTGTACTCTAGAGTTGAGATTTTTCTGTACTGTAGAATTGTACTCTAGAGTTGAGATTTTTCTGTACTGTAGAATTGTACTCTAGAGTTGAGATTTTTCTGTACTGTAGAATTGTACTCTAGAGTTGAGATTTTTCTGTACTGTAGAATTGTACTCTAGAGTTGAGATTTTTCTGTACTGTAGAATTGTACTCTAGAGTTGAGATTTTTCTGTACTGTAGAATTGTACTCTAGAGTTGAGATTTTTCTGTACTGTAGAATTGTACTCTAGAGTTGAGATTTTTCTGTACTGTAGAATTGTACTCTAGAGTTGAGATTTTTCTGTACTGTAGAATTGTACTCTAGAGTTGAGATTTTTCTGTACTGTAGAATTGTACTCTAGAGTTGAGATTTTTCTGTACTGTAGAATTGTACTCTAGAGTTGAGATTTTTCTGTACTGTAGAATTGTACTCTAGAGTTGAGATTTTTCTGTACTGTAGAATTGTACTCTAGAGTTGAGATTTTTCTGTACTGTAGAATTGTACTCTAGAGTTGAGATTTTTCTGTACTGTAGAATTGTACTCTAGAGTTGAGATTTTTCTGTACTGTAGAATTGTACTCTAGAGTTGAGATTTTTCTGTACTGTAGAATTGTACTCTAGAGTTGAGATTTTTCTGTACTGTAGAATTNAACACACCTACAAAATTTCATGGTCGTAGGTCCAGTGGTTTCAGAGATATCGTGATGTGTCAGTGAGTCAGTCAGTCAGTCAGTCAGTGGTATTTGGATTTTATATATATAGATTAAAGAGTTCTAGCAAAAGTGTAGAAAACGTTGAAAATATTTGACTTCTATATCAATATTGTTCTATAAAAATGTTTCTATTTTTGGAATGGTGATAGTCAGTTTATCGATACTTTTACGAAAATGTGTTTAATTTGTGTACGTGCATTAATAGAATGAAGAAAACAATTTTAGAAATGATTTTCGAGTAAATGTTTTTATTAAGTTTTTCTTTAAAGCGGTCCCCTATCAATAGCATTGTCAATATACAAAAGTATTGTCAATACTATTGACCGTATGAGGAGTTCGTATTGATAAAATTAATAAACAGNTGTACTCTAGAGTTGAGATTTTTCTGTACTGTAGAATTGTACTCTAGAGTTGAGATTTTTCTGTACTGTAGAATTGTACTCTAGAGTTGAGATTTTTCTGTACTGTAGAATTGTACTCTAGAGTTGAGATTTTTCTGTACTGTAGAATTGTACACTACAGTTGAGATTTTACTGTACTGTAGAATTGTACTCTACAGTTGAGATTTTACTGTACTGTAGAATTGTACTCTACAGTTGAGATTTTACTCAATCTATTTAACGCTTAAAGACCCTCATATACGATCAAACATTTTGCGCAAACCAGATGTCGGGAAAATTTAGGCATACTCGTAAAACATATTTGCGCAAACATTTTGACCGTCACACTGACAAAGACGTAATAGCCCAGGCCCAGGAGATAGCGTGCAATAAAGAGTTTGACTAACATCAAGCTAGAATTTTGAGTATAAGTAAAAGTTTCGGTGCCTTTTAAAAATATATATTTGGCTATTTCGTCTGTGGGAAATAGCTTGGCAATAGGCATTTGAAGAAAACAAACCGGTGAAGAGCAGCCATGTCCCACCCTTTTTGGTGGAAAATGTGATTTTAATGAATCTGAGTAAGAACTTAGTAGACTTATCAAGTTGATGGTAGTTTGTCACTTAGTTTGTCAATAGGTTAGTTAGTCAAATATTCAAAAGAATCAAAGTGATACCCTATCAAGGGACAAACTGCCATCAACTTGATAATTGGTCTACTAACTAAGATTGTACTCAGGATCATGAAAATCACATTGTCCACCAAAAAGAACGGGACATAGGAGCTCTCCACCGATTTGTTTTTTTCAGATGCCTATTGCCAAGCTATGTTCCGCAGACGAACTTAGCAGACCATAATATATTCTTAAAAGGCATCAAAACATTTACTTGTATAGTTGTAGTTGTATACACAAAATTCTAGCTTGATGTTAGTTAGACACTTTTTTGCACGCTATCTCCTGGACTATACTAATGTCGCAACGCGATTGTTAATAATAAGTAATGATATAAAATTGTGATGGTGAAATTGTTGTGACTTATGATTACTTATGAAGTGGTACCACAACATCTCTGTCAAAACAACCTATCATTCATATTTTATTTATTTTATTCAATAAAAAATCCAGAAAATACACAATAGTTTCTGTTTGTATGTTTGATATACCAAAAGCTGTTTTTAAGTTTGGTTCGAGTAGTCGTCTCCTTTTCATCGCTTCTCACAACTCAAACTCCTGAAGTGAAGAAACTTGTTTTTCATTTCTTTTCCCCCCTCTTCGTGTTTAAGCGGGGAAGAGAGTCGGTCTTCAACAACCAAACCCAATAATATTGTTGAACGTAAAGAAGTAAAAAAATAAATAAAGTTTTATTTCATTTCCTATTTTAACAAAAAAATAATATCTTTATTTCAAAAAATCTAAAGGAACAACTTTACTTTTTACTTAGTTATAAAGTGGAAAATATTGTAGTATTTTTTGCGTTAAATGTTTGTTTTATATATATTTATTTTGTAAACTTTATTTTTACACATAACTTTATAATTATTATTATTGAAATACAAAAATTCGTAAATTTATTACTAGCTGGATACCCGTGCTTCGCTACGGAGT
Source organism: Gerris buenoi (assembly GCA_001010745.2). Classification (NCBI taxonomy): domain Eukaryota; kingdom Metazoa; phylum Arthropoda; class Insecta; order Hemiptera; family Gerridae; genus Gerris; species Gerris buenoi. The sequence continues at coordinate 151,821 of KZ651590.1, read as the reverse complement.
GTTTTTATATTTGATAAGTTTATAAACTACCAGGAAAGCATACAAATTATTTTACTATTCGAGAATATCTAGATTCTATCCCTCCTACTTATACCCCCCACCTCTTTGATAATTTAATTTGCAAATATCCTAAATTTATCCCCCTCCTAAATGAAAATATGACAAAACTGTAGGTACATAACAACAATTACTGTACTCTTAAAGAGCATTTCAACGATATGCATCATGAAGATG
>KZ651590.1:135636-149957 GCA_001010745.2 Gerris buenoi | reverse complement strand
TTATTTTATAAACTTGTTTTTTCTTTGGTTTTTGTGATAATCTATACTACCTTTTGTTTAACTTAAGATTTGTTTAAGAAGATTGATTATGATTTGTAACTAGTTTTTCTTAAAATATATCTATTTTAGGTGGGCGGTATGTTAAGGCCGTTACCTAAAGCTATCTTTGCTCTTTATTTTCTTTAATTTTGTATTTAATTCCAATTCTAAAAGAAATGTTAAAACTAAGAAACCATTCCTTAATTTCATTATTTGTTCATTTTAACCGAGTCTAATTCAATTATTATTTGAACGATGAGTGAAATGATTATATCTAGAATTAGATGTCTCATTATTTAATTCAATTATCTGAGAGGAAGTGGACCTGTGAGCCTACAGCCTACCGTTCTACGTTGTCTACCCCCTTCTACCTTCTACTCCTCAGTCGGTGTCTGAATGTGAAACAAGAAGGAACCGTGCCGCTACTGGCCCTTGCCACCTTTCTGAGTCACATCATACTTCTTACTCCCTTCGAGGTCCGACTGGTCCCGAAGGCTCTGACTTAGGACTACGTCACCGCACTGTGACGTAAGCTGCCCTACTCACTCTACCCGACTCAAGACGTTCGAGACGCTGCTGTCTCTCTCCACTGCTCTCTTCCACCAGGCTCTCCACTCCAACTCCAGGCTCACACTTCTCACCCCTCACTTCTGTATTGCGGGTTTAGACATTTCATTATTATTATTATTTTCACTTATCTATTTAAATCTAGAACAAAGTAGTTTCTTTTAATAATTATTTTATCTTAATAATTAATATCATATAACTAAAAGATTCTGCATACTTCATAAATTTCTTTTACATGATTTTATTTAACTAACTTGTTTTTATTATTAATATCTTTAAATACTTTCTGGTAGTATTTTATGCTAATAATTTTATTTGCTATTGTTCTCTTTATTTTACTTTATAAATATAAGAATTTATTCATTTGATTTTACTAATTGTGGCTTCTTGATTTAGCTTTATTTTTACCCCTTCTCATACCAGCTTTTCTTTTCTTTCACCGTTAGGTCCGAAGTTGGGTTGTATTTTTTACACTCAAACGGCCTAACACTTATATTCAGTCAGTTATAGTACAATGAGCCATGCACTAATGCTGAACTTTGTTTAAATTGTATTCAAGGATTAATTGTTATTTATAATAGATAAGTCCTCGAGCCAATGGCAACAAACTTAATTTTATGTTTGGGAAAAAGAAGTAAGATTGCGTAGATTAATTTTAAGAAAACAAAACAAACATTTATTTTTATTGGAACAAATGTGGTTACTTAGCTTATACATAGCAATATCATATAATTTCGAGGAGAGTCGTCGCCGACGGGATACTACTCAATTATATAAACGATAATCTTCTAGATTGGGACTGACCCATAAAAAAAACCTTTTAAATGATCACCATCCTTTTATAAATACTTTTATTAACATTGTATATAATATGGTACAGGATGTTTTTTCCTTATTATCACAGAAAATACATTTTGTATTGGAAATGTATTTAGTTTAGTAGGTAGAATGTATTTTCGCCCTCCCCCCTTATTTGGTCATGCGTAAGTTCTTATTTGTGTGCCTTCGAGCTTTAATTTGTATGTCTGTGGTTTTTCGGGGGTAGTTTCTTAGGGTAGTCCCGGTTTTATATATTCGGTATTATTCGCTGATATTTTGTCTGTTTTTCAGTTATTGTGCTTCTATGGTCGGCACCCATATTGTATAAAATTGTGAAGGAAACAAGACTCATTCGTTCATTCCTCCATCACATATACTTAAAGAATAAATTAATGTATAACTTTATTTAACAAATTCTCATCTTTTGTCTTCAGGGTACTGGTATTAAACTTTATTATAGAAATTAAATTTTGTATATGGAATGTAAATGTAGTATGTAGTTATTAATGTAATGTATTTTCATTTCTTTGTGCGATATTTCAACCCTTTCTTGTGCACTGGGGTTATATCGTCGTTTTGAAGTAAAATTATTTTATCGATATAGAAATGAGTTTGTTCTGCCCTCCAGTTTAATGAACACTTCATTTTTTATACATATATTTTGAGTAATAGTTTTAAACTTACGTATGAAGGCTTATTTTCTCTTCAAGAAAAAATAAATGCCAATGTTTTAACTACTTAATAAAAAATAAAAATATAATAAATTAAATGATAATGTGGGAAAGCAAATACAAGGATAAACTTATTCAAAAAATAGTTAATGTATGTGATCATTGAAAAAAATGTAAAACTATGTTGCAACCAAGTCCAGGATTTAATTATTAAGGTCAGGAGTCAGGATGTACGAACATTGGGGTGGAAATATTGCACTTAAAGATTGTTTGGTATTGCATCCTAAAGACATGTTGCACGATTTTTTGGTCTCAGAGATGATGTCTAGCGATTTGTCTTTAGACATTTGGTAGACATAGGCTAGACAATCGGCGTCTACGGTCTCGTTGCTAGACCAAAAACCACATGTCTATGGTTTTCCATTCGAAATAGTAGACACGGTGCAACGGTGGACTCGTTGCGCAACTTGTCTTCATTGTGGAAGCTAGACTGTCTCAGCAGACGTCTATAGACATTTTGAGAAACATGTCTATAGACTGTCTATTAGACCGTCTATAGACATGTGTGGAATAGGCTTAACGCTATCTAGCGGATTGCATCATTCACTTTGTAACTCATTGTGCCCCCAACTTCTTCCCTACCGGACCCTTTATACTTTGTACTTCACAACCTAATTGTCAATGTGCCTTACGAGTCTGTGGAACGTGGAACTCACACGCATTATTGTTCTACGCTTAACTTCAGTCTGGTAATGGAATTTATACATTTATTTAAATACATACAATATAAAAACCTACAGTCCGCTTTTTTATTTAACCAAGTAACCCAAAAAGATGCTATGACTTTTAGTATATTATTAGTATGATTAACTAGTTAAGGACCACAGATCGAAATATATAATTTATTCAAATACAGAAAGGATATTATATTACTGCGTAAAACTTTATAATACACAAGATGTTTCTTTCTAGTATACGGAGAGGAAAGTTAGTCATTGCATTTTGTCAGGTTAAACAGGGATTAATGGAAAATAAGGTAATCATGAACTCTCATGATTTCCTCCAGTATTGCCCTAGATAAAGCACAAGTAAGTAAGGTTGGTGCTAAATACACAATTTCATTTATATTAACTTTTGTTTAATGTCTAAATCTATAATGTCATCTTCACACATGTCATATAACCTCTACAATAGTTGTAAACAGTAAAACAATCTTATCTATAAGTATACAAACATCAGTTGTACATTATACTATTCAATACACGACTCTAAAACAGTGCGTTTTATCGAAGTTTATTAAGGTTGAGACATTATCATAATTTTCAATAAACCATCTACAAAATTACTGATAAAAAAGTTGGAAGTAAATTAACCCTTCGCACTGCTCGCTAGAGACCCCTCTTGATAGGTTTTTTTTATTATTTTAATTTTATCTAATAAAAAAATACAAAGATATTATCTGTACCAAAATGTATTGTTTTAACACTTATGGTTTCCGAGATATTTAATTAAAATCATGTTTAGAAGATGACACTTAAGGGGCTTTATATTTCCCTAAGTAATCACATTTTTCCAAAAAAATTATTGCTGATTTTCGTCTTTACTTTTCTCATTTTAAGTGATCTCAAACATTGATTAACTGATTATAGAAAAACATTTTATAATCTAAGAAAAAGTGTCCAATTTAGAACTTAACGTTGGTATTGTTGCCTTTCAAATAGTTGGTAAAATTAACTCAGCTGAGTGTTGGAGCAAAAGACATAAGTATGATATTATGTCATAGAAGTTTAAGGTGTTAAGATTTCCAAGTCTCTCTAGGTGGTTATTACCTAACAAAGGTCTAAAACGTGGTAAACGTGAATTTGAATGTTTATAGTAGGCTGTGAAGGGAGTCGGTGTGCTCTAGCGGTGAGTTTTGAGGCGGTACTAGCCCAGATATCAACCTGGAACTTGGCACGTTACCTCGCATATATCACCGCACTAAGGTTGCTTCGGCTCTTCACAGAACAATAGAGCCCTAGTTTCACCTCTCTCTAAACCTACCCTTCAAAATAATCCTCACACATCCCATGGATTATTTCACCTCCGGTAATAATTCCTGGTTCGAGAAACCCCCTTAGGACCGATATCCGCACTCGAATGAATTATTTATTATCGAGTGGCCTTCACAAATTAACCGGACCACCTAAATCCCAGAATGGAGATTTAGTTATTAGTTACCCTTGTCAATAGTAATGATGCTGATAGTCCACTGCCACAGTAATACACTTCCTTTACCCCTATTTGAATTTAATTTGTTTCCCTATTACCGCATCTCTATAAATCTTAGGTTAAAACGATCGTTAATCAAATCCATTTTTTGTAACAAATTAAAAAAAAAACTAATTAAGTAGTTACATGGTGAAAACTATAAGTTTCTAATAATGCATCACAATGAAGTGACATGTTTTAACAGAAATTTTGCTAAATTCACTCATAAATTAGTCTCTAATTGTGAAAATTGATTGTTGTCCGGCATTTCTTTGATTTATGGTCTCTACCAGCACAAAAATGTTCTTCAGTTAACATGATATGCAAAATTACACAAATTCAGTACCTTGTTGATCATTTCCCTACTATTGATGATAAATTCCTTTTTACGTTCAATTTTCAAACGTTTCAACTTGGAAACTAGTATTTATTAATTTAAAGATGGGACTTAGGCTTTTTATAGAAAAGATAATGGTACTTTTATAGAAAAGGGCCCCCCTTTTTGTTTTTTATACAAAAGAGTTTATATCTAACTACCTATTATGACAAAGGGGTATTCCGTCCAATATGCTTTGGGACAAACGAATACTACACTTTTATATAAAAAAAAGTGTGTAATAAGTTGTATATTAGATTTAAAATGTAAGTGAGGGAAGGAGGGGGGGGGGAGGGGCAAGTGCCAAGATAATTATGTAATTATTTGAATTATAAGTATTTTATGTACGAATTGAGGTAGTGATGTTTTAAATTAGGGAAAACGGAGATCAATTTATTTTCGTGAGGAAATGAGGCTTCTCATTTAAAAGGGAAAGTGTAAGAGAATGAATTATTACGCAATCCCATTTCCGTGGTGGCATTTTCCTCTGGTTCCTGTAACAGGGGAATATGTAGCTGTGAAAGAGTAAAATGAAAGCGAGTTTGCTTGGGCTCTCTTGGGGGCAAAGCAACAGGGAAAGCAGTATTAAAACTTTTCCTCGGCCTTCGTCCCTCTACTTTATCACCTGCTTAAAATTTGTCTTCATCTTAAGTTTTTCCTCAATCTACGTTATTCAAGACTAAATTTTAATTAATAACAACATTTTAAGTTAATTAAATTTATCTCATTTCTGATATGAGGATTATTTACTTGTTATACTTTGTTCATTTTTGTTTTTGAAGGCATTAAAAACTTCTGAAAGTACGTAAAAGAAGGTGTTTTTCAGAATAATGCTTCACGTTACGTTACCGCCGGTGGAAATGGAATGGTATTGTAAATTAAAATATTAAATATTAAGGAAAAGGTTGTTATTTTGTGAACAAAACTCTATGTGAATCAAGTCTTGATGTTCCGGAAGTGGTGAAAGAGATTTTGTGAATCACAACTTTTTATTTCGTTCCACGGATCATTATCAAGGGAGTTAGCCACGATGAGATTCGTCTGCGACTGAATAAGAACTCTCACAAAGAACTCCCTTGAGAACTTTCCCTGCAATGGGTTTGAAACCTCGGGATCCGCAAAAATTTCTGACGCAGTTTCTTCTATAGTGGATCTAAAATCCGAAGACTCTGGCCACAGTTACCTACAGTTAACGCTCAAGAACATTATTTCTATTTTAAATATATTGATATACTAGCTGAAGAACCCAGCGTTGCCTACAAAAAAGGGACAAAAAAAAATTGTGGATAAGTTAAGCTATTAGCACTGTCAAAGGGTCTGCTGTAAATTTTTGCTTAGAAGACAAACCAATAAAGGAAGACTATGCCAAATTTGTCTATTCTAGTGTTTACGACATTCGAAGTTAACGATAAATTGGTTCTTGTCTTTTGAACATAATATGTATTTATAACCACCATTATTGCCAAATCCATTTATAAAATATCAAGTGACTTTTTTAAGAATTAAAGATTCTAGTCCATATAGTTTGGAGATATAATCAACTGATGATGCAACGAATGATGTAAACCTTTTTGAATCGAAGTATTCTCTGTGGAAGAATTTCATTCCAGATGTACCTAACAGTCTCCGGGATTTAGTGATTTAGGTGATTAGGTTGCCTAATTTTGTTTTAAATTAGCACATTAATGTCCGTCGTCAAAATAAGAGAGTACCTATTGAATTGATAAAACTATACCAGTATTTTTAAAAGGGAGATGGAAAAGTATATGAGCAAAATTTGGTAATAGCCTCTAATGAACATTCACACAAACATCTTACTTAATTTTAAAATGATATCATATATTAGGAGAATTTATACATACTAGATAAAACCGCTTTAGACACATTCACGACCTTAACACTCTGCCAAAGTGAAAAACATTTAAAAAAAATTACTTTACGCCTTTGAAAAAATTGATCGACAAATTGTTTATGCACGTGGGAATGTTTGATACAAGTAGTACCGTACAGAATATTTTAATTTAATAGTACGTCCATACTTAATATATAGATAATGGAGACACGGCAAAACAATAGATCATTTTATAATACATTATAAAAACAAATTAAGCGAGGGCGGTATAATTGTGATTTCACGTGTTCATAAACAATTTCCATTTGTTATTATTACTTAACTTCTCAAAATATCCGTCCATAGCACCGAGTTTGGAAATCAAAGCAAAACAACTAGTTTTGTGATAAACTTTTTGCCACGCTTTCCCGCAAAAGCAGCACGGCATTTGTTGTTTTTTCCCCATTTCAAAGAGAATTGTCGAAAAGAGTTGAAAAACTTTGAGTAGGAAATCTGGTAAACGATTCACCTTTTTCATTCTCTCTTCAGGTTACGTAAGGGATTACAAGATAATATTTATGTTTTCCCCGATACAATTCTTCTTTGATAAACAATTACAAAAAAAACCTTGAAATGCGACTTCACCTTCACCTTTCGACCTCATCCGACCGACATTGAAACATAAGCCACGAAGTTAAAACAAGAGTAAAGTACAGATGGTTTCTGTAAGTCGAAACTCGAAGTATAAACCAAGTTTTTAGAAAACTTATTTTATTAATTAGCAGTCCATATCTCTACCTTCATCCATAACTTTTACAATTAAACTTGTTATTACAAAAGAAGGTTAACACATTGGTTAATTTATAGCAGCGTATTCATCTAGTGAATGAATGCGTGAAACGTTTATCACAAATAATTATCGAAGTTATGTACAATTTAGATTAATACAAATTTACATGCACAAACAAATTTTACTAATTAGTTTGCTTCCTTCTGCGTCTTCAATAGAGATAATCTAAAACTGTATAATTTTTGAAAAATAATTTTTATGAGGCTAATTTCTCTCATTCTTGGAATCTTCAAGCCTAAAGTAACAATATGATCAATTTTACCAATTAACCATTTATTGACATTACCTCCTACGATTTTTTTGAAAAATAAAAAAAAATATCAAAAATTAATAGCTATTTACGTACCTAGAGCAGTAAGGGCGTTATTACAGGCCGAGGGCGAAGTTTGAAAGCACGAGTGCGTTTAACGCCCGAGGCCTGTCATAGCGCTTACTGCTCGTGGTGCGTACACACTATTTTATCGCCCACCTCATGTAAACTAACTGCAAAAAACAATTTTGCCGTAATCTTTAAAAATAATGAATGCATATTAAGATTAAATCATTACCAAAACAAACCGCAGTTATAAAAATATTGATTCTTTACAAATTGAACAGCTGACGCTGAGAACTACTAGAGCTTCTAGCACGCCGCGGCCCAGCCAGGAAGCGGCCGCTTCTCGAACAAGTAGCGGCCCTGTAATGGATAAACCATGCATTCATTATTGCCGGCTCCAGGGCTGTAATATGGAACATTACGGGCCGCTCAGGTAGGAATGTTTACAAGTGGAGGACGATAAAGCATTTTTAAATTAGCTATATAAAACAATTAAATATATGAATTATAATCAAAGTTTTTTTTTTTTAATCAATTCTGCGTACAATTATTGGAAAAAGAAATCATGTATTACACTGTATTATTATTTGTATGTAAAATTATAAAATGGTGTTAGGTAAATGGGTTATAAATAGCATATTAATACATTGGTCATATGAATTTATTTTATCAATACTGTCGATATATTTGTAGAGGTTATGGACAGTTATCATCTCGCAATATTCAGAAATATTAATGGGAGTTAAAACGGTTTCTCGTTAAGTCTGTTGCAGTCTCAGAGAATATGGTTCTTCGCAAAGATGCAAAAAAACGACATTTTTTTTAAAAAACTATCTTTTTCGAAAAAAGTGTCGATTTTTCCAAATTTCGAAAATTTCCATTATTTATTCTATACATTATTATTGATTAAATATTGTATCTAACGGTTAAATATTGATCCATTGGCTACATATTGTATCCATGTTAAATTTATGTTTTAATAATTTCGGCTGTTGTCAAAATCTTGTTTTTAGCGTATAATGGTTTGGAAGAGTTTCATTCTAAGACATAAATATTTAAAACTAAATCAATTAACTAATATATTTTTTAAATTGTCTCTAAAATATAAGAGTTCAGACAAGTTTAGTTAGGGTGATAACGTAAATGCCAGTTGATTTAAAAATATCTTTTATTAAATAATACAATAATTTAGTATTTTATATATTAGTGTTAAACCACTTAATATTTTAATTGATAGAGTTGTAGACGTTCAGATTTTAACACCTTGAATTTATTATCTCTACAGAAAGCTCTTTTAAATTGAATATATATATATTTTTTAATAATATAAATTATATGACTTCAGCCCCTTCGATAAGTGGATTTTACCGAATACCAAGGTGTTTATAATATGAATATTTTTTTTTTTTATTTATTTAATTTTTTTGCTTCCGGCGTTTATTCCCCGAAATAATGGTTAAAAAATGTATACAGGATATTATATTCTTCACATAGATTTGCAATTTTGTGTTTGAATATATCATGTGTAAAGCTTTTGTACAATTTGAACTAAAATTATATTCAGGATTCTTTCATTATCTCACTACTATATTAAATTTAACTCACTATAACGAGTAAATACCTCACTTTGAGATTCATTTATTTCACTATGGGCTTCATTTTCATCTCACCTTAGTTTGATTTATTTTACTGCGGTTACGCTTACATTTAAAGTGAATTTCAACTGCTTTAGAGAGAGGAATCAGAAGTTTTTTAATACTAAACTCACTAGTACTCTTTTTATCCGAAGTTTTTTTAAAAACTTTTTTAATTTATTCTTATCTAAATTAAAACACTTGATGTTTCGCTTTACTCATGTTATATTTTATCCTTTTCTACAAAGAATAAAAGATTATTAAATTGTTCATTATTTCGTTTTTCAGCTTATTGAAATAGTAATTTACTCTTTGTATACAGTTTTTAAATGTGAATGCATAAAATAAAAATAAAAATAAATGACAATAATGAATAAAATTAAAATTAATATTTATAAGTTTAGTTTTCTCATGTATTCATCGTAATATACTATGTATTTCTGGTAGATGTTCTTAATTTTATACAAAATGTTATCAGAGCTCCTAGCGGACCAAATGGTTAATAAAATAGATTAATGTTTCATAATTTCACATCTTAAGATCCATGTACTATATCAATGAGACAAAATGTTATCAGAGCTCCTAGCGGACCAAATGGTTAATAAAATAGATTAATCTTTCATAATTTCACATCTTAAGATCCATCTACTATATCAATTAGACAAAATGTTATCAGAGCTCCTAGCGGACCAAATGGTTAATAAAATAGATTAATGTTTCATAATTTCACATCTTAAGATCCATTTACTACATCAATTAGACAAGTGTGGACTGATTTTCTTCACCTAATATTAAAACATTGAAGTCTCAAATATGAAAATTCAATGCCCATGTACATAATCCATGATTTAATATTTTTCTACGAAATGGAAAAAAATAATATTTTTTAATTAAAACTTCTTTACAAGCGGTAGAATAAATTTGCCTGACCGAAATTGACGTAGTGAAACGAAGATAGCGTTTCGAGACTTGTCCATGTTAAACATTTTTGATGTTTAAACTTACAACGAAATTGCAAGTTTATGTTTTAGGACTTGCCTGTGAGGTATTTTTAGTAACTGCCGACCAAAAATCTTCCCTCTGGATGAGTCTCGAACCCCCGACCCCTGGATTGAAAGTCTGATTTGATAATTAATCACTTTGCCACGGAAGTAGTTGATTTCAACATTACACAGATAATTATATGTATATTGCAACCTTGGTTTCTCTCATTTTACCCCATTCTCCACAGATATAAATATGTAAATTATGCGTAAATTAATTATATGTATAATGTGCATTAAGGCCGGAATACACAGCGACACTTAGAGCGAGAGAGTCTAGCGAGAGCGGTGTCCGATCTGTCTACACGGAGAGCCAAAATTTGGCTAGACTGGTGTCCGAGAGTGCTCTCCGAGTGTGACCTTGAATAAAGTTCCTAGACCAGTATCCGAACTGTCTACACGGTGTCCCGTTTGTCTAATAATCTACGTCTCCTCCGTCGTCCACACGCGTTGCCCGGCTGAGGTATTGATCATGCTTGCTCTAGAAAAGGTTTCACCTTGCTGAAACTAGCCTAGACCGAGTGCGAGAGCAAATTGACATGACAGGTGTCTTGTCTACACGAGGAAAACAAACACCGAGAGCGCAACTAGCTAGACCGGAGTGGGTAAGAGTGGGGGTGGTCTAGCGTCCACTTTCGGCGGTGTCTCTACTGCGACACTCAATCTAGACACCCAATCTAGCAACAAAAGTGTCGCCGTGTATTTCGGGCTTTACTCAATTAAGGAATACTGTGCTATTTCATATGAGTATTCTGTTTCTAGAACTTAAGATTTCCTTCTAATGCGTAAGAGTCTCCCACAATTTTTTTTTCTGTTTTTTTTTTGTTACATAGCTGTATGCAATGAATTTTTAAACTACTTTAAATAGGGCATACCCATTGCTATCAGTAATTTCTGTAGCATTTGATTTCTATCTCTGTATTCATGTTCATTGAAATATCTAAGATATACCAATAAAAATTGGAAACAGCAATGAAAAATTAGTCTGTATCCCCAACTAATTAACTCTGTAATCAGTGAACAAAGTTAGTTATCCTTGTGTTATATACAAATTCTATTCTCTAACTACAACAGCAATCTGCTTTAAGAGCACTTCACTGGAATCTAAATGCTATCTATAGCATAGCTATTACTTGTAGATTCAGAGAAAATGGTAATTTTAAAACTAATTGTAGAGTTTCTTGTATAATTATAAATGGGTATTTAGGTTTTGAGGTTAAATTTTCCTTCTTTACCCTATCCTAAGTATCATTGCTTGGTCTAATTATACATATAAAAAATGAACATTACAGTAAGTTAAGTATTAAGTACATCTGCATAATTTTCAAGTAAATAGTTTTTTTAAGAGAATTTTAATCTTACGTCAATTTAAACGTATAAAATTGTGATAAAGTGTCAGTATCAAAATGAGAGAGTAGTTTTAACTACAATCTTTGAGTTTATTAGAAGAGTTTTAACAATTATAGTTTATCTGACTAATTCAAAGTTAGTTTAATATAAGTTTATAGTGTGGTTTAATGCCAGCTTATTGTTGTTTCTACCGTGTTTGAAATCTCTACTTCAGGATTTGATAGCGGTGGAAAACAAGATGAGATTTTGACAAGGGCGAATTGCGCCATAGTAAAGTTTAGTGATTGAAGGTTAAAGCTTCTCCCGCCAAATTGTTATACAGTTTGAAGTCGTTTGTGCGCAATTAGCTCTAGGGTTACGAAGACTTCTATCGGACCAATTAGGAGAGAAGAGAGAAGTTAATTCGAAGGTAGATAACGGATCGGACTTATGATTAAGCCGCTTTTAGATATCTCTCGAAAGGGGGTTTTGACGATAGTAAACCTAATTTACTTACCTTATCGAAACGTATTCCGTGACGTTACCCAAGTTCAAAGTGTAAACACAAAATCCTCCCTCTTCCTTCCATAAATAAGGATAACACGAAGTTATTGGAGGCAGCTCTCATCTTTATGCCAATAACTATGTTCCCGAGAACTTGAGAAAGTTAACAGAATCAGCCAAACCAAATCAGAGCGTCAGATACTTCAGGTCATTTACCCTCTAAATCCTTCCAGCCAACTTCATATTGACTCAACCTTGGTTTCTCTCATTTCACCCTTATTCTCTTCAAACCCACTTTTGTTGATTATAACAGAGGCCATGATTTATAACTTTTTCTTCCCCTCATATTGTAAAATGCATCACTGTGTATCACAAATAAATCTCCACGAAAAAAAAGCGTAAGAATAAATATTGAATAAAAGAATATTTGTTGCTTAGCATTCCTGTGAATTTTATTTTTTTCGTGTTTTCCATTATAACAAGTTTAATATTAGGGTATCATTCCTTTTCCACGTATTTTCGAGTATATTTGCTTTCTTTAAATAACAATGTACAATTTTGGTTCACTATTTTTTATCTTATTTATTTTTCTTCTAAGTATATAAAACTAGAGATATTTGATTTGAAAAATGTTGAGTAATTTTAGGAGGGATTTCGAGATTATGCAATATACATATGCATACATAATTTTTTCTTGTAAACAAATTTCCAGTTTGAAAGTTGTTTAACCTATTACGAGTATATAATAATAATAATAAATAGTTATAGCTCTACTAATAATAGATCTACTATGTATACATTTATTAATAATAGATCTACTATGTATACATCTACTAATAATAGATCTACTATGTATACATCTACTAATAATAGATCTACTATGTATAAATCTACTAATAATAGATCTTCTATGTATAAATCTACTAATAATAGATCTACTATGTATACATCTACTAATAATAGATCTACGTCAAATTAAATTAAATTACGACGTTGCTTTAATAATTATATCAACAATAGTATTTAATAATAAACGTATAGCTAGATTTATTTTGTAAAATAGAGGCATAATTTAAGAATGATCAAACAATTAAGATTTTTTTTTTTTTTAAATAATATTACCTGGTAAGACTTTTACACTGGTCTGAGTTAGACAAAATCAGACAGATTTAAAAAAATTACTTTTTTTAAATCTGCCCACTTCTTAAAGCTCAGGGTAGCTTATTATGTGTAAATCTAAAAAAAAAATATATATATTTGCAAAATTTTGCGACATAACAATTCTTTTTATCTATATTACTACGTTGTTAAGAAAGTAAGAAAGAAAAGTTTTCAATTAAACTAAGTATATTTTGTATTTTTGTCCCATCTCAAACACTTTTGACAGTAAATTTATGCATGAAATAACTAAACTATTTTGTTCTTACAATTAAAATCAATAATGATTTTCCACGATAAATTATTAAGGTACAATAAATTTGAAAGTCACTGTCACGAATAACAAAGGAATTGATTTCACAATAGTTAAAATCAAACGTTTCAATTCAAGCTTTATTAATTACTTTATGAAGTTAAATTGGGATGTTATAGAACGTATAAAATAAATTCGATAATAATTTTAGTATTTAAACAAAATTTAATTTTATCATAACCAAGATGTAGCCCATAACCTGCAATATGATAATAATTTATTATCTGCCCTAGAAATAATTTATTAGCTTTTATTATTTACGATTTTAATTATTATTATACTAGCCGTTAGGCCCGCGGTAACGGGCAAAATAATAAATATGGTTTAGAAAAAGAGCTGAGAGATAATTAGTTATAATTGAAATAGATATTTAAAGAGATATTTACTGTTTAAATAGTAAGTTTTATGCAGTTATAGGTAATTAAAATTAAAACATTTAAATAGGAAGTTTTGTGCTCCGATATTCGTTACATATGTATAGCGCAAATGGTTAAGTATCTGGCTTACATCCAGTAGCCCCTGGTTCGATTCCAGCTTATGGCTCATCAATTTTTAACGTTATAAATCATTTAGAGGTGAGTTGTCGTTGTCGTCGGGACACTACTCGATTATATAAAAGAT
>KZ651590.1:108226-128111 GCA_001010745.2 Gerris buenoi | reverse complement strand
TTATACAAAAAAAAAAAAATCCTGCCAATTAATGTGGCTCATAGCTTTCTTAAATAAATTATCAAATATACTTTAATGATATTATGCTTTTACAACCTATAATTGTCTAAATTATTTTATTTTCGCCTCCGTTTTAGCTTCAAAACTTACCAAAGTTAACGGAACCTATGTGCATGATCGAATTGAAAAATATATTTTTTTATGTCCTTGATTTAACTCCAAGACAAAAATCAATGACAAATCACTCAATGTTTGGGAATCGAAACATAAAAGGCTACTCGTCCGATTATAATCAAATTTGGATTGTATGTCAAAACGCCTATTGTTAGTCTCATATTAGTTTCTCTTACATATCCGTACGAACATACATTCATTCGCACCTATCTTCATAATTAATCATTTCTTTTTTCTTTTTTTTTTTAAATTGGACGATTTGTCGAAAGTAGCCCGCAGATAGTCCCTGAAAATTTCAAGGGTCTTTTCTCTAAAATATTTCCACCGTTTTTATCTAAACACTTGCAACAAATCTTAAAATTAGGAGGTAAATTAAACAAATCTAGCTACAAAGTAAAACAATAAGACAAAAATTGGATTTAAAAGCATAAAATTATTAAAGTTCACGAGGAAGCTTTGTGCCACACAAATTGGCTGGACATTTATTTATTCTTTTTATCATACTTCATTTGTGTAATATTATTTGTATATTTTAAGATGAATGAAAAAGTCATGAGAATCACCAAACCATTTTTTCTACATTTCTAACTTAAAGTAAACTTTCATTTATTGCCTTAAATCTTCCTTCTTTCCTAAATCTAAAAAAGACTTCAGACTTGATTGAACTGTTCCGGTCAGCGGACTGAATTCTCGGGCCCAATCGCCTCTCATCGACTATCCTCGGAATTGATGACGTTTGACCTGCTATGTCCGACCATCAGTCAATGTCGTAAATCGTTTAAAGAATACTTCTATTCCCTCTATCTGATTCTATAATCATTCATCACTTGTTTCAACATCGCCAAGTTTATTTACACAATGATTTCTTTTGCATTGCAATGATACAGTTTATCTTCTGACTTCATTATACTGGGCTATTGACTCCAGAGGCAATCAATCTTGAAACCCAGTTAATCGTTCCTTTCCAATTATATAAATTATCTAATAATAGTCTGCCAATTAGTGTGGATTACAGCTTTCTCGCCTCCTAATTACGAACATTAATAATCTTATTTATTCCTTATTAAACTCAATCCTGATTTATTTTTTATTTATTTTTAGCTTTCGCTTCCGATCTTACCAAATATAACGGAAGTTATATGATTGTTTTGAAAAACGAACATTTTTTTTTTTTATGTCTCCATTTTCTAAAATTCTAAAACAGAAATCCGTCTGAAACGGATTTCTGTTCAGACAAACATGATCAGAGAACATATTTTGTTCTAAAGGTGCGTACAGACTATTCTGACGTTACATGGGCCTACGTCATAATGCATGTGATATAAAAAAGTAACACAGGGTTTTGTGAGTCTGTGTTCACATTGTTCTGACGTGACGTGGAAACGCGAGATATGATGCTATCTGACGCCACACGCCTTATGGCGCGTGGGAAGGATATCTAAAGTTCCAGATATTTCTTCAGACGTGGGAAGGCACCAGAAGAGTCAGGTGCTTTATTATTACTGTTTTAAATACCGTTTTTAGTGATTTTTTTTTTTTTTTTTTTTTTTTTTTTTTTTTTTTTTTTTTTTTTTNGATTATTTAAGATTACCTACATTTTTTTTAGATTACCCCAGGGTAGAATTTAGTTTTTGTCACCACTTAATACCACTTAAACCGCTCTTCATCTTCAACTAGTTGAGATGTTAAATTTTGGAACTCCCCGAATTCAAGACGATCCACATTGATAGGATGCATCCAGTCTCTAGAAGAGCAAATAGCTTATGTCAAAAACAGGGAGTACATTCATGATTGCAGGCTCAAAACCAATTGTCAAGAAGGGCAACAAGCTCGAGTCTGTTTTTTCATGTGTCTGACGTCAGAACAATGTGAACACCAACTCATGTCTGACGTGGTCCCACTGTATCTGACGTGACGTGGGAACACATCACGTCAGAATAATCTGTATTCACCTTAAGTCGGCCCAATTTTAGCAAAACAACGTATCTTAAAAACTGCTCGTCTAATTTTAATAAAATTTGGATGGTAGGTCATGTTTAGCATATTGGTGGTCCAATGTAAATGTTGACGATCTGCGCATATTTTTTATCGTTCCAACTTCCGTACAAACATATATTGACTTACACCTATATCTTTATAAGTACTGAACTGATTCATATGAAATTTGGATGTTTTGTCGAAAGTGGTCAATCTGGTGTTATCTGCTGTCTTCGACAGCAGATCAATCTGGTGTCAATCAATCTGTGGTGTCAATCAATCTGGTGTTATCTGCTGTCTTCGACAGCAGATAACACCAGATTGATTTCAACCGTCTACGCTTTTTAACTTTTGCTTAATCGATACTTTAATTCGTGTAAAACATCAAACCAATTTTACATAAAAAAATTGATTCGAGACAACTCAGACAAACTTTCTCATATATAAGTATTGGTAGGAATGATTTTTCCAAACATACATGCTAAATTTCGTCAAAATCGGCCCTGTAGTTTAGGCTATTATTATAGGCGTCTGCACAGACGACAGACAGACATTTTTTTAAAACCACGTTTTTGGACTCAGGGACCACACAACGTTAAAATCCATCAAAATTTAATTTTCGCGCTATCACAATACTTCCTCTTTATATCAAAATGTAAGAAACGGGGAAAACAAATAAATAAATTAGACAATAATGGCTTGTAAAAGCATACAATCAATAAAATACATTATAGGAAGCTATGTGTCAAATAATTGGCAGTCTATTTTACTCTATACTAGAAACAAGCTACATATATTTAAAAGATAAATGTATTATATGAGATGTAGGAACGTCTATGTCATGTTAATGGACTAGAATAAATTTTCTCTCCTCTAAAAGTAATACTTTTTTATTTATCAGAGAAGCTTTCAGCCATTCATCATCAATTATTCTGATTGTGGAATTAGTAGAATTGAGTAGATAAATCAACGAAATGTGAGACAAATTTTAGTCGAAGAGCAACATAAAAAGTGAGACATAAGAAAAGTATAACATAGGTCTAGGTTTACTCTCGAAAATTTTGAAATTCTTACAAAATACTAGTAAAAATCCGTAGAACCAAAATTTAGCATTAACAATTATCTCCTCTTGGTTCTGTGAGAGGTTTGTTACGTTCGACACAAATAGTTTTATTTGCATTTATCGTAAAACTACATAGAGTGCTAATTTTTTAATGACTATACTATTTTAGTCGATTGAATTTGATAAAAATAAAAATAGTTTCCTATTATTGTGGCATATAGCTTTCTCACGTTCTATTATTGAACGAATGATGCCATAAGTATGCAACTATTTGATCTTAATAGGGGATTGAAAATATAGTTGTTATAATTTACAGTGGGGTCAAATTAATTCCTCTTCAATATTCAGACGATTGCATAAGTAACGTAGGACTAATGCTAAGCCCATAAGAAAAAGCTTCACTATAAATGTTTTTATTATTATTAGTACAAGTTTATTGAAACACAAAACAAAAATATAGTAATTATACAACGTATAAATTATCCATGGTGTTGGAACTTCAGGTAAATTTCGTTATAACAAAATTATCCTTAAACAAAAAAATAAAAATATACAAAATTAAATTAATTTAATATGCGAACATTATGCAGTATGTAATTTTATATTTTATAATGTTGTAATTAAAATTAACACAAACATATTGAATTATAATTAAGAATGAGAGAAAAAAAAAGAATAAATCCTACCGCGGGTATCCGCAAGCCGAGCGAATTTCCATTGGAAATTTGTAGTATTTTTATAATCGTAGTAGTTTGAAAGAAGTTTAAACTGCTCAACAATTATACTACAAATTTCCAATGGAAATTCGCTCGGCTTGCGGATACCCGCGGTAGGATTTATTTTAGATTGAGGACCCCAAAAAATATAAGAAGCGATACCTCATTTGATTTTTTGTATTTTTTTCAATCTTTGCTGACTCATCAGAAGGGGTTAATGACGTCATAAATATCCCATTTTCAATAGGGATCATCGTCTCAACGAGCTTGATTTTTCGGTGCAATTTTCATTTTGATACGTCAATTCGTTCGAGCGCTATCGTGCTTACAAGAAATCCGCTAGAAATACATATATATATATACATATATAAAGTTTTATAAGACCTATTGTTTCGTGATCAGGAGCCTTTGAAACGTATTTTGGCCACATTCCCGGGTCCAACTCCCGCCATGAGGGTGGCTCCATTAGCGAATTTTTTCCAATGGAAATTCGTATAATTGATATATTTTATCGTAAAAAATTGTCATATGATGAAATAATAATAATGTGATGTAAAAAAACATTAAGAATTTCAATATTAACATTAAGAACCTTATTGATGAAATAATCTTCGCTTTTATTACACCCTTATCGACCCAACATTTTAATTATTGATATAAAAAAAGGGACAACTAGAAAACTTATGAAGTAAAAAAATTGTTCTTTATCACTAAATGTAACTTAAATCACTCAAAATCATATGTTAATTTACACTGAGGAGGATATTATCATATTAAAAATTAAATTTATAAGAAATAAAAACAAAATTTAAGTTAATAATTAAAAATATTTTATATTTACAACTAAATTTTTGTGGTTAAAAATAAATAATTATTATAAAATACCATTTTAAAAAACTGGTCATACTTGCAACAACTTTTTTGGTTTCTGTATTCTTAACCTTAATTGTTTCCATGTGCAAAATTTGGGGAAGATTTAAAGACGGGAAGTGGTTCGAAATTGGGGTTATATAGGTGTGCGATGAAACTTACAAAACAAAGTAATATAAGACCAATTTTTATTTTTATTTTTATTTTTTATTTTTTGACTTCTGTATTATTCACCTAAATAATTGTTTCCATGTGCAAAATTAGAGGAAGATTGAAACACGGGAAGTGGTTCAAAATTCGGGTAATAGGTGTGCGATGAAACTTACAATGCAAAGTAATATAAGACCAGTAAAAAACAAGAAAATAAATCACTTTTTCTTTAGCATTAAGAAGTATACACAAGAGGAATAATACTGATTGAAAATATGATGCAGGTAATTACAAATTAAGCTGATAAATATAAGGTGCTTTAAGGGATGTTTGATTGTGTGGCTCGGCGTTTAACTTACAAGAGCTCTCCAGTCAGATCCATCAAAAGAATTTAGTGTTTCCTTGGAGTTTAATTAAGGTTTTACGAGACGCTGATTTCTTAGCTGTCTGAGGCTGGTGCATTTGGCTAGAAAATAATGAAGATTCTCTTTGAAGAGTCTACTACATAAAGGATGATCGAGTTGATTTTCCCTATCCCATGGTTTGTAACTTAGTTCAACCATGTCTGCTCTTAACTTTACTAGACATCTAGCAGCCCTAAATCTTTGTGTGTCAAGAAAGCAGTCCTGTGGATTGAAGCTACGCTCATACGCTATGTATAATATGCTTACTTTGTACGCTGAATTCGCTTATACGATGTGGCTACACAGAGTGATATGCTATGAATACTTTGAAGACACTTTGAATCATGTTTCACACAATAAGAAACAATATCGACAGCCTCGTTCGAGATGTTCACATGAAGTTGCCATGGAAGAGTGATGTCAGTGATGATGAGAGTTTTTATTAATGGAATAACGAACTCCGGAAAGCCTCTCTCTACAGAAGTGTTTGTTTCACAAAACTAGTTTTCGGCCTTTGAGCCATCATCAGTGCAGGTAAAAGGTAAAGGAAAAAATCCGACGATGAGTCACATATGAGTGACAAATGGACGGTCCGTTTTTTGTCTCTCATTTGACTCAAGGTCGGGGTTTTCATTACCTTTTATCGGCACTGATGATGGCAAAGAGGCCGAAAACTAGTTTTGTATAATAAACACTCTTCTGTGGAAAGGCTTTCCGGTTTTTATTATTCGATCTCAACTCCACTTACGCTCTTAATCTTCAGACTTTGTTATTACTTGCGTTACATAATAATATCAATAATAAAATAAAATGGAAATGGATCCAAAAAATAGAATGGAATAAAATATGTTGTATGAATAGTTATTTACGCAACAAGGGAGAGAAGTATGTTTTCCGGCTCGAGGTTAAGTTTTCTCCTGAGGCAACGCCGAAGGAGAAAACTCCATTAGCTCCCGAGGCCGTAAGACCGAGGGAGATAACTGTAGTATTAGCTCTCGAGGCTTGCCGAGAGAGATAATCCCGAGAGTAGGAATACTTCGATCCATGTTGCGTATTAAATTTTATCTACGACTAGTCCACCATGGGTAATAGCTATTAAGTTCGTAAATATAAAAGTTTTACCTACAAATTCACGCAATTTAAACGCCTTAAACTGATATGTAGTTACTTGATTTATTAAAATAACAATTCTTATACTAAATATATACTTTTTTAATTTAATTACGTTTTGTTTGTTTTTAATTTAAAGACGTTGTATGATAACCTAAAGTAACCTTCCCGAAAAAAGTACAAAACAGCTAAAAAAACAACATAATACTTAAAATTTACCTAAAAAAATACCTTTAAGTTGGTATGACTGTTTTTTTACTCCAAAGGGAGGGAAGTAACACTTCCCTCCCTGTTATTAGTCATGTAAAGTCTACTTACAGTGCAAGTCGTAGATAAATGAATTTAATCATCTTTTATGTTATGTTGTCATCTGTTATCTTGCGTTATGTCAAAATAAAGTTTAATTTAAAGTTAAAACCAGTTTGGTAAACATTTGTCAGAACTGACTTGAAAGCATTCCAGCAAAGGAATGATTAGCCCTTTGTTTAGGTCTTTAAGTATTTTTGGTCGAAAACCAAAGATTTTTCTGTCGCTGTTCAAATTGGTCTAATATGTAGGTATACTTAATATGTTCCAGCCACGATAAACCACTAAGAAAATATAGCCGTGAATTAAAAATGAATAACTATGGCAACTTGATTGCGTTACGACAAATTTATCACAAAAACATCTCGTACGCGTACATGGCATATGCATATACAATTCTGTGTACCCACCCATTTCTGATTTGAGAATGGAAACCTTTTTTTCCTGCTCATAGCAGACATAGCTACTGCAGCTAGCAAAGCTTCGGTGTGGCCTCAACATACCAGAGCACTTGTTATGACGTATAGTCCAAATTTCATTATATTAGGACGAGAGGTTTTTAAGATAATATAATAGTTTGAAAAAATTTACTTACAGATCGGTGGAAAGACACGAGACCAATAATGTCCCTTGATGTCTGAAAAGGATTTCTATCTAAGAAATTCAGTTCTTCAAAATGATGTTAATGCTTTCGTATACCTTCGTTGCACCAAAGCACGAACCTTTGAATTACACCTTCGTTGCACCTTTTGAATTACATTAAAAAGTAACAATACTCGATAAATAAAACCCATTTTTTTATTAATTTTTAATCTTTATAATATAAATACACTAATAGTAAATACATTTTTCGTTTATGTTCATATTATATTACAAAAATAAATATAAAAGAAAACAAAAAAATACATTTTATATCTATATACAATTCTGAATCTTGACTATAACTGAGTAATTACTGACAATGCATATGTCTTATGTTTATTTATATTTCTTTCATTATAAAGGTATACATTATGTACAGTTTTTGGAATTCATTTATACAATGTTTAACCTCATCGAAATAACACGAAGAATAATAATTATACTTATAATCTATTACAGCAACAATATATTTACAAACAATATTAATATAGATTATAAAATAAAATTTCTTTCAGTCAGCTTATTATTATGTTTTTGCTTATAAGTACATGAAAAATAAACATGACCCAACAACAAACCCTTTTAAAAACCCTTACAAACAAACTTTTATTTACTCAAAACTTTTTAAGTCCGTTTATAAATTGATGGGAGTGTCTGTTCTATGAATTAACTTTAGACATATGTAAGTCGTTGAGCTTTAAAATTTGGATATTAATAATTATACATACATCTATCAAATAATAAAATGTTTTGCTGTATAGCTATTCCTTTCCAGCACAAGTGAAGTATTTCAAACAAGAATACGCTCGTTAGAAATTTTACTATCGAAAGGACAGCGCATGCGCAAGTAAGAAACCTAATACAGCGTTACTGTCGTTACGTTAAGTTGTGTTACTGTCACGCTTACGGTTTTGAGCTTATTATTCACTTAGCAATTTTTTTATTTTTTGTTTTAGTAGAACTCCAATATCAAACTCCCACAATTTAAACGTTACATGTAAATAATAAATAAACAATTTAAACGACACATATCAACAGTTAATATCATAATTTAAAAAACATTTCTGCATTTATATCTTCATCATATTTACATAATATATTATTTTTTATAGACTTTTGAAACAAATAACTTTTTTTTTCTTTAGTATAAATACAATTTTTACATAATATTCATTATAATTTTATGAGAATTAAAATTTATAACTTTTCTTTTTGAACAAACTTCCAACCGAGTGATATAACTTTGTTTAAAAAGATCGAAATATATATATATTTTTTTTTTATTAGTGTTATAACGTTCAATAATCATTTAAAAAAAAAAAAAAAAAAAAAAAAAAAAAAATGAACAATTTTTCCGTAAACATTAAAATTTAACTACATAATGAGAAAATTATGAAACATTGAAATCATAGTAAAATCTGTTAGAAAAAAATTAATTCAAATAAATAAGAATAAAGATTCAGTAAACAAACCATAATAACTTAATGAATGTATACTTATATACATACCATAGTAGTACAGAAGGTAGCTTGTATAAAAGTAACTGACAAACCTTTACACTAGAAATGAGTGTATAATTTAATTTTTTAGTACCCTTTAAATTTATATAGGTTCGTCTGCAGGACAAAGCTGTGCAATAAGCTGTAAAAAGCAGATGTTAAAGTTATTAGGTTTGTTTCAACCACACTTCAAACTGGTTTGAAACTGTCCGACGCATGCGGAAAGGACCATAATTGATCGTTTTTCGCTAATACGCAAGCGTCGTACAGTTTGAAACTAGTTTGAAGTATTGTTGGAACAAACCTAATATTTACTAGATATTAAACAGAGCTATGTCCCGTCAATTTTAGCGGACAATGTGAATGTCATGATTCTGACAACAAAATTAGTTAGTAGACAAAAAATCAAGCTGATCTTAGATTGTCAATTGCTAGGTGGCTACTTTGATTTGAAGAAATATTTAATTGAATAACTAAACACTCAAGTGACAAACTAACATAAACTTAATTTTTGCTCGACTCACTAATTTTTCACTGAGGATCATGAAAATCACACATCGTCCAAATAGATAAGGCACGGCATCATTTTTCTACCTATCTCTTCTTTGACAGCTTATGTTCAATATATTATGTCCCGCTGATTATTTAGGGGGCACCAAAAGATTAACTTATACAAAAAATTCTAGCTCGATGTTAATCATAAGCTTTTATGCACGCTATCTCCTTTTTTATTTTATACTGAAATTAATAAAATTTATAGTTATAACATTTTTTGTATAAATATATACCATACAACATGACTTACTTATCAGCACGAGATTTAAATTATTACAAATAAATAATTTGATATTGTATAATAATATAATTAATGTATAATAGTATAATTTGATATTGTATAATAATAACCTTAGAGGTGATGCTTGATTTTCTCTTATTTCTGCATGTGTGACTTTTTTAACATGACAAGAACATAATTACCATCTGGGTAACTTAACACTTTTAAGAATTGGTTGACGAAGACTCAATTTAAGGGGAGATTAGATGATCCTATTTGATTTCCCGAAGTCAGGGCCCCACACCTTTTGCTAGAAAACCTGGTCGTATAAACCATGTTCCTAGTCACGTTTTGGGGAAAAACCAAACAGAAAATTTTGATGGAAATCCCATTTGACTTATGGGAAAATAATTGCAAGATAAAGAGAACTTTTTATATACTATGTTTTTAAATTATCTGTCATAAATCATAAATTTGAAACCTGTCAAAATGAAGATAAATATGGGACATGCCAAAACAAAAAGAATAACTTACGGATTTTTTTTCCGAACTAACTTTCCATACAACGCAATTTGCTGAAAACAAATTAAATTTTGCTGAAATATGGATAAAAGTGTTAGAATAAAGAATTGTCATCGTGTTCTTGAGATATTATAAAAGTTTTAAATATCTAGCTTCTCGGGAAGTTAGTTAGAAATCGATTGTAAGATTTGTACTGGACAAAGAAACAAACAAGAAAGCAAGCTAATAAAAACGTAGTAAAATAGAATGAAATCTAGTCCCTCACCACTTCATCCTACGGACCGATAGTATAATCATCTTCGTCGTAACAGATTTCCCTGCCTTCTTAAGGAAATGCCCGCGAAAGGGTAATGGCTACTGATTGGATGGAACGGGCCAGGGCGAGTAAATATCCAGTGAACAAAGGAAAGGAAACCAAACCCAGAACCTATCTAAGACTAGGCGGCAGGAAGCAGGTTGAATAATTGTTCCGTATAATATAATAGAAATTTACTCTGGCAAATGACAACTTTATTAACTATCAAAGTCATTCACAATGACACAGGTTTCCTTGTACACGACTTCCATTATCTTCTTTCGAGCGTCTCCATATTGATTCTTCAAACACTTCCTCATCTCAATGTCCCATCTTACTCTTGGTCTTAGTATTTTTACTACGTTTTTATTAGCTTGCTTTCTTGTTTGTTTGCTTGTCCAGTACACATCTTGCAATCGACTTTTAACTATTATCCCGAATAGCTCAAAACAGGATGAAAAATGCATTCAGCAGAATTTAATTCGTTTTCAGCAAATGTTGCTCTATGGAAAGTTAGTTCGAAAAAAATCCGCAGTTTTTTTATTTGTTTTGACGGGACCCATATTTACGATCTTCATTATGACGGGTTTCAAATTTATGATTTTTATTTTAGTCACCAAAAAAATTTAAAAACGTAGTATATAAAACGTTTTTTTATCTTGTAATTATTCTTTCTCAGGTCAACGGGAGTCTACATAGACATTTTTTTCGTCAATCTTCCGTCATTTGACCGAACTAAGTGGCCTGCCCATCCCCACTTCCTTTTCGCAACGTCCCATCCATTATCATCCAACTTTCGGCTTTCTTTCATTGTGACCTATTTTCAGTATGCTTCTTTCCATTTGCTTAACTGTCACAAGGAGTTCGGAGTTTATTAATGCTAGCCATCGTAGAGCTCCACGTCTTACAGTCATAGATCATGACAAGCTTAACTACAGTACTCATTCCACAATTTAATCTTGATATCGACATTTGATTTTAAGAGCTTTTTATGTGCTAAAGCTTCTCTATTGAAGTCCGATACTTCTTTTTTACTTTCTTTGTAACACAGTCGCATTTAGAGATTAACTGACCTAAATAGATAAAGTCCTCTACTTCTTCTATCTCCATTACTTTTTTTTTCTCTTCCTTTATCAGATTTCAAAGGATGACTGTCATTTTCTCTATACTTTTTCGTATAAGTATGCTATCGTCAATGGATATTATTCTATTTAAATCAGTTATCAATTTACTTATTTTCACGCCTATATCAATAAAATTGGTATATTTTACTCTGTAATATCACTCGTAAAACATTAAAGGTGAACATATTTAGATAAGACATTTTTCATAACCCACTTATTTATATTCCTAAACTTATAATATAATAAATAAATAAATAAATAAATAAATAAATAAAAAATAAAAAGAACATGATTTAATTTAAAGAAAGATAATATTAAATAAAGGCAGTAGTGATAAAAAGAAGCCCTAGTTAGAGATTAACTATATTATCAAGGAGAAAATAAGGTTAGGTGTAATTAATATCCTGATAACGAACCGAAAAATATCCACTAATAAAAGAAAATAGCAGATATCAGTTAAAATATAGTTGAATTGATAACATTAATTTAGGATTCACACCTTAACTATCTCACAGAATTTGGTTAGATAAATACGATTAAACCGTATTTCTAAAACATATAATAAAATGGGTGCATCGATTAGAAAAATATAAAACGCTTAATATCCTATATTATTTTGATATAACAATTTCAAATAATTTTGATAAGGTACGCTAAAAACACTTATTTTATTTAATTGTGATTGGCTTTATTAGGGAATGTTTAATCTTAAGAATTAGGAAGTAATAAAGACATCCCTCTGAAAAAGTAACTTTATTCCAAGTAGTAGTTACTCTTTAAGTTATTTTCTGTTGTGTGGAAGCTAAGTAATACGTTCACAGTTTAAGATATTTATTTCACTTATTACACAAATGAATTAATAATATGATTTTTTTGTGTATCAATTGAAAAAAAACAAACAAATCCTATCAAATAGGGGCGTTTGTAGTGATTGACAATGTCAATCAATGTTAAATAATTTTTGATTGAATTGTTTTTTTTTTTAAATTGATAGATAAAAAAGTACCCAAGTAGAATGTATTGCTGACTTTTAGGTTCAAACTTTTTCGGTTTGGTCTCTTGTTTAATGCATATACAATGCTTCCTATCACTCTAAGATGAGAAGCTGTAGGTTTCTTGCCAGACCTCTTCCTCTTCTTCTTATCTACACCACTCTTTTTCCTCGCATCCTAATTCGAGGACAGGTGGCAGCAATGTAGTAGAGAAACATTCCAATTCGCGGGGAGGTAGTGGTGGCGTGAGTAATAGCGGAGGCTCGAGTAAGCCTCTAGGACAGCAGGTGTCGTCCCAGAGCCAAGCTCAACCCATCCTACTCCCTCAGTCTGTTCAATCTGGTCAGCTACCTCCTCAGGCATCTCAACAAGGTATGGTGCCTCCTCCTCAGGGTATGGTACCTCCTCTACAGAACATGGTGCCACCTCCTCAAGGAGTAATGACTCCTCTGGGTGTACACCCTCCTCAGGGAGTCCTGCCCCCTCCTCAGGGTATGATCCCTTCTCAGGGCGTATCTATGTCTCAAAACCATGTACCCTGGTAGGTTTTTCTTTAAAAGGTTATAGCGCTTAAGAAAGACTTGTGTCAGCAACGCCATCTGTCGTGTGACTGGTTTCCGTTTTCTGTGCCGAGTACCTACTGCGATCTAGCGGATTCTCCGATGAACTACCTTCCCGTACTCAGAGTCATATCTATCCTTCTTTGTCACAGANATTGATTTTTTTTTTTACTGAAAATCAGTAGATGACTTTAACTGCTTTTATAAAAGCATACCTATCTATGTAGATTACATTTACCTAGATAAGAAATACATGTTTCTCTATTTAAGAGAA
Source organism: Gerris buenoi (assembly GCA_001010745.2). Classification (NCBI taxonomy): domain Eukaryota; kingdom Metazoa; phylum Arthropoda; class Insecta; order Hemiptera; family Gerridae; genus Gerris; species Gerris buenoi. Next base: position 114,658 of record KZ651590.1, on the reverse strand, counting down.
TTCGTAAAAAAAAACAATGTAACGGATTTCATCGCCACTTATTTTTATTAATAGTATTTTTAAAATTCAAAGTTTTTTTTTTAATTTAAACCAAAATATTTGCATTACATAAACTGTAAAGAAATAAGCTCCATGTCTTATGTTCAGAGGTGAAACCCCTAGAAATAGATAAACACAGCTGTCATTGCCTTTTTTCTGATTATATTTTTAAAGATTCTGTTATTAATAAGAAATTAATTAATTTCATTGTTATTAAAAAAAGTTTAAGATAAAAGATATTAAATGATGCAACAGTATCAATCAAAGAAGGTTATTACTTACTAGCTTATATTTTTCAGTTTGCATGAATAAAAAGTCCATTTATTATAGAAAGCATGCTTAGTTTGAACCCATTTTGAATTTATCAAAAATGTTTTATTAGCACTGAAAGATTTATTTAAAATTGAATAATTATTTAACCATTTGGTGCCCTTCAAATGTGAATCGATATCTTAGCTTCTCACTATGACTATATTACTTAAATTTAATAAGAATTAAAACAGAAGGCATGATATGTTGTTAGGAATGGTGGATGGTGTGGCAACGGACATGGAAATCTGTTCAGGTGACAGTACTCCAACATCCGAGACGAGTTACAGCATTGGCGCAGTAGCCGGTGGAATAGGGCCTGCGATGTTATGTGAGGGTGGTGCAAATACACCAGGGCCGCCAACTAGCGTTAGTCCTACAACAGACCAGCACCGCCCTGATGATCACTCCCCTCCCACTTCCATACATGAAAACCAAGACTGCAAGGTAGGTGGTAGTTTACTAGCTGGAAGCAGTTTGGCAGCACTGAGGCCACAGGGCCCAAACCTCACCTCATCCCTAGCCAACCACTATCGGGATGATCTCGTCAACCATGAGAAGAGGCTTATCAGTTAGGTACTATGCGTGCACGTGTATCTGCAGAACTGAAATGCCCCAGATCCATCTTAAGACAGAGACTGAAATACAGGCTACACGGCAAGAACAGAGGGTGTTGTTTTTACGGCAGCAAATCAAAACATTGGAAGAACTGAAAACACAACAGTCTGTTGTGTGGAAGCTAAGTAATACGTTCACAGTTTAAGCTATTTATTTCACTTATTGCACAATGAATAATAATATGATTTTTTATCTATCAATTAAAAAAAACAAAAAAACAAATCGATGCCATATCTTTGGACGTATCCTTTTGCTACTAGTCGGGCTTTGAATTTTTCAAATTTTCCGTCTGCTGTATATTTTTTCGTTAGGATCCATTTACAACCAATAGCTTTTTTCCCTGGTGGTAAATCAACCAATTTCCAGGTTTTCTGTTTAATTAATGCATTGTATTCATTGTCCATCGCGGTTTTCCAATTTTTATTTTCATTTCCTGAAAGTGCGTTTTTCACATTTATGGTGTCAGGTTTTTTCTTCATAATTTTAATATTTTTTATTTTCTTGGGTCTTCCCCTTTTTCCTGTTTTCGGTTTTTTTGGTCGTCCTGGACCAGCTTTTAGACTAAATTCTTCTTCTTTATTATCAGAATCAGAATTATAATTTTCTGAGTTAAGCTCAATAAATTGTATATCAGATTCTTTTTCTTCATTTTCTTCTTCATTAATAGGGTTTTCTATAATCGGTTCTTCTATAGTAGGTTCTTCTGTAAAAGGTTCTTCTATAATAGTTGTTTTTTCTTGTTCAGTTTTATTATTATTTAATGGTTTATCTTTAAATAATTCACTGAAATCAAATATAGTTGTTTCTTCATTTTTAGGTTCATTATTATATCTATCTTTGTACATAACATTTTCAATAATTTTTACATCTCTACTTTTTATTATTTTGTCATTTTTCGGATTCCACAGTCTGTAGGCTTTTGCTTCCTCTGAGTACCCAAGTAGAATGTATTGCTGACTTTTAGGTTCAAACTTTTTTCGGTTTGGTCTCTTGTTTAATGCATATACAATGCTTCCTATCACTCTAAGATGAGAAGCTGTAGGTTTCTTGCCAGACCATTCCTCTTCTGGAGTTTTTTCTACTGATCTTGTCAAGCACCTATTTCTGATATATGTGGCCGTATTTATCATTTCCGCCCACATATACTCAGGTAGACCTGATTGAATTAATAGGCACCTAGCCATTTCTACTAGTGTCCTATTTTCTCTCTCAGCGACTCCATTTTGTTGAGGTGTGTATTCTGCAGTTAATTCGTGTTTTATTCCATGGTTTTTCAAATATGAATTAAATGTTCGACTGCAGTATTCAGATGCATTGTCAGATCTTATTGCTTTAATTGTTTTACCAGTTTGTTTCTCTACAAAATTTTTAAATGTTTTGAATGTTTCAAAGATGTCACTTTTGTTGTTAAGAAAGTATGTGAATGTTTTTCTTGATTTGTCGTCAATGAAAGTTGTAAAGTATCTTGCACCTCTTCCAGATTCTACGGGCATTGGACCGCAAATATCTGTGTGAATTAGTTCTAAGATATTTTCTTTTTTGTTTGATTCTTTATATTTTTGAAATGGAATTTTATGCATTTTTCCTTCGATGCAGGTTTCACAATTTTTATCAAAGTTTTTTAATTTTAAATTTGGTAATCCATAAATTAAATTTTTTTGTATCATTTCATTTATTTGGTTTTTATTTAGGTGTCCGAATCTTGAGTGCCAAATGTTATTTTGTTCATTTGTTTTATTTTCAGATTTTTTATCTTCATTAATTTGGAAGTTTTTATTTGAAGGTTTTACTTTATTTGTTTGTATTTTCTTATTATTTAATCTTTCGACATAATATAGATTTTTGTATTCTTTTGCTTTAATTAAAGTTTCATTATTTTCCATAATATATGCATTGTTTTTGTAAAATTTTGCGTAAATATTTGGGTTTTTAGTTGCTTTACTAATTGATATTAAATTTGTCTTTATTTCTGGTATGTAAAGAGTTTCTTTTAATAAAATAGGTTCAATTTTATTGTTTACTATTGCAAGAATTCTTATGGTACCTTTACCTTTTATCTTCACTTGACTTCCATCAGCCATGCGAACTTTTTCATGTATTTTTGAGCTAGTATAGTCAATGAATAGTTCTTTATTGTTACAGATGTGTGAACTTGCACCGGAGTCAAAAATGAAGTCTGATATTGTTTTATTATTTTCTGTTTCTGTGGTTGTTAATACGGATTCGTTTTTTGTATCTGTTTGTATTAGCATTGATCTGTCATTCTTCTTTTTCTTGAAGTAACAATCTTCAGTGGAATGATTCGATTTTTTACAAATTTTGCATGTAGTTTTAGTTTTATTTAATTTTTCAGATTTATCTTTAAATTTTGATGTTAAAGAATAATTTTCGTTTCTTGAAGTTGATGGATTTGCATTTTTCTTTTCTGTTTCTTCCAGAATTTTAATTTTTAATATTTCTAAAGATGGCAATTCATCCCGACATTCAATTGAACATTTAAAAATTTCATATTCTTCTGGAAGAGTAGATAATAGTAGGACCGTTGCGAAATCATCTGATGGTGCGTATTTTAAATCTTTTAATTGGTCTAAAATTTCAAAAAATTGTTTAATATGTTCATCCATGTGTTGATTATTCTTTTTATGTAAATTTAATAATTGTCTTGTTAGTTGTACTTTTTTACTTGGACCTGTAGGTTTAAATGTTTTTTCCAGAATATCCCATGCTTCTTTTGATGTAGTACAATTTTTAACGTGGTGTAGGCATGATGGTGATATCGAAAGTATGATGGTGGCTAAAGCTTTTTCGTGTTTGTTAGTCCATTCTGTATTATTATTGTCACCTGCGGCATCATTATTTTTATTTGTCCGTTGGTGTAGCTCCAAAGTTCGCTGTGGATTAGAATCATTTTTATTTGAATTTTCCATGTCTCGTAGTTGGTTTTATTTAATTTGTCTATTTGATAAATACTTGACATTTTGATAGATTATTATTTTATATCTTAAATTCTGTTAATAGTTTTATTATATATTGTATTACCTTCTTATTATTGATGGTTGCCCATAACCTCTGTTGTGTGGAAGCTAAGTAATACGTTCACAGTTTAAGATATTTATTTCACTTATTACACAAAGAATTAATAATATGATTTTTTATCTATCAATTTAAAAAAAAATTCAATCAAAAATTATTTAACATTGATTGACATTGCCAATCAGTACATTTTCAACTGGGGAGAAGTCATTCTATATTCCTTATCAAGTTACTTTGCCATTCATCTAAATAAAATTATCTTATTTAATAACACATTATAAATCCCCCTTTTTTTAATAAAATAAGGGAACACTCTTTAAAGTTGAGCCAATATGTAATGCTGTGAACTTTAACCTAGATTTATAGCAGTATTTAACTCAATCAATCTCATCCCACAGTGTTTTGATAGGCCTACTGAATAATAGGCCAAGTAAATTGATAACTATGTGATATTAGGCTCGGCCTGAATCTTCATATTATGTAAATCACCGGAATATTAGGTACTATGTGGCGATACCGCACAATAGCTAAAGTATAATCTATCTCCTGCATAATGGAATAAGTATAATAGAATTCACGAGCCAAATTCTAATTATTTTCCAAGTTTTTCACACAACTGAAGAGTTTTAAGCATTGTCCCTAAGCCTAAAAAGGTTTTAATTAGTTATTTTTTAAAAAATTCTTTAGAATACTGATTTGGCTTAGCTCTTACTTCCACAGATAGTAGGTAATCCATAGTTAAGGCTACAGTCTATTCATTTGTATAACATCTATTCTGGTTTGTAGCCGTCAGACGTATTTGTGAAAGTTAAGCGTATTTCAAAGCTTAGAGAAAAATCTCAGAGTAAGAAAGGTGAAGAGGGAACGGTACTATAGCATCGGGGTCTCAAAAAGTGGTTCATTATGCTACAACCCTATACTAAACCTCCCAAGCGGCAGTTTAGTGAAACAGTATTGATATCTCGATAAAAACTCGAAATTTATCTGGTGTCAGCTGATAAGGATAAGAATATTGTGATATTTTCTTACGACATTTAATGTTTTAATACAGTTTTCTTTACAAATACATATGTACTTTAATGTTTGTTGTTACCTGTATTAATTATCTAAAGGCAGTTACTGTGTTTATTAAAATGTAATAGTTCCTAGAAAACTAAAAGAAATCATATATAAAACAAAATCGTCTTCTAAAGTAATCACATATGTGATAATTTGACATATTTAACAATCTAAAGGGGCCCACACACTTACAGTTTAACTGAAGATTATGATCTGACAGTCCACGGAGCTTGGCCACACAATCATTAGTTTTTCTTAAGATGACGGACTGCAGTCGGAGGTGAACTGTAGGTGTGTGCCTCCACACACGTGGAGGCACACTAGAGGCGAGGATCGGATGGAAGGAGAGACAACAGTCCGTGGACTTTCAGGCCTGTGCCTCGAGGACAAAGTCGCCAGTCGGCCTGCAGTCGTGTAGAGTGGATCGTCTTTATTTTGTTTATATCCCTCCGTCGGACTGCAGTTAAATATCGTCTGATCTTGGCCTGCAGCCGCTCATCGCACAGTGTGTGGCGCATACAGGCACAGATCTGTAGTTCTTTGCGATTGCCTGCAGGCGGTGGACTGTTAATGTGTGGTTGTCTGAGATTTTGGCTTTACGATAATCGTATAACATAACGGCCTGCAGTTAAACTGTAAGTGTGTGGGCCCCTTAAGATTATAAAATTATTGGTCTAAGATAAGAATCAACTAAAGCAAAAGATGAGGTTAAAGGTTTGTTTACAAGCGGCCGTGGGCACGTAAGGACAAGGAATAGACCAATAAGACAAGGACCAGTGACCACATGATCGTGCTGTTGTCATTTTAGTTCGAGATGAGCTCGCTTGAGAGGTTTAGTATATGGGGGGAGCATAATAAACCACTTTTTAAATCGCATTGCTCCCTTTACCCCTTCCTTACTCTGAGCTTTAAGTAAATAAAAATGAAATTGTCATTGATGAATTACAATTATTACTTCTTTAATTGTTGTTAATAATTTATTGAATTGTCTAAAAATGTTACCTAATCGATCGAATAAATAGTGTAATAACTGGTTAGTGATTGAAGATACGAACTATAGATAAATAGAGACAAATAAAGATCAACTGCTTTATGGTATCAACTTTTATCTAAGAATAAAAAAAAATATCTTCACTATACTCATGCCACTACACTTGGTTATTCTGAAAGCGCGGGAAAATAGAAAAAATCGGTCCGAGACAACTCAGACAAACTTTCTCATATATGTACATTGAATTACTATTGGAAATTTCATCAAAAATATCATAAAAATAATTCTCCCGGGCGGGGAATCGAACCCGGGCTCTCTCCATCCGCGTTTTAAGCTATTTTCTCAGGAACTAGATTTTTCCCGGGAAAACGGCTTATATCATT
>KZ651590.1:63497-74744 GCA_001010745.2 Gerris buenoi | reverse complement strand
AGCTCCTAGCGGACTAAATGGTAATTAAAATAGATTAATGTTTCATCATTTCACACCTTAAGATCCATCATCTATATCAATTAGTCAAAAAATATATTACATTTTTCACCTTTTCATGGAAAAAACATTAAAATTTCTATATGCCGATTCAATTACTACGTTCACACAACGTTTTGGAAACGGTTTTGAAAACGATCCGCTAGATCAAAACGCTGTATGAACTGAGATCGACTGATCGTATAGGTTTAAATCCGCTCCACCAGAAATACGAGATCGGAACGGGGAATCGAATTCAAAACGCTCGTATGAAGAGGTCGTAGAGGAGATCGAGATATAAGGTTGATTACTCTTTTCCACTTTTAAAGTACTTTGATTTCATGAGCTTCCGTTTCTTTTTTTTTTAACTACAAAAACGTTGATAAACAAAATTTAATACTATAAAGAACCTGTAAAAACTTTTAATAATTTGAAAATAAAATGTAAAAATACGCGGACATCAGGTACATATCAGGTAACAAGATAGAAGGTATTACTTGTGACGTCACCGTAATGAAATATCGAAAACAAATGTTTTGATCCCATGTATTTGTTGTATGAACGCAAATCGTTTTGAAAACGAATTGGATCCGAAACGCTTTCAAAACGATGTGTGAACGTAGTAAATGAATTTTGAATGGAAGTAAAGAAGAAGAAATTACAGAAATAAAATTGCGTTGATCTTGTAAAATTCCCGACCGGATTTAGTCGAAACGAATATTTGTGACGCCAGGCGACTCAGAAAATGCGGCTTTAGCGGTTTAACTTCAAAGAAGCCGTAATTGGACTACGTGGTGAAGTAAGCAATCGAAATGCTCTCTGAAGATGTAATACCGCTTCAAAGGGATTGGTGTGTAAGTCATTTGTATAATATTGTCTGAAAACTGATTCATGAAAGGTCGAATCAACAAGAAGTTATCAAGCTTGCCGGTTTACTCTTTGCCATTGCCGTTAAAATAACAAACCTATCCAACACAGATCTTATTAAACATTCTCTTATAAAAATACATAATACATTTTTCTTAATTATTTCATTCGGCATTTCTTCGTTACATTTATTAGCTTTTGAGCAATATCGAATAATGGACCATAAAAGTATTTCCTTCAAGGTGGAGAATAAAACCCTATGCTTTGAGTGCATCACATTGCAATTAGGGTATTTTCTGAGGAATTCGAGTTTTCCCGGGAACTCGACTTGTATAGATAGATTCTTATTTAAATTTACTACATTTTAGAATTATTTAATCAAAATTTCCGGAACCGTTGTCGCTGAGGTCGTTGTCGCTGAGGAACTATTCCAACATCAGACATTACGTCATTAAGATGTTAGCTCGGCATTACGCTATGTCCTGCCGGAGATGAGTCGGACGCGACGAAACGATGCAGGACATGGCGAAATGCCGAGCCAACATCTTAATGACGTAATGTCTGATATTGGGACAGTTCCTTTGTGCCACGCTTGCGTGGCGCATCCCTTGGCGTCTCTCACAAATTGTATATACACTACTATAAGAGAAATGTAAAATAACTTTCCATTATATACAAATTTTAGAATATAAGATAAATATGTTTTCGGTGAAGCCAAAGGGGAAGCATAAGTTGAGCGATTCAATATCACATAGAGGGAGGGGGTTGTTGAAAAGAATAAATTGTGTGGAAGAAGGAAGCATGAATAGATGAACTGTTACCGCTGTAGCAACAGTTTGATGAATGATTGATTTACTATGAATGTACGATGTACTATGTTTTATACTATCACGAACGAATTCTCTTACGCGGTATAAAGTATTAGATGTAGAATAGTTCAAAATATTTTAGTATCAAACAAATAATAAATTCTTTACCAAGAGAAAGGAAAGTTATCTTTTATATAATCGACTAGTGTCCCGACGGGCGACGACTCACCTCTAAATGATTTATAAAGTTAAAAATTTATTAGCCATAAGCTGGGATTGAACCAGTGACCTCCTGTGCGTCAGGCAAAACGCTACCACTAGGTTGATTAAAAAAACAGATTAGTCTTAATTACTTGGAAGCGGGGAAAGATTTTTAGTTAGACGGTTCATAGTGGAATTGGTTCCCAGATGGGGCCATCGGATATAAATAAGAAGATACTAATCACCGACCACTAGTTCTCCTTCTTACAAATTAGATTTTAAATGACACTTTATCTAAAGAGCTATTACTCTCAACTTAAAGAGTGAAACAGTCGATTTATTTTGTACTTAATTTATTATTAGTAGTCTTCATGTGGCTTACCAGTAATTCTTGTTAATTTGTTGCTTAACCCCAGTTTAAAAGTTCGTTGTATTGACTGAGATTTTGTGGTAATGAAACATAATGAATCTTTTATATCACTTGTTGGAAACAAATAAAACACGGTAATTATAAAATATAAGCTTATTACAGTCTATAACAGTGGTTCCCAACCTGTGGGTCGCGACCCCCAAGGGGGTCGCGAAGGTTTTTTGGGGGGGTCGCCAACTTAAAATTAAATTACATCAAATCTGGAGCACTTAATACCCGTCTGTTCAAAGAACTGTGCAAAGACNTTGTAGTATAATTGTTGAGCAGTTTAAACTTCTTTCAAACTACTACGATTATACAAATACTACAAATTTCCAATGGAAATTCGCTCGGCTTGCGGATACCCGCGGTAGGATTTATTATTGCATTAGCATTAATATTTTATTTGTTCATAAACTAAATTTGAAAAAGAATCGAGAATTTTAAATTGAAAAACTAGTAAAAATGAGCTTAAAAAGATAAAAATGTTAAAACTACGTCAGAGGATTGATATTTATATCACTCTGGTGGGCACTCTGGGGGTCTGTAGTCTGTAAGACCGCAATAGCATTAATTTTAACATCTAGCATCGCTAATGCAAGTATCAAACCAGTGGAGATTCTTGCGTGAATTCTTCTCATATCTTTAGCACAAAGAGCGTGCCTTACTTCTTAAGTCCCTCCAATTCGATGCTTCCTTGCATGTAGTAGTGTTCATAGTGTATAACTGCAACGTTCGTGACTACTAGTTTACTTCTGTCCACCAGCGATTTAATTGTCTTGATAATAATTTACTGAAGTAGTAAAAGAAGAACATGTAAATGAAGCTCAATTTTTGCTGCAAGGTACAATAAAGGAGAGTACCCAATGTTTCCCCATTTTTCAAGGGATTCAATAAAGTATTTTGAGTATTTTAAAAGTCACTAGTAACGTTAACATACGTACTCATTACTCAATGGTGTTAAAGACTGTATCTCAAAGAACCCAAATGATTGTGTATGTATTTGGACGCCCACTGTACTAAAAGTTAAAATTTCAGTAAACAATATAATGATTACAACAAATGGTCGTCAGAACACGCATGGTAAACCAAAATGACATGAACAATCAACATGTTCAATGTTCAGGCAGGTTCATGAGTATCAAGACCATGTTGTTGACCATGATTGTTCAACCGTTTTCGAGGGCACTGTAACCATGGCCTTCGGCATTATCAAGGATTATCAGGGATATGAATGGAAGAATAAATAGGATACAATCAAGACTATACACTGGGATGCGGCTATATAGGTAACGTTCAATCAATGCTTTATTAACAGGTAATTTACTTTATGTACCTGTACAGCTATGCTGCAATAAGTTAATCAGTTTAACTACTGTATGAATAAATTAAATTAAACGATGTAATACTGTGAGAAGATTAATGGCAAAGTTCATTTCATTTTTCCTTGATTAAAAAAACAGATTAGTCTTAATTACTTGGAAGCGGGGAAAGATTTTTAGTTAGACGGTTCATAGTGGAATTGGTTCCCAGATGGGGCCATCGGATATAAATAAGAAGATACTAATCACCGACCACTAGTTCTCCTTCTTACAAATTAGATTTTAAATGACACTTTATCTAAAGAGCTATTACTCTCAACTTAAAGAGTGAAACAGTCGATTTATTTTGTACTAATTTATTATTAGTAGTCTTCATGTGGCTTACCAGTAATTCTTGTTAATTTGTTGCTTAACCCCAGTTTAAAAGTTCGTTGTATTGACTGAGATTTTGTGGTAATGAAACATAATGAATCTTTTATATCACTTGTTGGAAACAAATAAAACACGGTAATTATAAAATATAAGCTTATTACAGTCTATAACAGTGGTTCCCAACCTGTGGGTCGCGACCCCCAAGGGGGTCGCGAAGGTTTTTTGGGGGGGTCGCCAACTTAAAATTAAATTACATCAAATCTGGAGCACTTAATANGGGGGGGGGGGGGGGGGGGGGGGGGGGGGGGGGGGGGGTCGCGGGTCACTTGGCTTTTATAAAAAGGGGTCGCCAAACGAAAAAGGTTGGGAACCACTGGTCTATAAGATTAGAGTTGCCACAATTGAGGGCGGGAAACAACAAATGTGGAGGTAGTTTTGGGGTTATAAAAAGGGAAAATCGGTGTTGCCATGTTATATGTTTTTTTGTGGAACAGGGGTAGAGTAGAGCATTTTTTTTCTAAAGTTGCATTCAACATGGGGGACCAATAAAATCGTTTCTCTCAAAATTTTCCCACCTTTTGATTGTGCCAACTCTAATCTTATAGACTGTAGTCTGTTTAGAACGATTCATTAACACCTGTTTAACGCAAACCACTTTATGAAATCCTTAAATGGGCAAAACGATTCAATTACTACGTTCACACAACGTTTTGGAAACGGTTTTGAAAACGATCCGCTAGATCAAAACGCTGTATGAACTGAGATCGACTGATCGTATAGGTTTAAATCCGCTCCACCAGAAATACGAGATCGGAACGGGGAATCGAATTCAAAACGCTCGTATGAAGAGGTCGTAGAGGAGATCGAGATATAAGGTTGATTACTCTTTTCCACTTTTAAAGTACTTTGATTTCATGAGCTTCCGTTTCTTTTTTTTTTAACTACAAAAACGTTGATAAACAAAATTTAATACTATAAAGAACCTGTAAAAACTTTTAATAATTTGAAAATAAAATGTAAAAATACGCGGACATCAGGTACATATCAGGTAACAAGATAGAAGGTATTACTTGTGACGTCACCGTAATGAAATATCGAAAACAAATGTTTTGATCCCATGTATTTGTTGTATGAACGCAAATCGTTTTGAAAACGAATTGGATCCGAAACGCTTTCAAAACGATGTGTGAACGTAGTAAATGAATTTTGAATGGAAGTAAAGAAGAAGAAATTACAGAAATAAAATTGCGTTGATCTTGTAAAATTCCCGACCGGATTTAGTCGAAACGAATATTTGTGACGCCAGGCGACTCAGAAAATGCGGCTTTAGCGGTTTAACTTCAAAGAAGCCGTAATTGGACTACGTGGTGAAGTAAGCAATCGAAATGCTCTCTGAAGATGTAATACCGCTTCAAAGGGATTGGTGTGTAAGTCATTTGTATAATATTGTCTGAAAACTGATTCATGAAAGGTCGAATCAACAAGAAGTTATCAAGCTTGCCGGTTTACTCTTTGCCATTGCCGTTAAAATAACAAACCTATCCAACACAGATCTTATTAAACATTCTCTTATAAAAATACATAATACATTTTTCTTAATTATTTCATTCGGCATTTCTTCGTTACATTTATTAGCTTTTGAGCAATATCGAATAATGGACCATAAAAGTATTTCCTTCAAGGTGGAGAATAAAACCCTATGCTTTGAGTGCATCACATTGCAATTAGGGTATTTTCTGAGGAATTCGAGTTTTCCCGGGAACTCGACTTGTATAGATAGATTCTTATTTAAATTTACTACATTTTAGAATTATTTAATCAAAATTTCCGGAACCGTTGTCGCTGAGGTCGTTGTCGCTGAGGAACTATTCCAACATCAGACATTACGTCATTAAGATGTTAGCTCGGCATTACGCTATGTCGTGCCGGAGATGAGTCGGACGCGACGAAACGATGCAGGACATGGCGAAATGCCGAGCCAACATCTTAATGACGTAATGTCTGATATTGGGACAGTTCCTTTGTGCCACGCTTGCGTGGCGCATCCCTTGGCGTCTCTCACAAATTGTATATACACTACTATAAGAGAAATGTAAAATAACTTTCCATTATATACAAATTTTAGAATATAAGATAAATATGTTTTCGGTGAAGCCAAAGGGGAAGCATAAGTTGAGCGATTCAATATCACATAGAGGGAGGGGGTTGTTGAAAAGAATAAATTGTGTGGAAGAAGGAAGCATGAATAGATGAACTGTTACCGCTGTAGCAACAGTTTGATGAATGATTGATTTACTATGAATGTACGATGTACTATGTTTTATACTATCACGAACGAATTCTCTTACGCGATATAAAGTATTAGATGTAGAATAGTTCAAAATATTTTAGTATCAAACAAATAATAAATTCTTTACCAAGAGAAAGGAAAGTTATCTTTTATATAATCGACTAGTGTCCCGACGGGCGACGACTCACCTCTAAATGATTTATAAAGTTAAAAATGTATTAGCCATAAGCTGGGATTGAACCAGTGACCTCCTGTGCGTCAGGCAAAACGCTACCACTAGGCCATGCCATTGTTATGAAACTCCATGCATTAAAATTATTATTTAAACTTATTATTCTGCCCGTTGCCACGGGCATAACGGCTAGTTCTATATAAATTAAATAACAAAACTAACGATAACAGAGTTCTTTTTGTGTAAGTGTAAAATTAAATAAGGGAAAATGTAGGTACTAATTAGTGCCATGTGGCTAACATTAACTATAGTTCATTCACTATGCGTAGCCCACTAGCCCAACCTATATTTGTTTACCATTTATATGAAATTACTTTGTCTAAATAACTATTAAGACAAAGGGAAATTTAGTCCAAACAATGTTGGGATGAAGGAACATCACACTTCTGTATGTAGAGGTGATAATATCAATTAGTCTAATTAACTATTAAGACAAAGGGAAATTTAGTCCAAACAATGTTGGGATGAAGGAACATCACACTTCTGTATGTAGAGGTGATAATATCAATTAGTCTATTAACTATTAAGACAAGGCTAATTTTCACATTGAAGTAATATGGGGTTTGTAACCAAGTAAATATAGAAAAATAAAAAAAATAATATTAATTAAAATAATCTTTCAGAGGGAGGAGAGGTCAAAGTAAAAACAATGTTCTTAATTAACCCAAAAATGTTTTTATCTACTCACGGCAGCAAAATTAAACTTTACTTAACTGTTTTTAGGCTGTATTTCGCTGATTTGTCATAAAAATATTAAAAATAGGCAGGAAAGTAATTAAAACACTCAGGGAAATACTTTCTCTGCCTAGGCAGAAAAAGTAACTGTGTTTCCCACTGCGTGCCATAACCTCTAATTTTGTGTTTAGATTTATTTTAATCTGTGTTATTTTAATTTAGTTTCATACTTGTTTTATTACAAAACAGTGTTATATTATTAATGTATTAATAACATTATTATTATTTAAAAGTTTAAAAATGATAAGCTGAAAAAGTATTTTAATTGTAGGTCTTTGAATAATTAATCTCGAATAAGAAGTGGCAACACTGGAGCACGACTTGTTTTGGTTTCAGTTATTTGACGATTCATCTCAAACTAACTTTTGCCTAAGCTCCCATTTTTTATCTGCATAGTGTGAGTAGATAAAATGCAGATGCAACAAGATAGATATGTTTGTACTTCGACACAGATAGATAAAAAGTGTATGCAACAAGGCAGCAGGATACATTTATTCCTAGTTTATTAATTTCTGGCCTCGACAGTCAAATAGGTAAATTACCTGCCTCGTTAATCATCATAGCCTGTCCTCGCCTTCGGCTTGGGGGCTAATCTAATCACTCGTCAGTAAAATTGCATTTTGCTGCCTAGTTACATAAATAACTATAGATTAACTTATACTTAATCAGATGACTAGCAAGAGGGAAACCGTCCGGGAAATTGCACTTACCTTTCTACTATTATACTAGAAAGTAGACATTTAAACTGCTTCAAATTAACCAATGTTTACTCAGAAGATGCTTTTAGCGGAGGATTAAAGACTCCGTTAAAAAAATCATCGGAAAATAAAAATTACATACTATTATTTAATATTATCTTATAGGTAATACAAACTGATATAAATGGTTTTAAAACTCACCTCTTTCAGGTACTGGTTCACTAGTTCTTCTGGAAGGTCCCAGATTTATCTCTGATGTTTCCCTGTAGAGCGTCGACACAAGGGCCGTACATTTGAGTATAAGATGGCCCTTAGTAAAATGAAAGGGTTCAAGTTCTAATTCTAGAGGTAAAAAGCTCCACTGAAGCACCTTATCTGGAGCCATTATCGTACTTCCAGGGCTCGCAACCTGAAACAGAACATATATGGCTTGGTACTAACTTAAGATTTTACAGATCGTATTTAAGATTGTATCTTAAAATTGTATCTTAAGATTGTATCTTAAGATTGTATCTTAAGATCGTATCTTAAGATTGTATCTTAAGATCGTGTCTTAAGGTTTTATCTTAAGAGTGTATCTTAAGATTGTTAGTCACCTATGTTTTTAATTTCTCATATAAAGAGAAAGTATTGTAATGGCGCAAAAATTCTATAGATATTGTGAGGCGGGTTTACAAATTTTGAGGTCCCTTGAGTCCAAAAAAGTGGTGTTTAAAAAATGTCCGTCTGTCGTCTTTGCAAACGTGTGAAGACTAAACTACTGGGCTGATATTGTTAAAATTTGACATTTATGTTGTTAAGAAAAATCATACTTCAAGGCGAAATCGAGAAATGGACTTCAGCTCCAAATTTTTCACTACCCCCAAAAACTCTGATTTTTTTTTTTTTTTTTTTTTTTTTTTTTTTTTTTTTTTTTTTTTTTTTTTATCGAAAACGGTTCTGACGATTTGGATCACTACATTCTAAAATGTAGTTCATTTACAAAAGTCTCTATCAATATAAGCCGTTTATCCAGCAAAAATTTAGTTCTTGATAAAATTGCTGGTGAGTTGAGAAATAATGGACATTATTAGGTATAAATAAATTAACATAGATTAATTCATATTTCTGAAACTTTTTAACCCTAAAGGGTCTCATCAGTCATTATAAGTTTCAGAAATATGAATTAATATGTGTTAATTTATTTACACCTAATAATGTCCATCATTTCTCAACTCATCATATATTAATAAGGTGTTCCGAAACTTTTAATTTAAATTTTCAAGATAAAATTGATTTAAACGTGGATGGAGAGAGACCGGGTTCGATTCCCCAACAATAAGAAGTATTATTATTTATTATTTTAATAAATTTTGATAAAATGTGATTAAAAAATTGGAAAATCACACTCGTTTTTTTATAAAGGGAGTAACAGTCTAAAAAATGGTCTACTGTGATACCTTGCGATGACAAGCATGTACATAAGAGCTAAAGAGGGGATTTGGTATAATATTGTAAACGGGAAGATTTTAAATTGATAGCTCGGTAGATGTTTTGAAATGAAGTAACGCCAATATTGAAATGTCGTATAGATAAACTATTCAAAAGCATAGTCAGAATCAGTAAAAAACCCAACTATATTATATAGAATGCAACCATGCAGATTCCATTCCAGACAATTTTATCTCATCTCTTTTAAATCTAAAATCGATTTTACTAAAATATAATATGGATCCGCAGGAAGTAAAAATGCAAATATTTCAGAATATATCAATATATATTCACTGACGGAAGAACATTTTCCAATGTTTAAAATTCCAATATAGATTTTAAATTGAAACTGAGTTCTTGCTTTTATTAAAATAGTTCACCTAAGTTTACCATAAATAAAGTTTTGGTTTATCATAGCATAGATATATCATAGAATCCAGAATGTTTTTCCACTAAATGCAATTTTATTTAACAAAGATTGCTTTCACATATTAAATAATAGTTATTATTTAATATATTATGTAGTCACCTCTAATGCTTAAATATATTGATAGGCACTGCAGATTAAATTTTTACTTATAATTACTAATTTCCTTTTACTAATGTTAGGTGTATATAAATATAATATTAAAATGCAATTGGTAATAGGCAGAGCTAAATGCGGTCACACCTAGTAAGCGTCTATGACCACAAACCGTCTAGAAAGAGTCACTTTTAGGATGCGACCAGACTAGTGTGTATTTTAATTCTGTAATAAGCAACTGGGTCAAAAATTAAAAAATGGATAAAAAAATATACTTCATAAAACTCAGCAATGATCAACAAAAGGTTTATCAAAAATTAGGGTTGCACATTTAAATAAAGCCGTACATCTTTGATATAATCGAGTAGTGTTCCGACAACGGGCGACAGCAACGGCAACGGCGACGGGCGACGACTCACCTCTAAATGATTTATAACGTTAAAAATTGATGCGCCATAAACTGGGATTGAACCAGTGACTTCCAACAAATGGGCGGGTCCTCTACCACTGAGCCACCACCTTGCACTATACTAAAACTTGCACTAGCATAAAACTTACTATTTAAACAGTAAATAGTAAATATCTATTTAAATTTTTTGACCATATTTTATTCTGCCCGTTCTCACGGGCATAACGGCTAGTTATATATAACTTGGTTATATACAATGTAAGATGCATTATATACATTGATAAGAAAAAAAAAGAAAAAAATTTTAGTAAATAAAAACACTAACTTAATATTAATGGAGTAATTGAGCTGAGCGAAGCAAAGCTCTTATGCTACACTTGGCTGCTGGTTGGACGCATACTTCTCCTGAACGGCTGAACCGATCCTCACAAAATTCGGCACTGTCATAGGGACCAACCACAAGAAACAAAAGTTAAAATAACATATGCCGTTCATGATGCATGTCGTTGGAAAGCTCTTTAAGAGTACAATTATTTTTGTTATGTTCACTTTTATCATATTTTATTTAAGAGGTGAAGAGTAAAATAGAAAAACTAGAAAAAAAGGGTTTTAAAAAATTAGAAATATTACTATTTTTGATCCGATTTCAGCTGTTTATAGATAAAAAAGTGTATTATTTAAGATTAAAATGCACGCTCAGCTCAATATTGCAAGCAGACAAGTTCAATACACACATTAAACAATAAACTTTGAAAACAAAAATTAAGATTGACGTAATCCAAAAAACATGGCCAACTGGAAGGTAATGAACACAATGATTTTTTTTTTTTTTTTTTTTTTTTTTTTTTTTTTTTTTTTTTTTTTTTTTTTTTTT
>KZ651590.1:30991-54642 GCA_001010745.2 Gerris buenoi | reverse complement strand
TTTAATTACGTTTTTTTTTTTTTTTTTTTAATTTAAAGACTTTGTATGATAACCTAAAGTAACTTTCCCGAAACATTTTTAAACAAAACAGCTAAGAAAAACATTACTACCAACATAACACTTAAAATTTACCTAAAAAAATACTTTTTAAGTTGGTATGATTGTATTTTTTACTCCCAAGGGAGGGAAGTAACACTTCCCTCCCTGTTATTAGCAATGTAAAGTGCACTTACAATGCAAGTCGTAGATAAAAAGTTTTTGTACTTCACAAGGCTATACCTTCGGAGTTCAGAAGCGCAAAATATTTTATAGTCAAAATAAACTGTATAGTACATTATATTTCGTAAATTATGCTTAATCCTTTTGGTACTTTTCTTGTAAATTAACTGGAATCTGAATCCTCAAGCTCCCAGGAAGAAAAAAAAAATTATACTTCATAAAAATGATTAAATGTAATCTAAGTTAGTTTGTAAAATATTAGCGTATTTTGATATTTTGAATTCCCGGGAATTACAAATGCCCCAAGAATAATTTAACGTATTTTGCAAGTTAAATACTTTATTCATGTAAATTCACAACTACACAATTTGATGATCCTTTCATCATAGGTCTCCTTCTGCATTAAGTATTCAAGTATGTTTAATAAACAATTTATGAAAACCACAGAAAAGCCTTGGTCAGTTAAATATTTTACAACAGGGTAAAGTCGGAATATTAAAAGATAATCCTTATAATAATTACCACAATCTTAAAAGGGGTAAATCCTTTAGATTTACAAGTTGGCACTTTTTCAGATTGTTACTCTCCTTTTAAAAATCATAAGTAAGGAGAGTAACAATCTAAAGAAGTATCCACAAGTAACAAGTATATATATAAGAAGTAACCAGTATATATAGTGTGTCCCCGGATCGACGCATGAATAGGTGAAAAAGACTAAACATTTTTTAATTAAAATTTCTTCTGGGGTTCAGCCCTGCTTGGATAAAAACTAATATATGTCATAAAGTTTCGGAAAATCAAGCATGTCTTGGAAATTTACATAATAGTTATTTTTCCCACTAGTAAAGTGCTTCTTCTCTAGGAGATACGAAAAATTGTTAGAAGTAAAAGTTGTTCAGAAAGAAGAACTGAGTAAGAATACAAAATTTTAAAAAGCTCCGCCTACTTTGATATATTGCATTATTTACCACTCCATATGCCTATTGTGCTGTTAAAAATATCAAGTCGCAAATACCACTATGAATATTATTATGTTAGTAAAAAATTAAATTTAATCGTGAATTATTTGTTTTGTTATTGTTATTATTCTTATATCTTATAATAAATATTTAAATTTCTTTACAGACAATGAAAGTATTTCTTAACAGTAATTGAAAGTAAACTAAAATTTGTTTGAACTTGCATAATTTATCAATTTTGGTAAGAACTTTTCCTCTCGGAATTTTTTAATATCTTTAACAATTCAAAAAACGGTAAATATTGCAATTTATCAAAGTAGGCGGAACGTTGTCTAATTTTGTATTCTTACTCAGTTTTTCTATCTGAACAACTTTTTCTAATAACATTTTTTCGTATCTCCTAGAGAAGAAGCACTTTACTAGTGGGAAGAATAACTATTATGTAAATTTCCAAGGCATACTTAATTTTCTGCAACTTAAATTATGACATAAATTAGTTTGGCTGAAGCCCAGAAGATGAAATTTTAATTCAAAAATGTTTAGTCTTTTTCACCTATTCATGCGTCGATCCGGGGACACACTGTATATNTCTTTGAAGCTTCGCCATCTAACTCTATTTTGATCTATGGTCTTGTCCTCCGTTTCCATCATTCAATGCTTAAATATCCACTGTCCTTCTCCAGGTATTACGGGCCGGCTCCGACTCCGTACACCCTAAGAATTCATGTCCAGGGCTTTTTTGGAAATTCCAGCTTCATCATCAGAGTATGGTCAATCCAGCATCACTATCGCTTGGCCATATCCTGCTAATCACAACTCTCTCCCATTTGTTGGTTGGACACAACTTCCAGCCGATAACCATAGGCTAACCAATTGACCATCGACGAGCCGATATCCACACAGTTGTGGAGTCTGCGGTTATCAGTGGTGTTGATTTAACTCCATTTTAAAGGTAAGTTTTCCAAGATGCGACTCCAGCTACAGACGCTCAAGCGATAGTCGCCCAGCTGATTATTCCTTTTCTGAGTTTACATGTTACCATTTTCCTAGCAGAGTCTCTACCTCTTAATATAATTATTAACTCTCTTTTTTTAAAACCAAAGAGAGATCTGGAAAAAAAAGACGTAGGAGGAAGCAATCAAGTGGATTAGTGAAGCGCTTAAAAATGTTTAAACAGGAATAAACTAGAGTCTTTATGCACACAAAAGAGACTTTTTTGCTAACCGAAGTCTCTAAGCAAAGAGACCCTTTTTTTTCATGTGATACCCTTCAAAAGAGTTAGACTTTAGGGAAAGGTTTCGTAAAGAGAGAAAAAGTTTTTATGCCTACTACAAGTGAGTAGCCAAAAAAAAAGAAGGAAAAAGGTATTTTTTTGGCTAATGAAGTTCTAAAAGTTACCTTTTGAGGAAGAAGTCGTCTTTGATACATTCTCTCCGAAGAACCTAATTTTATCTTAGGTTTTTTTTTTCAAGACTTTCTCTTTTCCTTGTGTTAATATCTTTTTTTTTTTGCCTTTAAATTCTTATTTTCTGTGAATGAAGTTCAAAGACGTTTGAAAGTTTTCAAAATAATTGGATATAGATAGAAATAAGTTTATTAGAAATTTAAAATAAGGATAAGAGTTTAATTTGATTTATTCATTTATTTTTAAGCAGAAGACTCTGGATATATCTGTGATTGAAGAAGAAGAAATTAAAAAAAAAAAAATAATAATAATAATTAATCACTTTTATATATAAAAAAATCACTAAAAACGTAAAATTTAGTCCTAGTACTACAAGCAATATTTTATATAATCGAGTAGTGTCCCGACGACAACTCACCTCTAAATGGTTTATAACGTTAAAAATTTATGCGCCATAAGCTGGGTTCGAACCTGGGGCTCCTGGGTGAAAGCCAGATACTTAACCAATTGCGCCATACCTATATAACGAATATCAAGTAGCACAAAACTTCCTATTTAAATGTTTTAATTTTAATTATAACTGCATAAAACTTACTATTTAAACAGTAAATATCTATTTTAATTATAACTAATTATCTCTCAGCTCTTTTTCTCAACCATATGTATTATTCTGCCCGTTACCGCGGGCCTAACGGCTAGTCATAGTATATTGTATATGCATAGATCACTAAAAATAAATGCATAGGGCGCTATTACAAACGACACAACGTTTTGTCTGGGATCACTCGTAAGTACTGTGATTAACCATAAATTATAAAATTGTTTTCTACTTTTCACTACATGTTTTATAAAAAAGTGTATTTTGGTTTTCTTCTGAGCTTACCGAAGCTTATCGATCGTCAGAACGATCACATACCTTCCGTTACAGTGATCGTTTTGACGAACGAAAATGTTTTAAGTTTCCGATTACAAAATTTCCAAGACTGCAATTTCCTTTTATCGTGTTCTATACGCTGGAGTCTAACATACATATTTGACACGTTATGGCACATTTATGCATATAGTATATCATTTATGAATTATCATTTGTTTAACTGATATTATGAATTTTTTTTTTCACCTTCGCATTTTGAGGATGGTCCTTTGGGTAATTTACAGTTACTTGAAATATTAATTATTTTCAGGTAATCATATAAGGTTTCAACCATACGACTGAACATTGAACATATATGGTCTTGCTTTCAGACGAATGTAACTGTTTTTTCAATTTGCAATTTGCATTAATCTTGAGCGATCTAAGGACTACTGATGGCAAACCATCCAAATTTCTTGAAAATCAGATACAGTATTTTGAAGATAGTAAATAAATGTATTTTTGAACACTGCGGAAGAGAAAGAAATAGGGGCAGAAGCAGAAGGTTGAAAGGTGACTGTCATATTATGGGACCAACAATGGGCTAATTATGAACTACCATTATAATGTATTTTATCATAATTAGATATAGGTAACCAGTTTATAATTATATTAGTTTGAAATAAATTGATGCAGACAAAAGAACCAAAAAAGTTTACTGATATTGATATCTGAAACAGATTTTTGTCTTCTAATATTTGAAATCGAAGACAGCTTACTATGTAGTTCATTTAATTATATAAAAGTTGTGTTAGTATATGAAGAGATAAGGATGACGGTTAGAACTAGAGGCAGTCAGGGTGGGAGTACCCGGGACTCGGGACACATGACACTCCACCCCCACCCTTCATTCCCTTCCACGATCTAAATAAATAATGTAGAACCTAATTCGCATAGTACATTAAAAATCCACCAGGTTCAGTAGCGGACCGGCCTTGTCCCGTCAAATCGTTCTTAACAAATGCAGCCTCCAAATTTAAATAATTTAAAATAATTTTTTTATATTTGTCACCTACTAATGATTCTTAAGGGCGGCTAGTTTTTAGAATTTTGAATTTCGTTCATGAAAGTACAATTTTTGACTTTTAGGGTTTTTTTAGGGCTAAAATAAACCAAATATAAAAAAATCTAAAAACTAGCCGCCCTTTGGGATTTAATTGTGAATATTTTGAAAAAAAAAAATCAGCTCTCTATCTCTTAAAATAGAGGCCCTATTTGTTAACTACGAAAACACTATAGGTTCCCGCCCCGCCTTAACTTCATTATTATTTCCTTTTTATATTACATTTAATAATTTACTTTTACACTTTAATTTAAATTCTCTCTTTGGTTCTCATTTCTTTTTTAAATAATGTTCGTTTTGGTAGCATCTATTTAACTTTAAGTATCCAATTAGGTCGGTATCATTACCTTTCTCCCTGTTAATTTGGTGATTTGTCTCTCATTAATAAGTAATCCATATCTTTCTTTGGAATTATAGTTGATTACATAGCCAGGACATTTAATTTAAACCTAATCCTTTTCTTTGACCTTGTTATTTAATAAAATTATCAGTTTTTCTCTCGTAGCATTTTATAGTCTACCAATTAACTCAACCTTGGTTTGTCTCGTGCGATTAATAATAATTAATTATATAATTATTTCTCTTACTAGATACTATATTGATACATTTTATTTAATTTAAACTTCTTATTTCGGGCCTAAATTCGTTTAATTTATTTTGAGCTTTCTGAATACCACGTGTTCTTTTATTTCTTTAAATGTTTGCATGTTACTGCATAGGAAATCTTTGAAGCTTCGCCATCTAACTCTATTTTGATCTATGGTCTTGTCCTCCGTTTCCATCATTCAATGCTTAAATATCCACTGTCCTTCTCCAGGTATTACGGGCCGGCTCCGACTCCGTACACCCTAAGAATTCATGTCCAGGGCTTTTTTGGAAATTCCAGCTTCATCATCAGAGTATGGTCAATCCAGCATCACTATCGCTTGGCCATATCCTGCTAATCACAACTCTCTCCCATTTGTTGGTTGGACACAACTTCCAGCCGATAACCATAGGCTAACCAATTGACCATCGACGAGCCGATATCCACACAGTTGTGGAGTCTGCGGTTATCAGTGGTGTTGATTTAACTCCATTTTAAAGGTAAGTTTTCCAAGATGCGACTCCAGCTACAGACGCTCAAGCGATAGTCGCCCAGCTGATTATTCCTTTTCTGAGTTTACATGTTACCATTTTCCTAGCAGAGTGACTCTTAACATGCAAACTCATATAATTTTGTGCCAGCAACTATCGCTCAGCGTCTATCGCTGGAGTCGCGTCTAGGAACACTTACCTTAATGGAGAATAAGATGATTTGTCTCTGTGAGAGAACTAAACGACACATTTAGAAGGTTAGATCTAATATAAAACATGTTATTTTCAAGGTAAATTCGAAATAAAATTCAATTATTCATTTAAAAATAATAGAACAAATGAAATGTTAACTTACAGGCTTGCCGTTGAGCTGGAAGGTGAGCGCTGCAGGAGGTTTGGCAGGAGGAGATGTACAATTCGCTCTGAGAGTGTCTCCAACATCGTACCGAGATCCTTCCGCTTCGATCGAAGGACCAACGATAGGTAATTCTGAAACAAATACATAAATTTGACTAAATTATCATCTAATAAACACAATTATAGGACTAATTTTTGATAGTTTACATGGAATAATAGAAATATATAATATCTTGAAATTTTATATTAAATATGGGAGCGTCTATTGAGGTAATCTTAAAGGAATAACATAAATAGTCGAAATAACATAACATAGTTTGTGTATTTCATGACTACAAAAGTTTATACATATTTGTATATTTTTCTTCAACTTATATTTGGCTTTCAACTTTCATCAAGGCTGACGATAATAGCTTTATTAATCCTACAAGCTGCTTTGTATAATAAACAAATATTAATTTATCCTTTTGAATCTAAAGGATTGCAACTTACATTATAAACGGCTTTGTATTTTCAAATTTCATGGCATTGGATAGACAATGCTTTATTAATTGTTATTTTATATCTAGTGTTAAACTGGCCACAGGGAGCCAGGATGGCCGAGGTGCTAAAGACACCGCGCAGCTATCACTGAGTCGAGGCAACTCGTGGTCGTGGGTTTGATCACAGGCCATGATACTCTGAATTGCATCTATGAATCGCGGTCGGAGCAGGGCGAGGGAGACCCCCTGAGGGGTCCTCTTCCCCCACGCCGTCTAGTAGGTTCGACCCGTGTCATGAGATGTGATCTGTATCTATGGTTCGAGGACGGAGTTGGGCGAGGGCACCCCATGAGAGGTTCTCTTCCCCCACACTTTGACGCACGCTCATATAGCTTACTAATGACCACATTATACTCGCTTCGGCGGTACAATGTACAAATGTATGATGTGTGAAGTAACTGGAACTCTCCGCCAAGGGGCAGGTAAAATGGGTCCATTGTAGGCCTGATTGCGAGGTTCGAACCAGTGGTTAGTCCTACCCGTCTAGTAGGAAGTACTAGGTAACTACTACTGCTAAACTGGCCACAAAACAAACCGTCTTAAAATCATTCGTCCCAACCGGACGTTTGGAAATCGACTGCTAACAATAACGTAAGTAAAAGTTCACTGATTTATTTGAAATTTGGTATACACGCACATTTTCCCATAGTTCAGGACGAGTTCGTGGGACAAAGTTATCCGCTCTAGCACCCGCTTAAAATAAGCTTCACAAGTAAAAATAGATTTTTAGGACGAGAAAAAATTCTAACTTCATCTATTTAATGAGACAAACAACTTTTATAAATATTTTGTTTTAGTAAAACCAACACCGACACTGCTATAAAGTGATAAAGATCGATAATTAAACGTTTAATATAAATTGAACAACGTTTTTACCGATATTCATCATACCGATATATATCATGCACGTTCTTACGTAACGATTTTTTATAAATCGTCAAAAGTACACTTGAAATATGAAATTTGCTAAATTTCAACCTGATACTCGTACAAGCAGAATTTTTTGTGTAGTGAAGTGTTATATTTTATAATATTTTAAATAGAGTAGGCCTAATGGTTAGAGAATAGTCCTGTTCCCTTATTACTTGGCTCTTTAATACAATCATCCTCATTAACTAACAATTAATTATGATTAACTATTTTCTCAACATTCAATATTTATTGCAAGACGCTCGTTTTAATGATAAAAAAGCTTCATTCCTTTTAATTTTGCCATAACTCCGCTCATTAAAAATAGTTAGTTACTTTTAATTTTGTTTCTTTTCTAAATCCACCATGTATAAGTAGTTAGCGTCGTATTCTTAGGAGTGTAATAATATAATTTATACTTAAAGAAAAGCGTAAGGAACTTTGTTGCTTCCGTGTGTCTCGTAGCACCACACGTATTTGTTTATGGGAAGAATTGATTCCTTCTTAATAACTTGATGATACTTCGAGAATTGATACCTTTAATGGTTTACCTTTTGTACGAAGAGACGAATGAATTACCAAACTCTAAATCCTGCGGGATATTATCATAGCTTATCTTTCGAAAAGTAAAATAAAGTCAAGCTGTCTCATTTAGGTTGACTTCATCGTAAGCAACAAGTAGTTAAGTTGAAATATTTAGCCTTTTATTTTTATTTATAAAATTTACTTTTTATTTTATTTTTATGCTTGTTAGTATTATAATTTATTTGGCTGTAGTTTGATTTTTTAAGATCGTTAATATCTAGCCAGAAGATGAGCGACGGACGGTACTCATATTTTATTCTAGTTTATAACCAAAGATGTTTAATATACTCTTTTTAATTACTTAACTACTACTATTAGTTTAATTATCAGTAGCTTACTTTTTATACGTGAAAAACCCCAATTGCAACCATTGTTGGAAAAGAGAGGAATGTAGGCAGTGATTTTACGAGAAGTGTAATTTGGAGCCGGGGCAGGAAGTTTGCCAAGTGGCATGTCTTTGTCAAGTCTTGAATTACTCTCTCCTCCCAAACCATGTAGTTTCGACAGAACACAAGTAACGTAGCGTTAAAATCCAATAAACTCAATTTGGGAAACCTGGACTCGATTGTGTCACACTGAGCTACATATAGTTTCAAAAATAATTAATAATCCAGTACTTTTATAAATTTTCTAGTAACGGAAGCTATTAGCTGATGGATTGACATGCCAAACCCCTGCCATCCATACTAACTATACACATATACTTCACTTTATAGGTTAAAATATTAAGCATTTTGTATACAAATAAATGTTTTGGTGCCTTTTAAAAAAATATGGTCGGCTAAGTTCGTCTGCGGGACATAGCTTGGCAATAACCATTTGAAAAAAAAAAACTATCCGGTGGAGAGCGGCCATGTCCCGCTCTTTTTGGTGGACAATGTGATTTTTATGATCCTAAGTACGAACTTAGTAGACCCAAAATCATGTGGATGGTAGTTTGTCCCTTGACAGACTACCAGACAGAGGAACACTTTGACTTTGAGTAATATTTGACTAACTAACCTATTAAGTGACAAACTACCATCAACTTGATTATTTGTCTACTAAGTTCGTACTCAAGATTATGAAAATTATATTTTCCACCAAATGGGACATGACCGCGACCACCAACTGGTTTGTTTTTTTTCAAATGCCTATTGCCAAGTTATGTCCCGCAGAAGAACTTAGCCGACCATATATTCTTAAAAGGCACCAAAACCTTTACTTATACACAAACTTCTTGCTTGATGTAGTCGGGCACTTTTTTGCACGCTACTCCTGGTCTAGGAGATCATCGTAAAATGTTTAAACTCTTCACGTAAAAAATATACCAATTAAATTCTTTTCAAAGTAGTTTTCAGCCGTTATATCGCTCATCAGAGCTGAAAAGTGAAAAATGTTTTTTTTACAAATTGAAAAGATAAGAGTGTAGTGAGTCATACTAAACCAGCAACCGGTATAAGACACAGCGGTCACATTATTCAGTGTAGGTTAAGTATTTATCCAGGGTTTAGTTAGTAACTAACTTTCTTAGGTTTAGGAGATATTTAAGTGGTGATTTCAAACACCTGGTGTCAATTGTGTCACCTGGTGTCCTATTAGATACTTCAGAGTACGGACATACTGTTAACCGTAAAGTTCTTCGACTGACCTACTACAAGAGAGCATTTTTTCTTCACTGCTGTCATCATTGAAATAATATATTTAGTAGAACTTTCCCGTCAACAAAAACACGTCATTGAACAAAGTTCAATATATATGTTATTTATAATTAAATATGGTTATTTTTATTTTACATTTTGTTGAAAGGATCTATGCAATATTTTAATTAAATAAATAATTAAATATGTTAATCTATTCAACTGATAAATGAATGTCATCGACAAAGGAATAAACCCCGCTTCAGGAGTACACCTTCATTAATCATACTGAATAAAATAACATTTTCATATTCACACATGTTGTTTTAGTTCTATGAAATAATTTATACTAATTAAAGCAGAATAAACGATTGGATTAATATTACCACAAATCTAAAATGATAATTGGAATAATGCTACCAAATAATCAAAAGGAAAATTAATTCAATCAATTTTAGAATAATATTATTCTTAGAAAAATAGCCTTGTATTTTTTACTGTTAGTTTTTTCGATGGTTGATTAGATATAATAATTAATAAAATGTCAATTAGTGTGGCACTTAGTTTCTTCAAAAAAAATAAAACAAAACAAATAATAATAATAATAAAATAAATGAATAAATAAAAAAAATGGCTGAGTCAGATCCTGTCCCCAATTATAAGCAGATCGGTTCGTGAGACCTTGAGAATTAGGTCTTTGACGGGTATTTACTTTTACGCATACGCAGTGGCTCCTATATATCCAATTAAAATGGCATTCGCACGAGACCATATTGGACATTACCTGCAAAAACTCTGAAAATTTCATCGACATCGAATGAAAACTATAGAAGTTACGAAGTTAGACTACCACTGATCCACGAACGATGGTAATAGAAGTCGCAGGAAATCATCTAGCTAGAGCCTACCAAACATAATCAGATAAAAATTGTAGAAGTTAAGGGTGTGGCAAGAATTCGTGGGTACATAGACAGGCGCGAAACAAAATTTGCTCAAGAAGGTCTAAATCGTAAAATGCGATTAAAATTAAAAAGAAAAAAAGTGTTTCCGCCACACTGGTAAATTTGGAAGCAAAATCTTAATTAAAAAAAGAAACTCAAACAAGAATAATAAAGAATTTTGGTAAATGTTTGTCTTTGGTCAATTTTTATTTGCTTCCTTTCTTAAGTTATAAACAAAAATAATTAAAACAATCGGATTGGTAAAATCGAACATAACTTTCTCGTTCACATAGAAAGGTTTTAGGTAAATTTTAGGAAAGAAAATTTAAGTTTGTGAGGGAAAGGTAATAGAGAGGGCGGACAGACAAACAACATCTATCTGTAGTAAGTAAAAAGAACTCACTTGGATTGGGGGGAGACTTGGCTAAACCAATGACCTCACAACGTTTTATGCTAGACTTGGCTTTTTTGTTTACTCAAGTGTTTTTGTTGGGATTGTTCTTTTCTATATATAACAGTTTATTTAATTATATTTTTATCATGGAGGAAATGGACCCTAGTATTTAAAGTTTTTCCTTATGAACATGTAGTATGAGACTTTTATCACTTTGACTATTTCAATTTCGAGTTATCAAAAAGTAATGTCATTAATTCTTCGCTTAAATTTAAAAATTTCCTATTCGCATTTGTCCAAGGTTATTTTGTCTATGACTTAATTGTTATGTTAAATGATTTTATCTACGACTTGCATTGTAGACTTTACATTGCTAATAACAGGGAGTAATAAAAAAACAATCATACCAACAAGTAATGTTTTTCAGCTGTTTTGTTTACTAATTTTTCGGGAAGGTTGCTTTAGGTTATCTAAGCCTTTAAATTAAACACAAACTAGACGTAATTAAATTAAAAACGTATATATTTAGTATAAAAATTATTTTAATAAATCAAGTAACTAAATATCAGTTTAAGGTGTTTAAATTACGTGAATTTATAGGTAAAAGTTTTAAACCTACAAACTTTAGCTTTTACCTATGGTGCACTAGTCGTAGATAAAATTTAATACGCAACATGGATCGAAGTATTTCTGCTCTCGGGATTATCTCCCTCGGCAAGCCTCGAGAGCTAATACTTCAGTTATCTCCCTCGGCAAGCCTCGGGAGCTGACTCATTTATCTCCCTCGGCCTTACGGCTTCGGGAGCTAATAAAGTTTTCTCATTCGGCGGTGCCTCCGGAGAAAACTTAACCTCGAGCAGGAAAACATACTTCTCTCCCTTGTTACTATTGTGAACTCGAAGCAATGCTCTTAATTATTGTTAAATAGAAACAACGCTCTTCATAAATAGAAACAACGCTCTTCATGATTGTTAAATAGAAACAACGCTCTTCATGATTGTTAAATAGAAACAACGCTCTTCATGATTGTTAAATAGAAACAATGCTCTTCAATATTGTTAAATAGAAACAACGCTCTTCATGATTGTTAAATAGAAAAAATGCTCTTCAATATTGTTAAAAAAAAACAACGCTCTTCATAAATAGAAACAATGCTCTTCATTATTGTTAAATAGAAACAACGCTCTTCATGATTGTTAAATAGAAACAATGCTCTTCATTATTGTTAAATAGAAACAACGCTCTTCATAAATAGAAACAATGCTCTTCATTATTGTTAAATAGAAACAACGCTCTTCATAAATAGAAACAATGCTCTTCATTATTGTTAAATAGAAACAACGCTCTTCATAAATAGAAACAATGCTCTTCATTATTGTTAAATAGAAACAACGCTCTTCATAAATAGAAACAATGCTCTTCATTATTGTTAAATAGAAACAACGCTCTTCATAAATAGAAACAATGCTCTTCATTATTGTTAAATAGAAACAACGCTCTTCATAAATAGAAACAATGCTCTTCATTATTGTTAAATAGAAACAACGCTCTTCATAAATAGAAACAATGCTCTTCATTATTGTTAAATAGAAACAACGCTCTTCATAAATAGAAACAATGCTCTTCATTATTGTTAAATAGAAACAACGCTCTTCATAAATAGAAACAATGCTCTTCATTATTGTTAAATAGAAACAACGCTCTTCAAGATTGCTAAATTGAAACAATGCTCTTCATTATTGTTAAATAGAAACAACGCTCTTCATAAATAGAAACAATGCTCTTCATTATTGTTAAATAGAAACAACGCTCTTCAAGATTGCTAAATTGAAACAATGCTCTTCATTATTGTTAAATAGAAACAACGCTCTTCATAAATAGAAACAATGCTCTTCATTATTGTTAAATAGAAACAACGCTCTTCAAGATTGCTAAATTGAAGCAACACTCTTCAAGATTGTAAATCAAAGCATTATAAGTAAATAATAAATCACATACGTCCACACTGAATATGAAATATCACTACGATGTTAATATTTCGTTTCGCAAAAAAGGATATCAACAATATGAAATTTTATTTTCAAAGTTTGCTCATTCTTTCTACTTTAAGGTTTTGATTAATAGAGTTAACAAGAATAATGCTTTCAAAGTCTGCTGCTGTCAACCACACATGCTTGTTAATGTTAAATCTACGCAGATGATCGCGATACATCCCTAAAGTATATATACATATTCTGGGATAAACAATTTATTATAATTGAATTAGATATCAACACACGATTAAAGCAATTCTAATCATCATTGAAACATAAAGAAGAATAATTTATAGTAGCTTGTATTAATTAGTTGAATATATAATAATATTAAAATGATCATTATGCTTACAGGACTTTACAAATAACAATTTTGTAGTGGAAATAGCCTTATCATTACTATAGGTTTGTTCCAACCCCACTTCAAACTGGTTTGGAACGGTCCGAAGCATGCGCAACGGACCACAATTGATCGTTTTTTGCTAATGCGCATGCGTCGTACAGTTTGAAACTAGTTTGAAGTGTTGTTGGAACAAACCTTATGGATTTAATCCGTGTGTTTCAGAGCTTAAAATTAAACGTACAACTAAAATACGCTTGAGAGACCCCTCCCCCCCCAGGCGTAGTATAATCGTTTCTGTGAGTAAATAAATAAACTGCGACTGAATAAAGAGAATTATTCAATGAATGGTCCAATTTACGGCAAAATAGCGTGTTTGTAAAGTGTGAAAGAGCCATATATAATATGCTAGCGAAATTATTCATTGGAGAGTAGGTTTATTCTGGTAGCTGACAAAGCACTCGTAAATAATATGTTTTATTTATTATTTGTTTCGTTGGTTGTTTGAAAACTCAAATCATTTACTCCCAGGTCCATTCTTCCGGGTTGTTTACGTTGGTAGATATGAGTAAAGGTTTATATAGCTGTTTTGTCGTCTGTATGAGCGAATTTCTGATTCTAGGTCGTTTTGAGTATTTTGAGCGTGTATAGTGTAGTTCATACATTTACGAATCATTGTAACAATACAATTAATTTAATTAGGTTCAACATTATATAAACGTTATATAAACATTATAGTTTTATTATAATTAAAACTACTAGCTGTTTATAATTAAAAAAATACTTCGTTATAACCGTTATCTTTGAATCATTCATGATGACCTCCACTGATTCTTCAATTTTTAATAATTTCGTACCAAAACTAATGAAAGCAATGATGGTGGCATTTCTGTGCATTTGATACTAATAATTAATTTCATAGTTAAACTAAATAGATAGTAGTTAAGACGTTAGAAGAATGTAACAACTAGTAAAGAAACTAGAAATAGATTTCTGTGCATTGAATACAAATAATTTACTAACTTTAAAGTTAAAGTTAAAAGATTGTGATGTTATCTATGAAGAAGAGGATATAAAAAGTTGGATCAGATATGAAAGAAATGTTACTAACAACATAGAAACGCGGATTTTTATCGTGCAATTATTACATAATAATTCTTCATGAAATGTTAAGACTTCTTAGTTATTCTTTCAGATTTGATACCTTTGACTTTTTTTTCGAGCTTACCAAAGGTAATGGAAGCTGTGTGATCGTTCTGAGAAAACGAAAATTGATTATGTTACCGAATAAAAAATTCCAAGACAGAAATCCGTTTCAGACATTAGGAAACTTTTTTGGCTCCATGTCTGTCTGTCATTCAATTTTTGTGAACCAATATTATCTTAAAAACTTATTTGATTTTGATGGTAGGCCATAATTAGCCCAGTGCTGGTCTAAATAAATTTGACAATAATAGGTTGTAATCACATAAAATCAATAAAGTATACGAAAAAGAAGCCAAAGAAGCTACTACACTAATTGGAGGATTATTTTTTAAAGGAAATTTTCAATAACTATAAGTTCTCTTATGCTGGTCTCCAACATAAAGTAGACTCATCCTTTTCATATTATTTTATAATTATTGCTCTAGATTGGCACTGATAAGTCTCATTTAATGGGCTAAAGCCGTTTTGATAAATAAACAAGTTTCTTTAAATACAGTTTCTTTAAATATTAAAAATTGACCAAGTATTCAATCTACAAATTTGTAAAAGATTATTTCAAAATGTTTTGCCTAAGGATATTTTATTAGTGTGAAGGAAAAAAAAAAAGAAAATAATGTTTGGGGTAGAAGAGGAAAAAATAATTGAAGATTTCATTCTCTGGAATCTATTTCAAAACAGTAATCTGATTACCATAAAGCTTGTACTTATTATTCAGAGAAATAAACCTTCACTTTAGTTTGGGATAATAAAACGGAAAAAAAAATACATAATATTACTTATTAGAAATGAATAAACCTTTTAAAAATATCTTGCACAACCAGAAAGGTAAAATATTCATACTATAAGCTGGTAGGGTATACGAAACACATATACTTAGGGTTCTACAGAAGTGAGGACAAACATGTTATATAACTTGAAGAAAGGATATGATAAGAAAAAAGATATTCGATTATTACAGAGAGGAGAAAATATATGATAATGATAAGGAATCGTATATTACGACTTTATCTGACAAGCGGAACTTAACTTAGATTTATTAATTTGACTAAAACCTATTAAAAAATCTTTATTGGCTTTTATCAAACATCTAGTGATCTCTACGATTTTGTTTTTGATTTTTTAATAAATTCATTTGATTTTCAAGTGTTTTTCTTAATCTAATAAAACACTATACCCTTCACTACTTCCGAATGCTTCAAAAACTAAATTTTGAATCTACAAATTACGTGTCTCTTACGACATTCGGGCACTCAGAGCAGATTTGTATATAGATATGATTCTGCTTCCGAATTGAGAAATGTAAAATTATTTTTAAAATTGAGCTATGCATTTGTTTTCAACCTTTCACTGCTCCAAAGTATTTACGCATACGCAGTGAGTGAAGTGCCTACCTTTCATCTTAAGTTCTGCATTCGATACTCGACAGTTTGTTTTCTACATACAATTAACTTTCACCCTAATTTATAATCTTATGGTTGTACTAGCCTTCACCCCGCGCTTCTCGCGGGGCTCATGCTAGGTATTAGTGGCTATGTTTCCTATTGTCATGTAAGCCTAGCAATTAAATGAATTGCCTAAATACATTTTTTTCTAAACCTTCTAGGAATAAAATCAGGACTATATAAATCATTATTCATTCCGGTTCTAAGAATATAACTTTCTCCAAATCGTAGTAACGACTCTATCTATGTATTTAAAAAATAGCCAATAGAAACTAAT
This sequence comes from Gerris buenoi, assembly GCA_001010745.2. Taxonomy (NCBI): domain Eukaryota; kingdom Metazoa; phylum Arthropoda; class Insecta; order Hemiptera; family Gerridae; genus Gerris; species Gerris buenoi. The sequence goes on along the minus strand of KZ651590.1, from coordinate 38,361 downwards.
AAATATGTATAGTAATTGATAAAATACTTAAAAAGGTATGATAAGTAAGAAAAAAAACGGCCTTAAAACCAATTAGACTGTGAAGTCATTGAACAATCATCAAACATGATGGTGCATTAATTTAATTACCAGTCCCTTCTCTCAATACGGCAGTTGCACCAGTAATTATTTAATAACTNATTCCGGTTCTATAAGAATATAATTTTCTCCAAATCGTTGTAAGGACTCTATCTATATATTTTTTAAAAAAAGCCAATAGAAACTAATAAATATGTATAGTAATTGATAAAAATACTTAAAAAGGTATAATAAATAAGAAAAAAAGTCCTTAAAACCAATTAGACTGTGAAGTCATTGAACAATCATCAAACATGATGGTGCATTAATTTAATTTCCAGTCCCTTCTCTCAATTCGGCAGTTGGCTCTATTTAAGGTAAAACCGATGGAGTTACGTCAAAAATTCATAGGACCAAAGTTTTAGATCTTTTAAAATTAGTTACCGTAGGCGCAGTCAGTTTGTCGATACGACTTACCGTTTGGCCACAATAAGCCTCCAAAAAAAACTTTAAAGTACGTCCGCCATCTTTAATTTTTAAAGGGGGTAAAAAATGTATTTTGTTAACTTTTCGAATCTTTCCAGTAGGTTTCGGCTAGTTTCCGACCAAACGCAAAAAACCGCGAGTCTTTAGGTTGTCTAGAAGTACTCAAACATTTTGATTAGCAAGTCAGTCGGTTTGTTTACGCTGTCAACCTATTTTTTTAGATTATGTTTTATATACTTTTTTCTATAAAATTGTTAATAACTTTGGTTCTACTCAATATGTGTCGATGAAACCAAGCCTACAAATTGCACAACATGTTTGCGCTCATCTCTGAAAAAAATTAATCGATTTCATTCAGCCAGTTTTGCGCCTATAAAGTCTGACTGAGGCGACAGACACACATACACACATACATACACGAAAAAAGTTAAGGCTGGATTCGGTTTTCGGGATGTATAAAACGAAAAAGTATCCAAAAAAATTTCAATTCTGACCAATATACAGACAAAAATTTAATTTTATATCTATAGATGGCTATCAAAGACCACGCCAAAAAAAAAGTAAAATGAAATAACATTCACCTTGTATGGATCTATCGCGACTATTTTGTATTGCCCACCTTCCTCTATTTGTAATTTTCTATTATTTTTACATTATAATTCTTCATAAACAGCTTGGGTTGACAGTGAAATCCGCGTCACAAAAGGGTTGAAATCAAACGCTTCGCTTCCACTACTGGAAGCATCTTCAGGAGTGTGGTTCATTGTGGTGTTGACTCGAAGCAAACACAGGATATACTAAAGACTGAAGAGAAGAACGGAGTATGTATACTGGTTTCCTAGGCCATAGATTGTACCTGGGTGTTCCGTTACTCGGGGAGATCCTTTGATCTAATACGTTCTTCTCTCCAGTCGTCAGTATATCCTGTGTTTGTTCGAGTCAACACCACGATGCACAACACCCCTGAAGATGCTTTCAGTAGTGGAAGCAAAACGTCGCATTACAACCCCTTTCGTGGCGCAGATTTCACGGGAAACCCAAGCTGTTTATGACGAATCTACACACGAAAGCCTACGCGCCAATTATAATTCTTAACCAACTTATTCACATTCACTTATCATTTTATACAGTCCCACCTTACCCCGAACGACGATACGGACAACCAGCATCAGGAATCCGTCCTCCTGGTTACGCGGGAGCACTTGGTTTTTTTGATACTCACTAATACTAATTACATTTTATTTGCTAGTCTCCCTTCCACGTTAATACTTATTTAATGAAATACCTATTAACGGATGTCTGTCTGAATGAATAATGTATCTTTAATGTTTATACAGGTAACAGGTGTCATATTTATTTTATCTTTTCTATTACTTCCTTAAATCATTTGCGAAAGAAAGTAACATATGGTGTTCTCTTTCCAACTTTCCTCAACATACATTTTCCTTTAACAATTTGCACATCATGCTGAATAATAGCAAACATATTTTTTTCTTTCTTTTTGAATATATATTATGCGTACAAAAAGCTTTATCACCAGACCTCCTTCTTGAAAGTGCTATGTACTTTATTATCTTTCTTTTGTGCTTTTTTAAAAAAGAAGATTTTTCTATAGCCATATTTTTTATTCTTATTTTTATTCTGGAAGGGAACGTTTCATATAATATACGGAGTTTAAATATGTACTACGTAAGTATGGTTCCAATCTAAGGATTCTTTAGATTTATTTACTCATATGTAAAAAAAAAAATTCTAAAATACAATATAAAGATACAATCTTATTCAAGTTTCACAAATTAAAAACCATTTGAGGGGACAGAATGGAATATTATAAATTCAGGGGGCCTTACACCTCGCCATCACAACACTTGTCTCAAAGCATTTCAACCTACTTGATCAGCAATCTTTTGTACGTTATGGTTTGGTAATTGACATCTTCATTAGGAATAATCATTTATCGAATCATCCATTTTTCTTTGAAAATGAGCGGTGTTCAGCTTGCCCAATCCGAGGTGACCGATGAAATCTTAATGCGAGACGTTGCAAAAGTCACACAGACAGAGTGAGTATGCGCCTCTCCAATAATTTAGGTGCCTCCGAATTATGTGTCGATCGAAGAGAGCGATTTAATGGTTACTCCTTCGCCTGATTTAATAGCATGCGATTTTAGGTTTCTGTGCAAAGTACAAAAAGAAACCATATAGGTATAACGGCTCTGTCTGTCCGTCTGTCCGTTGGCTTGTTCATAAACAATTCATAAACTACTATATTCATAAACTACTATAGCTAGAAACATAAAATTTGGCACACGGGTGCATCTCGGCGTTTGATGCAAATGAACATATTTTGGAGTTTCTACGCTTATATTTCCAAGATGCGGTGACTAAAATAAAGTTTTTATATACCACAACATGTTATACATCAATTTAAAGGTCTTGAAGTATAGAAAAATAATATGCAACTATTACACCTGATAATTTTAAGTAACTCGTACAGAAACCGGCGATTGTCACCACACGTACTTACTTTACTTGTATTCTTGAAAGGCTACCTAAAGGGCAAAGTCTACGAGCAATGACTGGCAACTCTGGATCAACTCAAGGAAAACATTTGACAAGAAACACCTCATCAAATGTTATGAGAACTTATGGTGAATTTACATTGAGGCCATGTGTTCTCAGAGAAAGATGTCTCATTACTAACATTAGTCTGCAAGTATTTAAATGCTTTAGTAATTTTAAAGCAGAACAACCAATTAACAATTAATTAATAATAATAACAACAATTAATAATTTTACAACCAATTAACAACTAATTAAAAATTATAATTATAAGAAACTATTTTTATATTATGGTTACATGCTTGTGTAGGTACAATTAATAATTTAGTTTTTTGAGAATATATTATAAGCAATAATGCAAGTATACGACCATAGGTGTATGACCATAAGGAAAAGGTACAAATACAGAGTTTATCTTTTAGCTATCTTGAATACTAATGTTATTTTTCATTATCCCTGAGCATCTTTGCTTTAGCATAAAGATATTCTAGAATAATTTAATAGTTAAAATCTGTTCACGTTTTTTCTCAGACCTCCTTTTGTATTTTTGACAGAGTTATGTTGCAAAATAATAAAGGAAATATAGGATAAAAGGAAATATCATGCGAAAAGAAATGTTATCTAAATATTTATCAAACTAAGGGAGATAAAAGTGAAAAAAAAATGTAATATGAATAAATAACAAGGCTTTTCTCCAAAGAAGTGAGGGGGAGTTTTCAAATAATAATGAAAGAATGTATTCCATTTATTGATTTCCAAAAAACTAAACATTTTATACATCATACAATACTGTATGTTATTCAAATTCATTTCGCTTCCGAGCTTACCGAAGGTAACGGAAGCTATGTGAACGTTCTGAAGAGCGAAAATATTTTAGGTCTCCGATTTCAAAAATTCCAAGACAGATTTCCGTTTCAGACATCAGACATCATTTTTGGTTCCGTGTCTGTCTGTCGGTCTTTCGGTCTGTCGATCTGTCCATCAATTTTTTTTTCTGGCAACTCGGCTGACGTCATGGTTTGGTCATATATTATTAAATAAAAATTTAGTAGTAAACCATTGTTAATTGTATTAAATTGGTATTCAGCTCTCATTGGTAGAGAGCAGTAAATATCATAATAATTTATTCCGGTTGTCTATCGATCTTTCTAGTGATTGTCTAGTGATCTGAGATCTTGTCTACTCTAGATATCTGGCTCTTATATCTAATGGTCTAATCTAGAATATCTTGTAGGTGTCTTTCAGTAATCTGGATATAATATGATATGAATTTAATTTGAATGGGTTGTAAGTATTCATAAACAAACAAAATAAAACATGATTAAAATTATCAGAATCTGCATCAGTTAAACATTCTATCTTATTGCTTTCATAGTAAAGTATCTTTGGACAGTAAAAGGACCAAATATGCAAAAGTCACGTTGACGATTAAAATTAATAGAGGAGGATTTTCAGGGCCAATTTCAAACCATCCACATTTCTTAAACAACAAACAAAGACTTTTAAAGATATTGCAGTTGATAAAATGTATGTATAATGTGGAAGAGAAAAGAACGGCACATAATGTTTAAATTAATATGAGACCACTAATAGCCTTATTTTATCAGCTCGAAATTTCAAAAAGAAAGTTTTTCAAAAAGAAATCCTGCTGGGAATGCTGGAGCGGTAGCGAGAAGCGAAGTGAGTGAGCTGTAGGGCAGGTAGCCGATAGGGAAGGGAGGGGTGGATCTATTTCTTCAGCATTCCAGCAATTATGATGGCTGAATGCTGTTTTGTAGAATAAACATAGACGCTTCCATATCAAAGATATTACTTTGAATGTTATTCATAATAACCATGATTAGTTTTTACAAATTACAATTTCTTCTATAAATTCTACTAGTGCTTTCTTTGTATTTAATCTTACTAGAAATCTATTTCAGTTGAAGTCACAATGGGAAAGATATTATTCTCCTAGTTTAATAAATATAATTAAAATCTATTATATAATCGAGTAGTGTCCCGACGGGCGACGGTGAAGGGCGACGACTCACCTCTAAATGATTTATGACGTTAAAAATTGATGCGCCATAAGCTGGGATTGAACCAGAGACCTTAAGATTATGAAGCAAATGCTCTACCTCTGAGCTACACCCTTGAAATGAAGCTACGCGCATAAAACATACTATTTAAACAGTTTATATCTATTTAAATATTTTAATTATAACTATCTCTTTTTTGACTATATTTTATTCTGCCCGTTGTCACGGGCATAACGGCTAGTGTTTAATAAGACATATAAAAATGGCAAATATCCTTTATATCTCATTCAATTACATTTGGTGTTGTTGCTTGAATTAACTCTTGTTGGGGAACAAGGATTTTTTTGCGGATTCCGAAACGTAAAATGAGGAGGAATATTGGGGGATTCTTCTTGACACAGAAAGAAAGGAATGACTAAAAAGAAAAGGGGGAATATAGGAGAAGAAAGGAGAAGAGATATTAGATTTAGGAGAGGTTTGTTTGGCACTGTCAATCTCGGGAAAGGTTTTTGGTTACAAGCGAAGATTTGTCTCTTCAAGGCCCAATCTCATCTAGCATTCCAAGTCTTGACTCCAAGTATTTTTCGAGCTCACCGCCTCTCGCAATTCTCAAATACCGAAAATCTTTTCCGTATTTCGTTTTCTGTTTCTTTAACACATTTCCTCCCATTTTGTTTTTTGTTGAGGCCCTTTACTTTTTTCGAGGGTATAGTAAATCGGCTTATTTAAAGAAAGGGGAAAAAATCAGATCTTATAAATGAGCCTAATATTATTTGTAGCATGGAATTTACAGACAGTTGTTTTATGGTCCATATAGGAATTGCTTGTTGAATGTATAAAAGATAAAACTTCCAGAAAATAAGCCGTGAATTTCACTCAATTCAGGTTACAAAATTACTTGTTAATAAAATATATTATAATACATTTTATTTGAATGGTAAACTGCTCTACTTAAGTGATGAACTGTTAATAATTTTTTAAATTAATTACTAACATTTTCGTGTAAGTTATTTCTATAATTTTTGATGTTTCGGTATCCAATTTTAAAATTACTAATGGTCATCACATTGTGCTTGGATGTTTTTAATATACGATTATATCTTCTGTTCGGGAATGCCTATCTTCTAGTGACTTGGAGGTAGTGACTTTACCCTGAAGTATTATTATTCTGAAAATTTAAGCCAACTTTTATCGGTACAGTAGTTCAGGCTCCACAAGTCTATACAGACTGCAAATAAATGGCAGACAACAGCAATTTTTTACTACGATCACCTAAAGCTTTATTTTCCAAGACGTGACTCCAGCGATTGACGCTAAAGCGATAGTCGTCATGCGATTAACGCTGAAGCGATAGTCGTCATGCGATTAACGCTGAAGCGATAGTCGTCATGCGATTTACGCTGAAGCGATAGTCGTCATGTGATTGACGCTGAAGCGATAGTCGTCATGCGATTGACGCTGAAGCGATAGTCGTCATGCGATTGACGCCGAAGCGATAGTCGTGCAGCGACTATTGCTGAGGACTCTTCTGATTTTGGATGTTACCGTTTCTGCTGAGCGACTCTTAACATGCATACTCAGCTCCGTGATAGGCGCTCGGCGACTATCGCTCAACGTCTATCACTGGAATCGCGTCTAGAAAAACGTACCTTTAAGACATGTAAATCCATTTTTTATCTCAACACTTTGTTACTCTGTATCGTAGGTCCAAACTCTCTTTTAATAACAAGATCAATTTTTATATTGTAATCCTAAAGCCAGCTTGGACCTACTTTTAGGAAGTAGGGGTTAGCACCAAGCCCTCGAACTCCCGTCGATTCCAAATTGTCTAAACCAAGATCCTAAGAAAGATCACTGATGCTCCTCCTTTCTATGTATCCAACTTGACCCTCCACTATGACCTCAACGTTCCATTCGTTCAAGATATATCCATTTTCCGCTATCAAACATTCCATGAATCCTTATTAGATTATTATAATCCTCTAGTAGATTTCCTAACTTCCCAACATATCCCAGACAATCCCCTGAACGTCAAAAGAGACAGTGGTCAAAATAGATTTATTAAACATCCATGTATAATCATTTTATATATTTCTCTACTTTATTTTATTATTTAATAGTCATGTTATTACTACTTTATCTATCCCTATAATATCTATTTAAATTATCTCTATTTATTAATTTAATTTTATTACACCACACTTAATTATATTTATTTTATTTCTGTAAAATGAATGTCAAAAGA
>KZ651589.1:389715-420492 GCA_001010745.2 Gerris buenoi | reverse complement strand
TGGTCTAATGGACACAACCCCTCGGCGAAAGTTGGCTTCAGTCCCTTATCAGTAATTGCTTGTTGTTTTGTTTCTACGCTCCTTCTATATGTAGTATTATTCTAAGTTATTAAGAGGTAAATATTGAATGACAGCGAAAAAGGAAAAGTAAACAAAGACATAGATTAATTGGTGTACGATAACCAGGTTTGTTTACTCTTGTGTACTAGGTATCGGTTTATTTTTTCTACATCTATATTTCTTTACATTTACTAATTTTTCTTCTCATACCATCCGCTACACGGGGCCATGTCGATGGCCACGGTTTAGATTCGGTGTTGGTGAGATCCATTGTACAAAGATTTGTCCTTTTATAGGTTTAAGATCAGCTTTCNTCTCGGACCGATGTTTTACTTATTTTTGTTGGATGATCTTTAAAATATGTAGGTACTTCCATCCAATACCTATGTAAAAATATAAACATAAAATAAATTAATACACGAATTTAGAGACTGCTCTTTTCATTTTTAGTCATCAGACGATCTTACGGAAACATTTCAAACCAATTTACGCAATTGGAATTGGATGAAAATTTGACAGTAAAAATTGTACCTATTTAGATACAAAGTGATTACGAATTAAAATAAATAAATAAACATACAGTAAAACCTGGATAAAGTGACCACCGAAGGGACCGACCAAAAGTGGTCACCTTAGGCAGATGGTCACATTAAGCAGAAGAAAATGTACAGGAAAGTATGAAGGGGACCATGAAAAAGTGGTCACATTGACCAGGTGGTCAATATACACGGGTGGTCACTTTAGCAGATTTTACTGTACATAAAGAAGTATCCTAGAATTCATCAGGACTTAATAAAAATAAACGTAATTACTAAGTGTTTTGAGTAATTATTATTATTAAAACTCATCGGTCCAAAAAAGAATATAAAACACATAAGAAACAATTATGTAGAAATGCGTTCAGTTTAAAAGGAATAGAATTTTCCCCCCAAGAAATTCAAAACCCATATTTCAATGGAATTACCATTTTAGGTGTTTTTAGGACCATTCAAGTGGTTTTTAGCTAGATGTCTGGTCTGGTTTTTTGGCTTGATATCTTTCGCCATTTTGAAAATATTGACTTTTAAACTTTAACGCTAAATAATTGTGGAATTCCGAATTCCGCCGATTGAGCTGGAATTCGCGCTACTATTATATAAGATAAATAAATCCTTTATACTTCAACTGGCCATTTTACAAATTTTTGGTTAGAAAAAGTTATTAAACGCCCCCCGTCCCAACGTTTTAAAATTGTAGCCTTAAAGTTAATTTTTGTTGCTACTGATAAAGAGGAGGAAGTTTTGACGAGAATTATTTTTAATAATCGAACGAATTTTTGTTGAAATAAAAATAAAATGATAAAAATTTTATATTGTATTTTTTTCTTTTTTGTTACATCTGTATTGTGAGTTAGGGTTGAAAAACTCAAAGGGAATATATAATTTAATTTTGCTTCAATATCTTGAAGGTGCAGTGTCTATATTTTTGTGTGCTAGGTATCGAGATTATTTTTGTTTTTCCCCAATATTCTAGATGTACTAGAAATTTATTCGGTTTTATAAAATGTTTTATCAAGAACAGTACCTTTGAAGAAGGAGCACTGATTGTGATTAAATAAAGGGGTTAATACCAGTCTTTATTAAACGGTAGCTCTAATTTTTAATATAAACACTAAGCTTATTAATTTTGCTCCTTTGAGTTTTAATCTCAAAGGTAAAAGAACATAAAAAAAACCCTTTTCATTCTATTATTAATTAAAGATATTTATGTTGAAGTTTTTAATTAAATTATTGTATTTTGATTAACGGTTCCGGTGAATTAATCTTTATTAAGGCCCCCATACACTGTCATAATGTTTGCGCAAACATTTGTAGACCGTGTATGGGGCTGTTTGATATTTGCACAAACATGATGTTTGACGTATGGCCTAAATTTGCCCGACACCAAGTTTGCGCCAAAAGTTTGATCGTGTATGGGGGCCTTTAGGCTTCAATGCGACCGTTTTTACTTTTCCTTACCTTAGCCATATTTCAACGGAATTACCGTTTTAGGTGCTTTAGGACCATTCAAGTAGTTTTTAGCTAGATGTCTGGATGTCTGACTGAGTGTGTTAGTGTGTACGTTTTGACGCATATCAGTTTTTAAGCTAGAGAGTTGCAACTTGGTATAAAAATTACTTCTTACATGCAATTATTGTGCTACTTAGAATTGTTTTCCTCAAAAAATTTTAAACCCATATTTCAACGGAATTACTGTTGAAGGTGTTTTTAGGATAATTCGTGTGGTTTTTAGCTAGATGTCTGGATGTCTGTCTATCTGAGTGTTGCAACTTGGTATAAAAATTACTTCTTACATGCATTTGTGCTACATTACTTCTTTACATGCAATTGCTCATTAATTTGAGATGATATTAACCCATTTTGCTAAGCCAGTAAAAGATGAAAAAAATCTAAAAATTCCGATTGCCTTAAATTTGCATCAAATATACTTCTTTGTAAGACAAAACTTTCAACCGAGTTTCGTTTTGATATCTTTCGCCATTTTGAAAATATTTACTTTTAAACTTTAACGCAAAATAATTGCGGAATTAATAATTTTGATTCCGAATTTCGCCGATTGAGCTGGAATTCACACCAATAATATTATTCTATAAGATAAATAAATCCTTTATATTTCAACTCCAATATCTGAGGCCATTTTACAAATTTTTAGATAGGAAAAGTTCCGAAACGCCCCCCGTCCAAACGGTCTAAAATTGTAGCCTTGAAGACCACTTAATCAAAAAATGAATGTAAAAAATCGGCATAAAAATAATCGGGGGACACCCTTAAACGTTGAAACTATTGAGAACTTAGATAGTTTTATATAGAGTAATTCTGGCATTACACTCACCGAAATAAGGTTATAGGAGCCAAATGTGGGAGCTTATTATCGGTATTGGCTTTACCCTCACCATACCTTTATCCCACTTGAGTCGAAGCAGCAATTTTTGACACGAAGGAACGCGATACGAGAAGGGAGACAACACAAGTAGTCTCAGTATACAGAAGTGGACTCGTTCACAGAAGTGAGCCACTCGTCCGAGACTTAAGTGTTTACAAGGGTCTTTTCTGCCTCGTCAAATACCTTGCCTGGTCTTGTTGAGAATATAACATCATATCAACTAATACCTAATAGCTGTTAAAACAATCTAAAAGGTAATCCAATGATTTCAACACCTCAGGTATCTTTATTCCATCATTCCCAATTCCCAATATAATAAGTAAACAATATCTTTCTTTGTATTAATTACAATTATTGATATGAACAATATGTCCTAATTATAATTTGTAGGTACATATATCAACAATAAATTGTTTAATAATCCCCATTTTCAAGAATATATAAATGATGTTGAATTAAATGTTTGTACCTTTTATTTGCTTTAGAACAATAAATGGGATTTATCCAGGTGTTTTTGTAGATGCACTTTTTTAAGAGTAAAAATAAATAAAGAATTGACGGTAAATATCCAAAAAATAAATTAATGTCAATTGTTTTGATTGATATACTGCTGGTATGTTTGCTTGGAACCGTATTTATCTCAATCCCACTTGAAAATAGATGAGATTTAATGCTCCTTCCTTTTCCACTGACTGGTTTAGAGGATTTGAGAGAAGGGGTTTGGTGGTTTTTGGGAAAATGTACGCTAGTAGTGCCCTTAATATGGTGTTGGGATTAAATAATTGATGTCACACCGGCACAAATTTTAGATGAAGTCTCCCATTGCCGGGTTTAGGCCGAGAGGGTTGGGGAATCGTTGTCTGGTCTCTTGTGCAGAATTGATGCTCAGGAACCACAACTCAACGTCGCCCTGTATTTCACATGAATATGTGGGGTAGAGTTGAGCTGGCTTGTGGTAATATGTCCTAGTTGAAGTCGAGACTAATCAGGCAGTCCATCCTCTCCCACTGTTCCAGTATTCACCCCGACAAGGCGGCTTCTTCCAGCTTGATGATGAGGATGGATCGATATTATAAATCAAGTTCATCCCTTTCGAGTCTTCTCCTCCTTCCATTTTAAAGGGCTCCAGCTCGTTACCGACTTCTTAGTTTAAGGGCTGCTTCCCTATATCAAGAAATCCTTCATTAATGTGAATACTAAATTGCTTCTCTTCGAATAAAATAAAAAGTTAAAGGTAGATGCGTTTCAAAATATAAATTTTTACTTTTTATATCATCACAACTCAGTGTTAAAAACATGGATATGTTTTTTACTCAAAGTGAAATCGAATAAATAGTGACTATTGACATAGATAACATTATTATCAAACTAGTTTAACCTCTTTTTAATTTAAATAAAACTCCTTTTAGAATGTTAATGCAACATTTTAAATTCAGACAGATTAATTACACAATATATACTATAATGCATATTAGTACATGATACACAGTACACACGTGCAGTAAGTATATGAATTCGCTATTTTGCTTCCGAGCTTAAAGAAAAAACATTGTTTGCACCTATTTCAAATATTCCCAAAAATAGATTTAGTACAGTAAAATTAGGCTCCAACCCAAACATCCAAAAAAAAAAAAAAGTTCTACCCCACGCCAAATTGTTGTATACCCTCCTCGTAATAAGTGATAAAAAGTTGCACGACTTGCAGCGTCGGGTTTGGCAGAGAGGGGGATGGAAAGTGGGGGTAAAAGGGTATTTTTAATCGTTTTTCGCAAATATCTCGAAAACTATGAGGTTTAGTGCTAACTTTGTTATTTACAAAATTAATCTACATAACATTTTGAACAGAAATGGACTTATGTATTTTTGTGCTGAAGTCAACGATTACTGAGTTATGGAGGGGTAAAAATATCAATATTTTCGATTTTCTTTGAAACTTTTTGGAAATATTTTTTTATTGTAGTTAGGACCATTTAGGGTAGTGTGAGCCTAAGTTTGCAGCTTCGAAATACCTGGGCAAATATCTGTGAAATACCTGCGTAATACGTGAAAAACTGAAAAATATTCGGACTTTTTTTAGTTTTTGCCATGTGACCCGTAAACTAAGTGATTTTGGGTATTAGTCGATATTACTATTTTTAAAGTTCAATCAAGTTTCAGCAGCATAAGCCCAATTCCAGCTATGCAAAACTAATATTTTTCGAGATATGGCACGTCAAAAATTGTCAATTATATTAAAAAAATTAAATTTTAAGTATTGCTCTCGTTTCGGGTTGAATATCGACATAAAACCGCTAACCTACGAGAAAAGTCGTAAGGTCTAAAGTTGTAGTAAATTTAATTGGCTTCCTTTTACGTCCAACGGCTACTCTGTACGTCTAATAGTTACCGAGATATGACTCTTTAATATTGGTAATTTTTCCAAAAAATTGAAATTTTAAGTATTGCTCTTGTTTCTTGTTAAATATAGGCATAAAACCGCTCACCTACGAGAAAAGCCATAAGAAATGAAGTTATAGTAAATTTATTTGGCTTTCAGACAAGCACTAAATAAAACCTGTAGACGAAATCGTTCTCTTGCAATCGTCAAAAAAGTCCGATTTTTTTTTTAGTTCTTCGCGTATTACGCAGGTATTACACAGATATTTCGAAGCTGCAAACTTATGCTCATATACTACCCTAACTGTTCCTAACTACAATAAAAAAAATATTTCCAAAAAGTTTTTTAAAAAAAATGGAAAATAGTGATATTTTTACCCCTCCGTAATCGTTGACTTCAGCACAAAAATACAAAAGTCCATTTCTGTTCAAAATTTTATGTAGAGTAATTATGTATACAACGAAGTCAGCGCTAAACCTCACAGTTTTCGAGATATTTGCGAAAAACTATTAAAATACCCTTTTACCCCCCTTTCCACCCCCCCTCCCCGCCAAATCCGACGCTGCAAGTCGTGTAACTTTTTATCACTTACTACGAGGAGGGTATAAAACAATTTGGCGTGGGGTAGAACTTTTTTTTTTTTTTTTGGATGTTTGAGTTTGGACAATTTTTGAGCTAATTTTACTGTACTAATTCCCATGTGTAAATAAATGTATGTTTGGGTGGATATAGAAGAGAAACAAATAAGCGCAGAATGTTGAAACTTATACGGGACCAGTAATGGGCTAATCATGATCTACCATACGGAATTTCATTAAAATCGGACGTGTAGTTTTTAAGATATTATGATTCTTCAGACCGACAGACAAGGAACCAAAAATGATCCCTGATTTCTGAAACGGATTTCTTGGAAATCGGAGACCAAAAAAAATATTGTTCTCCAGAACGATCACAGAGATTCCGTTACCTCGGGCAAGCTCGGAAGCAAAGAATGATAATAATAACTAAAAATTACCAATTAACTATCAATTTTTAAATCAAAACTGCTTTTGATTGAAATAAAGGAGCTAAAAGTGTTTTTGCCAGTTCTGTTAACGTAAATTATTGGTTCATTATTTTGTCCTTAATGGTACATAATACTAGTGTTAAAACCAATTATGACTTTTATGTTTTAAATTATTCTGGATTTCGCTGTTATCATATATATCTGTATATATATAATATTTCTTTCTTTCTTTCTAGCTATTCTCGTAGAATAATTAATCAAACGATAAGTGTTTTTAATTTTCTTAAAAGGGAGTGGGAAAAAATGGTTGTAATAAATTAAAATAAATACGTCCAAGTGGCTAATAAAGAAATCAGAAAGAACAAAAGTTATAAAAGTCTAAGTAATTAGGAGTAAGTTAGATAAAGTATGAGCTGACTCAATATTTACGACTTACACGTGTTACTTTTTAGCTTGCTCTCAGCAGGCCTAAACTTTTTAGCTCGTGATGCTGATTTTATATTGTAAAACAACTTTGAGTGCTTTTTTTTAAAGCATAATTTACAAAGAAAGGGAAAAGTTTTATGTTCAGGAGATTTTTAATTGAGGACTTCTATTTATTTATTAATTATTATTTATTTTCATTGAAAACTGATACTTATCTAATTAGTAATTACATTTTTATACGAGTAGGTTAAAAACTAGTTATAGTTTGAAATATTTAACACATACATATATTTTTTTTACTTTTTTAAATACTACGTTTGAGCAAAAAAATTGTCTTTTAATTTTGTGGGTTTATTTAACCAATTTACGTGTTTTCTAGTATACCCTTATTTTGTTTTTATTGGTCCGGAAATTCGCGAAGCATGTCTCTACTACCTGTTTAGATAGGTAATTTGTAGTAAGGCAGTTTTTTCTCTGCCTATCTCTATGCAATTACGCATATTTCTTAAAAATAGAAACTAAAAATAGAACTCAGTTGCAGGTCAATAGATTAGTTAGAGTTTTGAGGCAACAACTCTACAAGGCATATGTAGTTCCTTTTTTTTTTCTTAATCCCTGCTTCTTTTAATAATAGTCTGTCTATATTATTAAAAATGTAAGCAAACGAGTTCAGTGAAGGAGAGTGATTTACTAAACTGTGTGAAAGAGCGAGTTAGGAGTGATGAGGGGTTAGTCCGGGGGAAAAAGGGGGAGCTAGAGAGTGACATACTAAACTGTGTGTAAGACAAAGTGAGGAGTTCATGCCGGTAAAGAAGGAACTTGAGAGTGGTATATTGGAATGTCAGCAAAACAAGGAAATAGATAGTAGTGCGCATACCCCACTACCTCAGCCGCTCTCCTACTTCCCTTCTCATTCCATAACTATGCACACACCTTGCAAAAAAAGATTGCTCAATCAGATTCGCTTTCTCAGCATTCCTTTTAAGGACTTTCTATTATAGCTAACGTGATATTTTACAGCATGAGTGTTTTTGTCATCATTAAAAAGAAACATGAGGTCAATTTTAATGCTTCACTGTACAGTGAAGCATTAAAACTCCACGTGGCAGCGGCAACTTTTCGGGGTTTGTCGAGCGAAGTGACTAGGGGGCAGCGCCCCCTAGTCTAAATTATTTTAATTTATTTCTATCAGAGAATTGTCATTCATTTCATCTTTCATAAATAATTTCCTTACTTCTCTTACATTTGGTCATTACAACTTAATATACTTTTTTGTTTAAGGTGGAGATAATATGGCGGCTATTCAAAGTGCAAAAAATTGTCTTTTGATTTTGTGGGTTTATTTAACCAATTTACGTGTTTTCTAGTATACCCTTATTTTGTTTTTATTGGTCCGGAAATTCGCGAAGCATGTCTCTACTACCTGTTTAGATAGGTAATTTGTAGTAAGGCAGTTTTTTCTCTGCCTATCTCTATGCAATTACGCATATTTCTTAAAAATAGAAACTAAAAATAGAACTCAGTTGCAGGTCAATAGATTAGTTAGAGTTTTGAGGCAACAACTCTACAAGGCATATGTAGTTCCTTTTTTTTTCCTTAATCCCTGCTTCTTTTAATAATAGTCTGTCTATATTATTAAACATGTTTTGTAAGCAAACGAGTTTAGTGAGAGTGATTTACTAAACTGTGTGAAAGAGCGAGTTAGGAGTGAAGAGGGGTTAGTTCGGGGGAAAAAGGGGGAGCTTGAGAGTGACATACTAAACTGTGTGTAAGACAAAGTGAGGGGGTTCATGCCGGTAAAGAAGGAGCTTGAGAGTGGTATATGAGAATTTTAATTTGTAAGACAAGGAAATAGATAGTAGTGCACATACCCCACTACCTCAGCCGCTCTCCTACTGCCCTTCTCATTCCATAACTATGCACACACTTTGCAAAAAAAGATCGCTAAATCAGTCCTTCTCAGGACTTTCTCCACATTCCTTTTAAGGAATTTCTATAACTAACGTGATATTTTAAAGCATGAGTGTTTTTGTCATCATTAAAAAGAAACATGTGATCAATTTTAATGCTTAACTCTACAGTGAAGCATTAAAACTCCAGCGGTCGCTTTTCGGGGGTTGTCGAGCGAAGTGAGTTGGGGGCAGCGCCCCTAGTCTAAATTATTTTAATTTATTTCTATCTTAGANACGGGTTAATCGCCTCCGATCGGTCTAAAATTTTTATGGAATATGTTTTTCATGTATTCGAACAAAATTAGGGGTTGGGAGCAAAGAAAAAAAAAAGTTAAAAATTAAGGGCCACCCTAATATATATATATATATACGTTTAAAACTTGAAGGGTTTTATACGAGCAAGGAAATTTACATTGGAACGTTGTGATACCATTATATTAAATACTAATGAAATGAAATAAGTACTTGATGATATTAATATCTCTGTAAATTGATGTAATATATAATAGGGCTATTTGCACGCTAGATATCCGCTAGCTTGATTTCAAAGATATGTTTCGTTGAAAGTTATTATAACGTATTATCTTCAGTAATGCCGTGAAGACATGCACTACGTACTCGTAAGAAAACTTGAACTTAGTGATATTGATAAGCTATCACGTACAACTAGAAAAAAATATTTTGGTTCTAATTACCTTTTTGAATGATAAAAGAATTATAATTGCCCTGTTAATGGTTGCAGCTATAAGTTGTTTATTGTTTGTCATAATTGTAAAGGAAGTTAAAATTGAACATGCAGAGTACAAGCCTGATTTCGTCTACAAATAACAAATAGAAAAAGCTAAAATATTTTCCCACGCTAAATAATGTTGATGTGGGTACATTCACATTCATTGTTGTACATTCACATTCACGTTCATTGTTGTGTCATTCATTGTTGATGTGGGGTCATTCACTGAATGATTGGTTATTTAATTTTATGGTATCACTTCATAATTATGCCTTGAGAAGAGAGGTTAATTGAAAGTAACTCAACAATTTTGTCACCACAAATTATTTTTATTAATTATAACAAACTCGTTTCGTTTTTGATGACCATAGAATCTAAGCTTACTATGCTGACACTTTTATTACTGAAGAAGATTCAAAATTTCAAAACGCGTTTGTTAATAATTATTATAAAATTTTGGTGAGAATATTCTTGTTTTTACTTTCTGTTAACTTATCTAGTGTCTTAATTGGAGAATGGGCCTGAATGACCCTAGCATAGAATTATACTTATATAAGACACAATCATAAAAACCCATCATAAGATCATATAAGTACTAATTTGAAAGAAAGGTCGAAAGAACTTCCTGAATGCTTTGAAGGTTTAATTTTGTGGCCAGCAAATTTAAGTTTGACAAATAGTCAAAAATTACCTTGAATATAATGATATTTCGCAATAGAGGATGCTTTCAACCCACATAATCACTTTTCAAAGTTAGATATTTTGACTTAAATTGATTTGAAACAACAAATATGCCTACTAAATGTCCTTCTGGAATAAGAGGAAACGACAAAGTAAGGAAACAACTAAGATAAGCAAAGAGTACAATAGTAAGCAAGAGTAACTAAAGAGGATAAATCCAACAAATCTCATTCTAGGTTTGATTGAATCCTTGTGCAGTTTCATGATATTACAAAAACTACTTACCTCTCTCGAAATCCTAAGCCAAATCACAAACCGTTAACTGAATACGCAGGAATATGTAGAGGTAACGCGGCATAACATCGAGTCCTATCATGTACCCGAATTTACCTGAACAATCGGCGATTGAGAACAACTCTTGAGTGTTGGTGGACGCAAGCAGTTACTGTCCAAGTTGAGAAAATATCGTATTTGCAAACATTCCCGAACGTTATGCGCTTAGTATAAAGATATATAATACGTCAGACTCCTCTAAATTTATGCATTTATTTCCTAATGGACTCCATTTGCACTCATATGCTTCGAAAGAGAGTTATGTTACTGACTCAAAACTAAACTGAGGACATGGATCCAACAAATTCAGAGTCACTGATATTCCTGCAGATTTGCAGATTGAATTGTTGTTTAGCGATATCCTAAAAAAAGCTACTCGTCTTATTTATATTAAGTCCATTTTATATCCAGATTCGACCTCTATTGGTGATTACTGATATAGATATATTAATGTCATAATATATATCGCAAGCTATAATAACCCATTATTACTTTCTTCTCATACTTTTCAATGCTATTTGATTTTGATAGAAAATCAACTAACTGTATTTTAATGTACTTGAAACGACATATTTTCATTTATAATCACTTCAATTTTTATTTACACAAAATTATCAATGTAGAATACAAAATAAGAAATAATTTTCTCAAATAATAATTTCTTTCAATATACTTACAAATCTTTAACCTGTTTCTCTATCTAATATGTAAATACATTATTATTTTTTGTTACAATCTTAACTTTGTAAAAAGTAAAATTGATGTGTTATCAAGTAATTAATGATATTTTTAATTCACTACATGTTGGAGTTAAATAATTTGTTACAGTCAGTTATAATATTCTGATAGTGTATATAATATGATATTTAAAATTACATTTGTATATATATAGTACATATAATTTAAATGTGAACACAGAGTATAATATGTTTAACATATAAATATNTCTCCTCCTTCCATTTTAAAGGGCTCCAGCTCGTTACCGACTTCTTAGTTTAAGGGCTGCTTCCCTATATCAAGAAATCCTTCATTAATGTGAATACTAAATTGCTTCTCTTCGAATAAAATAAAAAGTTAAAGGTAGATGCGTTTCAAAATATAATTTTTTACTTTTTAATCATCACAACTCAGGGTCAAAAACGTGAATATTTCTTTTACTCAAAGCGAAATCGAATAGATAATGACTACTGAGATAGATGACGTTATTATTAAACTAGTTTAAATCGCCATTAAATTTAAATAAAACTCCTTTTAAATGTTAATGCAACATTTTAAATGCAGACAGCTCAATTACAATAGATGTACAGTGATACATGGTAGTACATAGTATACATGTGCAGTAAGTATACAAATTCGCTAATTTGCTTCCAAGCTTACCGTAGGTTGTTACCTGAAGTTAAGTGATTGTTTTTTACCTGAAGCTATGTGATTGTTTTAAAGGAAGAACATTGTTTGCACCTATTTCAAAAATTCCCAGAAATAAATTCCCAGGTGTAAAATAACTGTATGTTTGTGTGGATGTAGAAGAAAACAAATGATCGCAAAAGGTTGAAACTTAAATGGGACTAACAATGGGCTAATCATAATCTACCGTACGAATAGAGCGACAGACCGACAGACAGACACATAACCAAAAATGATCCCTGATGTCTGAAACGGATTTCTGTCTCGGAATTTTTGAAATCGGAGACCAAAAAAATGATTGTTCTCCAAAAAGATCACATAGCTTCCGTTACCTTCGGCAAGCTCGGAAGCAAAAAATGATAATCATAACTAAAAATTACCAATGAATGAAATGAAAAAGCTAAAAGTGTTTTTGTCCAGTTCCGTGAACGTGAATTATTGGTTCATTATTTTGTCCTTAATGGTACATAATACTAGTGTTAAAACCAATTATGACTTTTATGTTTTAAATTATTCTGGATTTCGCTGTTATCATATATATCTGTATATATATANAGTTATCTTCTCAAATGTAAATAAACCTGTGTAAACTTAATGTTTTATGTAAATATAAACTATATATATATGTGCCTTACATAAATTCTTCCTTTTATTAGTTACCGTAATCAAATGTGAAATTGATATTACTGATGTATAATTTAAAAGAAAAAAAATATTTGAAAATGTTCTATTTGTTAAATTGTAAATATTGTAAGACTTTTTAACAGTTTATAAATATTAATGTTACCTGTAATTATTTATTTTTTTCTTTCGTACGTTAGTTTTACTGGATTTTTAAGAGGAATTCTCTACTGAATGTAAAAAAACTTTATTTCATTGAAATCAGTCTAAAAGTTGTATCAGCAACTCGCAGAGAAACAAAAACTTACTTTTTGTGCACTTAAATCGTTAAAATGTATTAAATTTCAAAATGGATTTGTCAATATTTATTCAACACTGAATATGTAACCATTTATATATTTATGAGTGTAAAAAAAAAAACAAGTACAAGTTTAAACCCATAAAGTTAAAACAGTTAATAATGGACAGTTAACTGTAAAAATTAGGTACTTCTTTAGATTGTTACTCCCCTATGTTTTTTAGAATGAAAATGACTTTAACTAAATAACTATTAAGAAAAATGGTTGTTTAATCCAATGTACTTTGGGACAAAGGAATCACACAACACAATCCTTGGGACAATGATATCACACTTCTGTTTTTTAAAAAAGGTAGTAACAATCTAAAGAAATGCCAAAAAATAAACCTTATATTTGATTTAATTTAGACCGTTTATCACTAATTGACCACTTTATGTATCAAACAAGGTACGCTAATTATAAAATATTGCATTTTCTGACACTATTCTGATAAATTTCATATATGATTTAGTTCTGCAACGATCTCAGTAAAAACAAGTAAGTCCGAATAAGTTCTAAAACATAGATAAATCCTAACAAGTTCTACAAGGAAACATGGATAAATCCTAACAAGTTCTACAATGAAATACGGATAGATCCTAACAAATTCTACAATCAAAAATGGATCAATCCTAACAAGTTCTACAATGAAACATGGATAAATCCTAACAAGTTCTACAATGAAACATGGATAAATCCTAACAAGTTCTACAATGAAATACGGATAAATCCTAACAAGTTCTTTTTTATATATTTTAAAAATCATAAAAATAGTAGGTATGTATTTTATTTTATCGATAATCAATTAAGGGTTTAATCAATTAAGGTGGTTATCAAAAGTGAAATGTTGACCATCCAAAATTATCGAAACCTTTCTGTATTGATTGGTATTATTATTTTTCCATAGAAAGTTTTAATAAAAGGTTTACTTTTTTTCTATAAGTAAGATCTACAGAAGAAACAAGAAAGTTATTTTTAACATAAATAATGAACATTTGTAAATATTTAACAGCAAACATTAATAATTTAATTCCTCAAACCTCATCTTTAAATCAAATCACTCCGGCGACATTTGAAGTTTTATAAAATGGAAACACAAACTAAAATTATCAGCGAGGATTACGATTGAACCAAATTTGACAACTGTTGTTGAAAACCTAACCACGTTTTTAAAAAATGAAGAATTGCTGAATATCGATCACTGAACCAGTTTTACACCTTACAACTATTATACGATTATCAGAAGAAGAATAAACAATTCTAAGAGTTCAAGTGAACTCTCTTCTATCTGTGCGACTGAAGTTAAAAGATAATAATCAACTTCTAATGACGTTATTACTCGTAACACCTTTTATTATAAAATTTTGGTGAGAATATTCTTGTTTNTATAATATGTTTAACATATAAATATAAATCATAATTATTTGGTAACTAACGTTATTTAGTTGTTTTTTTTATATATTTTAAAAATCATAAAAATAGTAGGTATGTATTTTATTTTATCGATAATCAATTAAGGGTTTAATCAATTAAGGTGGTTATCAAAAGTGAAATGTTGACCATCCAAAATTATCGAAACCTTTCTGTATTGATTGGTATTATTATTTTTCCATAGAAAGTTTTAATAAAAGGTTTACTTTTTTTCTATAAGTAAGATCTACAGAAGAAACAAGAAAGTTATTTTTAACATAAATAATGAACATTTGTAAATATTTAACAGCATACATTAATAATTTAATTCCTCAAACCTCATCTTTAAATCAAATCACTCCGGCGACATTTGAAGTTTTATAAAATGGAAACACAAACTAAAATTATCAGCGAGGATTACGATTGAACCAAATTTGACAACTGTTGTTGAAAACCTAACCACGTTTTTAAAAAATGAAGAATTGCTGAATATCGATCACTGAACCAGTTTTACACCTTACAACTATTATACTATTATCAGAAGAAGAACAAACCATTCTAAGAGTTCCAGTGAACTCTCTTCTATCTGTGCGACTGAAGTTAAAAGATAATAATCAAGAAAACAACATGCAATTATAGTTCTCCGATAGAGACGACGGCATCAGAGATTGTGTGGTACCAACGTTTCTCGGCACTTCTTTAGATTGTTACTCCCCTATGTATAAAAAAAAATGACTGACGAAATAACTATTAAGACTAAGTGTGATGTTTAGCTCAATGTACTTTGGGACAATGGAATATCATAATTCTGTTCATATAAGGGGAGTAACAGTCTAAAGAAGAACCTTACACCTTATATTATATATTCTGTTAGTTATTCAAAGACAATCTAGAGTTCTACAGACAGACATATGTATGATGTATTTATCGTAAGCAATTAATTTTATAACTTGCCTGCAGTAGGAACCCTCGTTTTGACACCTATCTATTTTTTTGTTGCTAGTTACTAATTTGGTAATGTGTAGATGTAGTAACTTCTATATTCTATATTTTCAATACAGTTATTTTATTGAATTATGTAAAGGGCTTATAAGTATGATTAATGCTGATTCATAAAAAATGGGTAATTCTTCTGAGTATTACTCCCCTTTTTTTTAGAATATAAATGACTGACTAGATAACTATCGAGACAAAACCAGGTTTAGTCCAATGTACTTTGGGACAAAGAAATATCATACTTCTATTTTAATAAGGGGAGTAACGGACTAAATAAGAACATTTCGTACACCTTCTTTAGATTGTTACTCCACTTGGTTTTCTTTTTATGGGGAGTAACAATCTTAATAAGTGTCAAGAATGGTATCATGAAGCGAAACACTGAAGCAAATACTTGTACTTACGTGAAAATCGAAATGGAAATTAAAGAATTCTTTTATATATTTTTCTGTTGTCATTTATTTACTTTTCATTATTTATTTTTAATTTTATTATCGCCTGAAATTTTTTAAATTTTACATTGTATTATTTTGTATTATTTACGTTATCCATCTGCTTTTTATGTTGTTTATTTAATAAATTTTAGATTTGGTTTAACAATTTTGTCACCACAAATTATTTTTATTAATTATAACAAACTCGTTTCGTTTTTGATGACCATAGAATCTAAGCTTACTATGCTGACACTTTTATTACTGAAGAAGATTTAAAATTTCAAAACGCGTTTGTTAATAATTATTATAAAATTTTGGTGAGAATATTCTTGTTTTTACTTTCTGTTAACTTATCTAGTGTCTTAATTGGAGAATGGGCCTGAATGACCCTAGCATAGAATTATACTTATATAAGACACAATCATAAAAACCCATCATAAGATCATATAAGTACTAATTTGAAAGAAAGGTCGAAAGAACTTCCTGAATGCTTTGAAGGTTTAATTTTGTGGCCAGCAAATTTAAGTTTGACAAATAGTCAAAAATTACCTTGAATATAATGATATTTCGCAATAGAGGATGCTTTCAACCCACATAATCACTTTTCAAAGTTAGATATTTTGACTTAAATTGATTTGAAACAACAAATATGCCTACTAAATGTCCTTCTGGAATAAGAGGAAACGACAAAGTAAGGAAACAACTAAGATAAGCAAAGAGTACAATAGTAAGCAAGAGTAACTAAAGAGGATAAATCCAACAAATCTCATTCTAGGTTTGATTGAATCCTTGTGCAGTTTCATGATATTACAAAAACTACTTACCTCTCTCGAAATCCTAAGCCAAATCACAAACCGTTAACTGAATACGCAGGAATATGTAGAGGTAACGCGGCATAACATCGAGTCCTATCATGTACCCGAATTTACCTGAACAATCGGCGATTGAGAACAACTCTTGAGTGTTGGTGGACGCAAGCAGTTACTGTCCAAGTTGAGAAAATATCGTATTTGCAAACATTCCCGAACGTTATGCGCTTAGTATAAAGATATATAATACGTCAGACTCCTCTAAATTTATGCATTTATTTCCTAATGGACTCCATTTGCACTCATATGCTTCGAAAGAGAGTTATGTTACTGACTCAAAACTAAACTGAGGACATGGATCCAACAAATTCAGAGTCACTGATATTCCTGCAGATTTGCAGATTGAATTGTTGTTTAGCGATATCCTAAAAAAAGCTACTCGTCTTATTTATATTAAGTCCATTTTATATCCAGATTCGACCTCTATTGGTGATTACTGATATAGATATATTAATGTCATAATATATATCGCAAGCTATAATAACCCATTATTACTTTCTTCTCATACTTTTCAATGCTATTTGATTTTGATAGAAAATCAACTAACTGTATTTTAATGTACTTGAAACGACATATTTTCATTTATAATCACTTCAATTTTTATTTACACAAAATTATCAATGTAGAATACAAAATAAGAAATAATTTTCTCAAATAATAATTTCTTTCAATATACTTACAAATCTTTAACCTGTTTCTCTATCTAATATGTAAATACATTATTATTTTTTGTTACAATCTTAACTTTGTAAAAAGTAAAATTGATGTGTTATCAAGTAATTAATGATATTTTTAATTCACTACATGTTGGAGTTAAATAATTTGTTACAGTCAGTTATAATATTCTGATAGTGTATATAATATGATATTTAAAATTACATTTGTACATATAATTTAAATGTGAACACAGAGTATAATATGTTTAACATATAAATATAAATCATAATTATTTGGTAACTAACGTTATTTAGTTGTTTTTTTATATATTTTAAAAATCATAAAAATAGTAGGTATGTATTTTATTTTATCGATAATCAATTAAGGGTTTAATCAATTAAGGTTGTTATCAAAAGTGAAATGTTGACCATCCAAAATTATCGAAACCTTTCTGTATTGATTGGTATTATTATTTTTCCATAGAAAGTTTTAATAAAAGGTTTACTTTTTTTCTATAAGTAAGATCTACAGAAGAAACAAGAAAGTTATTTTTAACATAAATAATGAACATTTGTAAATATTTAACAGCATACATTAATAATTTAATTCCTCAAACCTCATCTTTAAATCAAATCACTCCGGCGACATTTGAAGTTTTATAAAATGGAAACACAAACTAAAATTATCAGCGAGGATTACGATTGAACCAAATTTGACAACTGTTGTTGAAAACCTAACCACGTTTTTAAAAAATGAAGAATTGCTGAATATCGATCACTGAACCAGTTTTACACCTTACAACTATTATACTATTATCAGAAGAAGAACAAACCATTCTAAGAGTTCCAGTGAACTCTCTTCTATCTGTGCGACTGAAGTTAAAAGATAATAATCAAGAAAACAACATGCAATTATAGTTCTCCGATAGAGACGACGGCATCAGAGATTGTGTGGTACCAACGTTTCTCGGCACTTCTTTAGATTGTTACTCCCCTATGTATAAAAAAAAATGACTGACGAAATAACTATTAAGACTAAGTGTGATGTTTAGCTCAATGTACTTTGGGACAATGGAATATCATAATTCTGTTCATATAAGGGGAGTAACAGTCTAAAGAAGAACCTTACACCTTATATTATATATTCTGTTAGTTATTCAAAGACAATCTAGAGTTCTACAGACAGACATATGTATGATGTATTTATCGTAAGCAATTAATTTTATAACTTGCCTGCAGTAGGAACCCTCGTTTTGACACCTATCTATTTTTTTGTTGCTAGTTACTAATTTGGTAATGTGTAGATGTATTAACTTCTATATTCTATATCTTCAATACAGTTATTCTCATTGAATTATGTAAAGGGCTTATAAGTATGATTAATGCTGATTCATAAAAAAAAAAATGGGTAATTCTTCTGAGTATTACTTCCCTGTGTTTTTTTAGAATATAAATGACTGACTAGATAACTATCGAAACAAAACCAGGTTTAGTCCAATGTACTTTGGGACAAAGAAATATCATACTTCTATTTTAATAAGGGGAGTAACGGACTAAATAAGAACATTTCGTACACCTTCTTTAGATTGTTACTCCACTTGNGATGCCCAGTGTACACCACATCAAGCCATCCAACTCACAAACTTCACCCACACACGGTCCAACTTACTTGTCAAGCTGGCTTGACAAGCCAAGTTTGTCAAGTAAGTTTGATGCCCAGTGTACACCACATCAAGCCATCCAACTCACAAACTTCACCCACACACGGTCCAACTTACTTGTCAAGCTGGCTTGACAAGCCAAGTTTGATCGTGTATGGGGGCCTTAAAGTAAAAAAGAAACATGTTTATTGTTGCTATTATTGGCTTACAGGTGAGTAAATAATTAAAAACATATTAAAAAATGCAACACTGGTTTAGTACTTCTTAGTTCTTTTGTAGGTTATATATATTATAGCTGTTCACAAACAATAGTTTGTGCGCTGGAGGAAAAGGAAGCAATGATCGAAGAACGTTGAAATTATTATAGGAATAAACGTTTGGTTTATGTTGTAAAAACTGATGATTGTATAATCATTAGTGTTAACGAAATAGAACGAGGGGAAGCTATGTACCACACTAATTGACAGACTTTTCTTTATTTATTTGTTCCAACAACACTTCAAACTGGTTTGGCACTGTCCGACGCATGCGCATCGGACCACATCTGAACGTTTTTTGCTAATGCACATGCGTCGTACAGGTTGAAACTAGAGGTGTGGTTGGAACAAACCTATTATCACCGAGCCACCCAAAGTGTTTATCTGTTCGTTAATATTTTGACTAACCCTTATATCTTAATAACTTTATGCGCTATATTTGTCTGATGTTAATGACATTTGAATGGTAGGTCATACTTAGCCCAATGTTTTTTTTTCATATCAATTTGAACCTTCTGCAGTCACTCCTTTTTTATAATACAAACAAAAGTTTTATTAACATCTCTTATAAATTATTATCCGATTTAAAAGAAATTTTGATTCAACGTCGCACAGTAATAGTCCTTTATCAATACTAATTGTCTGCTTAAATTTTCTCATGTCGGATAAATAATATAACGTGAGGCAGCTATGTGCCACACTAATTGGCAGACCATTTCTGCTTTATTTTTAATAAGGCAGAAATGGATTTTTATTACTGAAAGTTGAGATGTTAACGATTCAGGTGCCAATTACAAAACTAATGAGATTTAGTCATTGGTGTTGATTGACATAAACGCCCATTCACTTTCCAATTAATAAGTTCAATTATGTATCTCTTAAAATCCATTTCGTTTTAATATAAAATTTATAAAAGCTTCCTTACTGGTGTAAATGATTATAAATTTAATAAAAAGATAAAAGCACAATTAATATATTCTTGAGGATCGATAATCCAACATTTTCATTTTTGTATTGAAGACTTTATTGGAGTAGTTGGTTATCAATTCCATTAAAATATCCCGAAACATTTAGTTTTAAGACTTTTATTTTTATTTAATTTTATTATGCATTTAGCTTGAAAATATTCGAGTGGCAGTTAAAATTAATTTCATAGAGACTCATTTTAAAACTAATATAAGATTAAAATTTTAGAAACATTCAATTGAAACTTGTAAAGAACTTTTGAAACTTGGTCCTAAAGGATTTGACTGACATCCGAGGCAATAGAGAAGTTCTCGAAACTTGTCTTATTCCGGGAAGTAAAGTATAAAGTTTTCAGATTCGGCGTTGGGAAAACTTTGGGAGATCATCAACTTTGTCTGCATTTCTCATTCGCTTACCTTTAGATTGATTAGGCCGAGTTTTAAACTAGAGGTAAGAAAGTCTATGCGGCTTTACCTCCAAGGATTTAGTAAGCCACTGTGATAACGTAAAAGGGATTTATAATAGAAAATCGACGTTTACCTGATAATGATAGTTAAAGACAAGCGTGAATTAATTCAACTGATAAAACCCTGTAAATTATTTGCAAAAGAGAAGTAAACGTCAAAACGTAAATCTGTTTCGAAAAGCGAGCTAAGTTTAATTTAACACAATATGAAACATTACAGAGTTGACCGATCCTGAAATCTTACGAAAAGCCAGCTCAATTTCAGTTATAATTTTATTTAAACGTTGTTAATATCAAATCTTCAAAGTAACAAGGGGAGCCCGGCAATAATCAGACTTAAGTCACCATGGAAATAATGTTCTATAATCAAACATAATCTTAGTTCGATTCTTAGACTGCTGAGTTCTATTCCATAAAAATGTGTATGCTTAGGAAATTAAAGCAAAATAATCTGTCAATTAGTGTGGCACATAGCTTCCTCACGTCCTTTTTGGTATACTATGGAAGCATATTGAGATTATGCTTCTACAATCAATTATTTTCAAATTTATTCAGATCCCACCCTTTATTAAAACTTGTCTAAATTGTTATTATTGTTTCCGAGCTTTCGGTAGGTAACGAAAGCTATGTGATTATTAAGGTAAAAAAAAAAAAAATTATACCTAAAAATTCCAAGACATCGAAATCCGTTTTAGACATCAGAATTCAAATTTGAATCGCCGGAGAAAAAATACGCTCTTAATCCGCTTGTTCAAAACAACGAGGCAAGCGATGGTGTCAAGCGTCATTCATAGTCTAGAAACCCGTTTGAAGCCTTGACGATGATAGAAAGTTTGAATGACTTAAGGGGCTTGACGGAGCTGGATAGTCTAGAGCAATTTTGATTAAGCATTCCGTCAATCACCTTCTCAACACCAGCGACGGAGGACCGTCCACTCACTTTCGAAGGTTATGACATCGTTGATAATAATGCTGATCGAGGATTTATTAACCTCCTCATTGATTTAAATCGTCCCGAGTTATGAAAATTTCCACAACTTCGACCAACGTCGTTTCCTCTAGATCTTTTATTTTCGCTTGAAAGTGGCTTGAAGAAACTGTCAAGATGAGAAACACACCGAATCCTGATTCGAAACCATGGTTTCTACACAATAATGATTCACTACAGTCCAGGAGGGGCAGTTTACAAGTCGAAAACTCCTCTACAAATGAGTGTTGATGAAAAGTTTGATGGTATGCTTGATGAGCCAAGGCCCCAAGGCTGCTTAAAGCACTTGTCAATCAACTTGACGTGCTGTTTTGATCAAGCGCTTATAGGGCTTGCTTTACTCCCCTTATACAAAAAAAAACAGAGGGGAGTAACAATCTAAAGAAGGCGTACGAAATGTTTCTCTTTAGATTGTTAATCCCCTTTTAAAGATAGAAGTGTGATATTCCTCTGTCCAAAAGTACATTGGACAAAACATCCCTTTGTCTTTATAGTTATTTAGTCATAGTCATTTATAGTCTAAATATACATAGGGGAGTAACAATCTAAAAAAGTGCCAATTCCCTGTATATAAGAAATGAAATAAGTTTTATTAATTGTAGTAGTTAATTTAAAATATAAAATATAATAGTGAATAAGTAAATAATAGAACTAATATACAAAAACCATATAATGTGTTATAAAAAGGATAAGATATTTCTTAAATTCCACATCTTCTTTTATAAGAAGAAAAAAGAACTAGAAAAGCATAAGTTTTGATGAGTTGTTGAGAAACCTTATGAAATAAGAATGTTTTCCGAGTTCACACATCATTCAGAGTCATATCTAGATAAAGCAATTCTAAGGTGAAGAGTAAGAGATGTTGACGTCTCTCTTCTTCCCCCTCTCCTGTTACTTTCCCATCGTCGCCTCTTCGTTTCCAGTTTGTTTGTCTTCTCACGAAATTCTATTACACTGTAAGGTTTTTGGGATCTTTTCATATACCTCGTGACTTTCAACATGAAAGACAATTCTAAAAAAAAAAAAAAAATAAAAAATAAATAAATAAAACTTATCGAATTTAAAAAGTTTTATTGCATTGTTTTTTGTCTCTTTTATATATTTTTTTTTATATACATAGTATCTTCAGAGAGGAAGTGTTGTGATGACGCAGAGCGCAGAGTCATTTTTATGTATTTACTTGTTTTATATACTATGTATCTACAGAGAGGAAGTGTTGTGATGACGCTGAGTGATTTTTATGTATTTACTTGTTTTATATACTCAGTATCAACAGAGAGGAAGTGTTGTGATGACGCGGAGTGTTTTTTATGTATTTACTTGTTTTATATACATAGTATCTACAGAGAGGAATTGTTGTGATGACGCGGAGTGTTGATTTTTATGTATTTACTTGTTTTATATACATAGTCTCTACAGAGAGGAATTGTTGTGATGACGCGGAGTAATTTTTATGAATTTACTTGTTTTATATACATAGTATCTAAAAAGAGGAATTGTTGTGATGACGCGAAGTGATTTTTATGGATTTACTTGTTTTATATACTCAGTATCTACAGAGAGGAAGTGTTGTGATGACGCGGAGTAATTTTTATGTATTTACTTGTTTTATATACATAGTATCTAAAAAGAGGAATTGTTGTTATGATGCGGACGGTTTTTTATGTATTTACTTGTTTTATATACATAGTATCTGCAGAGAGGAAGTGTTGTGATGACGCTGAGTGATTTTTATGAATTTAATTTTTTTTATATACATAGTATCTACAGAGAGGAATTTTTGTGATGACGCGGAGTAATTTTTATGTATTTACTTGTTTTATATACATAGTATCTAAAAAGAGGAATTGTTGTGATGATGCGGACGGTTTTTTATGTATTTACTTGTTTTATATACATAGTATCTGCAGAGAGGAAGTGCTGTGATGACGCTGAGTGATTTTTATGTATTTAATTGTTTTATATACATAGTATCTACAGAGAGGAACTGTTGTGATGACAAGGAGTGATTTTTATGTATTTACTTTTTTTAAGAAGGTTCCTATGTCCGTAAAAAGGCTTTGGAACGAAGTTCCTTGTGGCACATTACAGCGCCTGGAGCACTGGAGAA
The DNA here is from genome assembly GCA_001010745.2 of Gerris buenoi. NCBI lineage: Eukaryota > Metazoa > Arthropoda > Insecta > Hemiptera > Gerridae > Gerris > Gerris buenoi. The sequence goes on along the minus strand of KZ651589.1, from coordinate 396,829 downwards.
ATCCGAAAAAATTATAATCACAAACCATTCGATGACGATAACTTGAGTAAAAGTTGACCGATTTAGTTATAATTATAAGTCTTCGTGGGTTGAGAGGATACTTTTATCGTCGGCGAATGTTGATAGAATTGTGGTGGGATATTCAGGAAGGTCGGAAGTGTAGACTGTAGACGGTGTAAAGGAGAGGACCGAGGATGCTGCCCGGGGGGACACAAGCCAGCACGGGGTAGGTTTTGGAAAAGGATTGATTTTGAGTGACTTTGAAATAGCGCTCACTGAAGACACTTCCATATTTTATAATTAACAAATATTTAATTATAATTTTTTCTCTTTTCTAACACCACCATGTCTAAGTAGTCAGCTTCAAATACTTAGCAGTGTGGTTTTATAATTTATATTTAATGAAAAACATAATGAACTTCGGCCACACCGAGTAACCCGCGACACAACATGCATTTTTTTTTTAAATGATTAAATGTATGTATGTCATCTGTAGGTAAGGACGTGTGGAACCTAAACTGCTAGCCAAGTTCGATTTTATTTGGTATAAGTGTTAAGGAAAAACATACCCCGAGGCGATCAAGTAATTCATTTTAGCTCTTAATTTTTTGGGTACTACACAACAAAAATTCTACCCAAAGAAACTGAATAACAGTTCCGTCAATTTTGTTCTAAAAATAATATTATGTAGTTTGTTTGAATACAAATCAACTATAAAGTTTTTTTCTTAGAGAATAACTATTTTTTGAAATATTAATGTAAATTAATCAGTAATTAACTCGAAGGTTAGAACAGATTAATATGAAATTTTAAAGGTTAGAACAGATTAATGACAAATTTTAATTCTTAAAATGTCGAGATTGTTAGTCTATGTAAACGAGGCGATTAATCTTCGAACGATTAAAGCAAATTTATCTTGGGGTTGAACAAAGTACGATAATGATCTATTTATTACCAAGACAGCCTTAAGGTTCAAGAAGCGGAATATTTCTAAAATTAGTATATTATACATTCAGGATTATATCAAACATGCGAAACACAATTAACTCATATTAGTTACCTTCTTATCCTTTTATAGTCGCTAATAAATCTTAGGTTGTCTTTAGGAAAGGACGAAAGCCTTACATTATCATCTTTTATAATCGTGATTTCGTGTTTCACGTTCGCCACTTTAAGCCCGACAAAATGAGCCGCGTTTAGATCCGGTTAGGAAAACATTTTTTCGAGCCCAAATAAGAACTAAGGCTATATAGCCTTGATGTTTTTGTGGGTTCGAAAATTTTTTTTGTCCTGACCGGATCTAATGATGCCTAAAGGGTGATTCGGGTTCGTCTCTCTACGGCCGACTAAACAAACTTTGATTAGAGGCGGTGGGCAGACCATTTTACCCCCTTTTCCCTACCCTACAAGTGGCACTTTAACGACGATTGCGCCCAATTTACGACCGAAATATGAGGTCTGGTGGGTGTTTCACTTTCGCCACTTCAAGTGAGACAAAATGAGCCCCGTTTGGATCTGGTCGGACAACTTTTTTTTTGAGCCCAAAAAAGAACTAAGGCTATATTATAGTCTTGATTTTGTTTGGGGTCGAAAAAAAATTTCCGAGATTAGATGCCTAAGGTGTGATTCGGGTACGTCTCTCCTCGGCCGACAAAACAAACTTTGATTGGACTTGGTGGGCAGACCTTTTTACCCCCGTTTTCCCTACCCTTCAAGTGACGATTGCGCCCGATTTACGACCGAAAAATGAGGTCTGGAGGGTGTTTCGCGTTCTTCACTTCAAGCCAGACAAAATGAAACCCATTTGGATCCGGTCGGACAAAGTTTTTTTTGAGCCCAAAAAGAACTAAGGCTATGGCCTTGAGTTTTTTTTGGGGTCGAAACAAATTTTTCGAGATTAGTTGCCTAAAGGGTGATTCGGGAACTCTTCTCTACGGCCGAACAAACAAACTTTGGTTTGATTTGGTGGGCAGACTTTTTTTACCCCCGTTTTCCCTACCCTACAAGTGGCACTTTAACGACGATTGCGCCCGATTTACGACTGAAATATGAGGACTGGTGGGTGTTTCGCGTTCGCCACTTTAAGCCAGACAAAATGAGCCCCGATTTGATCTGATCGGACAAAATTTTTTTTTGGGCCAAAAAAAGAACTAAGGCTACAGCCTTGAATTTTTTTTGGGTCGAAACAAATTTTACGAGATTAGATGCCTAAAGGGTGATTCGGGTTCGTCTCTCTACGGCCGACAAAACAAACTTTGATTGGACGCGGTGGGCAGACCTTTTTACCCCCTTTTTCCCTACCCTACAAGTGGCACTTTAACGACGATTGCGCCCGATTTACGACCGAAATATGAGGTCTGATGGGTGTTTCGCGTTCGCCACTTCAAGCCCGACAAAATGAGCCCCGTTTGGATCCGGTCGGACAAAATTTTTTTTCGAGCCCAAAAAAGAACTAAGGCTATAGCCTTGATGTTTTTTTGGGTTCGAAAAAAAATTTCCGAGATTAGATGCCTAAGGTGTGATTCGGGTACGTCTCTCCACGGCCGACAAAACAAACTTTGATTGGACTTGGTGGGCAGACCTTTTTACCCCCGTTTTCCCTACCCTACAAGTGGCACTTTAACGACAATTGCGCCCGATTCACGACCGAAATAAGATATAAAATAAGATATAAAAAAAATACGATATAAAAATTTTATGATGGTGGTACTTCTGTCAAATTGATTTATTTTGAGGTGCTTTTGAGTTTCATATTGTTCATAATAGTCCAGGAGAAGAAGTGTCTGACTTACATCAAGCTAGAATTTTGTATACAAGTCAATCTTTTAGCGCCTTATGAATATGTGGTTAGCTAAGTTCGTCTGCAGGACATAGCTTGGCAATAGGCGTTTGAAAAACACAAATTGGTGGAGAGCGGCCATTTCTCCCCAATTTTGGTGGACAATGTGATTTTCATGATCCTGAGTACCGAATTAGTTAGTGGACTGAATATCAAGTTGATATTAGTTTGTCCCTTGACAGGTGACTGGTTGATTATTAATAATATTTGAATAACTAAACTATCAAGTGTGAAAATAATATACGCTGACTATAAGCACAATTTACTATAATACGCTGCAGCAAATGCAATGTTATTTTCATGCTCCTAGAAAATTGTCGATACGGTATTTATTAAAAAAAAAAAACTATATTAAAACTATTATACTACACTTTGCATTTGGTTGGACTAAACGGCTGAACAGATCTGCACAAAATTAAGCACGGTCATTGTGACCAACCACAGGAAGGTATACATCTAAAATGGTCCAAATTGGTACTCAGGGGAACGGGGTACGAAATATAAAAGTTAAAATAGTATATGCCCTTCTTAATGCATGTCGTTTGAAAGCTCTCTAAGAGTACAGTTATTGTTGTTATGTTCTCTTTTGTCATATTTTCATTTAAGAGGGGGCAAAATAGAAAAACAGAAAAAAAAAATATTTGTAATTTTAAATTAGAAATATCACCATTTTGGATCAGATTTCAGCTGTTTAAAAATAAAAATGTTTATTGGTTAAGATTAAAATGCACGCTCAGCTCAATATTGCAAGGAGACAACTGCATTGCACACCTAGTTTATTGTCGTACAAGCTTACACTAATAAAAATTCATCATTATTTTCATATTACTTATTTAAAAGAAGAATTTAAAAGAAGGGTTTAAAAGGATGATAAAACTTTATTTTATTATTGTTTCTTATCATTATTCTGTCTTTATGAATAAGGTTTAGAAAAAAAAAAAAAAAAAAATTGTTATGTAGTTGGTTTTAAAAAAGGTAGTATTAAAACTTGTGACTTCTGAATTAATATTGTTTCGTCCATTTTGTTTTTCTTTTTTATCCTGTTAACAAGAGATAGAAAGCTTCTTTTTACGAGCAGATGTCATAAAATGCAAGGCTTACCAGTGCCATAAAATTTAAGAAATGGTAGAAGTACTTGTTGCAAAGCACTAGTGAATGGGACCAAAACCCGCAGTAAAAAGATGGTTTAGTAAATTTAAAAAAACGAATCTTCGAAGGAAAACTCAATATATTTTAAAAGATAAACGAAACAATTTTCCCTTTCTATAGTATAAAAATACCGATTTATCAATTTTCTTTTTAAAATATTGGATATCTCTCAGCTTTAATATTTAAATGAAGGCAAATAATAATTTATTCAAAGATATTATAGGTTTATATTATTCACTGTACTTTGTAATAGTCTAATTTCATTATTATTTTTTTTTTTTTTTTTTTTTAAACAAATAAAAATACATATTCTAGGATAGTAGGAAGGAAGTTAACGTTACGTGTGTACACAGTACATTATTTTTTTAAAAATATCAATTTATCACAATTTAATGAGCTCAGATGGTTGAAATTATTCTGCGGCTATATGCCAGCAAATATTGACAAAATATCCAAATTTCAAAAACATAAGATGAATAAATTGAAGATTGTGTGTGGATTTGTTTGTGTGCATGTGGAAAAGAAACAAATGAGCGAAGAAGATTAAACCAAAATGACTATTGTATATTATATGGGACAACAATGGGTTAATTGTGACATATTATTTAGATTTAATTAAAATAGGAGTGGTTTTTAAGATATGTTGGTTCACAAAAATTTGGCTCACGACAGACCGACAGCCAGACAAAAATGTTCCATGATGTATGAAACGGATTTCTGTCTTTTAATACTTGAATTCAGAAACAAATGTCTGTTCTTCAGAACGGCCATAGCCTCCTTTATCTTCGATAAGCATGGAAGCAAAAATTATAATAAAAATTAACTAAACTTTTTGTTTATTGCATTTTGTTAAACAATTCATGTTTAATAACAACTTATAGTCTATAAGACTAGAGTTGGCACAATCGAAGGCGGGAAACAACAAATGTGGAAGTAGTTTTGGGGTTATAAAAAGGGAAAATCAGTGTTGCCATGTTATATTTGTTTTGTGGAACAGGGGTAGAGTAGAGCAATTTTTTTCTGAAGTTGCATTCAACATGGGGGACCAATAGAATCGTTTCCCTCAACATTTTCCCGCCTTTTGATTGTGCCAACTCTAATCTTATAGACTGTAGTAGTCTCAGATCGTTTGTCGATGCGACCAAAAAGTAATTGTCAACATTAAAATTGGTACCTACTAATATCTGAAATTGGTACCTTCTAATATCTGAAATTGGTACCTACTAATATCTGAAATTGGTACCTACTATATATGAATTAATTACTTGCTATCTATAATTTTTTCAAGAAATTTAAAGAACTAATAATTGATTATGCAATAATTATNGGCATTTTATTTTACCGGATCTAGAGGCGGACAAAGTCCCGCGCCAATCGACTGCGACATCGCCTCTAACAACCTGATCATAGAAGGGGGGGTTACGCACTAATAATTTGTATGACCTACGAAGGGGGGGGTATTGCGAAAATAATGACCTTGAAAGGGGTCTATGACGTAAACGCGGGCTGTGCTCCATGCTCCAGCGAAGTGCGGCCTCAAATATACTCTACTGAAATTGTTATTATTAATTAAATGAATATACTAAAACTATATAAGAAAGTTTGTCTGAGTTGTCTCGGACCGATTTTTTTATTTTTTTTAAAGAGGTGAAAATCCATTAACTATTTTTAAAAAGCATGCCAATATTGTCATAAATATCATAACTTGAGAATATGAGAGAATTAACCACAAAAAACACTATAAATTTGTTTTAACCCAAGAATCAAGTTGCAAATTTACTTGTAAATTTAAATTAAGAATTCTCTTTAAATAACCTGCCAATTAGTGTGTACATAACTTCATATTTCGTGCACTTTAAAGTTTGTTTCTGATTTAAAACCTATTATTGTCAAATTCTTCGCGTCCTATTTCGTGAACATATATGATTTTGTGCTTTAAAACCTATCATTGTCAATTTGATTTCAATTTACCCCTGTTTTTTAAATCTGTAAAAATTGTTTTGATTTTCAACATGTATTAGAGTATCAGTGAAGCGAGCGTAGCGAGCTACTTACATTTAACGAAATATGCTCCGTGTCTTTGTGTCTAAAACGTACGACGATAACTTGAGTAAAATTTGACCTATTTTGATGAAATTTGGTACACGTGTTCATTTTGTCAATGCTAATGACGAGTTCGTTGGACAGCGCGCATCGCTCATAAACGAGAGGTTCAAAAATTAAATTGGAATTTCAGGACGGGAAAAGATTCTAACATCATCTATTCGACGAGACGAACATTCTTTTCAAATTTAAATTTGTTTAGTAAAACCAACAGCGACACCGATATGAATTAATAAAGATCGCTAAAAAAAACTACTAAAGCGGACCTAAACGTTTCTAATAGAGAAAACCACCTTTTTATCGATATCTTACGTTCTAACGTAACGATTTTAATAAGACTTCATATAAATCGTCTAAAGTACAACTGAAACAAGTATGTAAAATTGCAACTTGATACAAGCAGTAGTACTTGAGAAATGAAGTGATACATTTATAATAATTGTTTAAAATCTACTGGGGGTGGTTAAGGAAGTAAATCTTTGTCCCGAGTACCCCCACTCTACCTCGCACTGCTCTCTTCCACTTACCTTCCACCTTGACAGTCATCATGATTAACAATAATTTTAATATTCAGTATTTTATAGCAATACGCTTGCTTCAATGATAGAGCCACGCGATGACTAGTTTAGCAAAATTTAAAGAGCCCAGACACCTGAAATTAATCCGGGGCTATCTACGGGCTAGCTTCGACGAACTATCAACATTTAATAAAAATCAAATGCAAATGAGTACTTTTGAAGATATCGGCGTGCAAGTTTTTACTTTTTTTAAAGCATTTTTTACTTTCACAGATTTTCTTGTTGTTAAATTTTTTATTTTAAACGCCCTCATTTTATATTAATTGATTAGCCTGTTTTAACTGCAGGGGAAACTGACAATTTTTTGGTGTAGTCAACCAGTACGGTTGCAACCAGTGTAAAAATATTGTAGGTTTTTTTCTGAATTTTGTTGTCCAGTCAAGTAAATGTTGTACTGTTAAAAAAAAAAAAAAAAAAAAAAAAAAAAAAAAAAAAAAAAAAAAAA